>CAJHQQ010000488.1:0-186312 GCA_905132885.1 Moricandia moricandioides
TTGGATGCGAACGCTTTGAGAGAGAACTGTTAGGGTCCGAAAATTAGCAAAAAAAAATCACCTTAATATATTGGGTAAATAATCCGGTTTAGCTTTAAAAGTACAGTGGTAAAATTTTAAGGTTTGGTCCGGTTTAGACGACTTACAAATAAGTCGTCTGGCGGATAATGTACATCAGACGACTTAATATTTAGTCGTTCCGTTTACAGACGACTAAATATTAAGTCGTCCCAGACCCTAAAATGAACCCTAAACTAAAATGACTAAATTAACTAGCTAACCACGTTATAAAATCAAATTATACTTCAATACTGTTTACTATACACAGAAATGAACACGCTTAGGTAATTTTTAAATTTTTCAAAAACGGTTTTAATGCTTTCCAAAATCTAACCCTAAGAACACATACAATACTACAACATATGTTGATGAAACATAAACTAAAGAATATCATGACTCACTACTTTCACTCATCTATGCTGAAAACAATTGAAATTTGTTATATCTTAATTTATATCTCTTAAGACATATGTTAATTACATAATTCCCATTTTTCACTTATCAAAATATTTTAGAATACTTACGGGGGTTAGACGACTAATAGTTAAGTCGTCTGACAAATCTTCCGGCTGGATGACTTTCTAGACGACTTAAAATATTAGTCGTCTACTAAGTCGTCCAGGCTTTATGAGTATATTTTAAGAATTTGTTGTTAGAATTTGTGTTAGACTTCTTAGACGACTAATAATTAAGTCGTCTGACAAATCTTCCGGCTGGATGACTTTCCAGACGACTTAATTATTAGTCGTCTACTAAGACCATCCACAATGGTGTTACCATGGTTTGTACATAGAGGAAAAAGGAGTTGTAGTTATAAAAGTTGATCATCCATTACAAGTCATAGGTTTAAAAACATTTTGAAACAAGGGGACAACAACATAGAAGTCATCCATTACAAGTCCGCTAGAAGCAGATTACAATAAGACAATAGCAAGACAAACATCCATCATTTAGGAAGAGGCGAGGAAGTTGAGGCACAATCCGCAGCATCCATCCCCTTGAGGAGGTGTATACTGAATCTCAGTACCACTACGACCGAAAGGAGTCACATGAAATACCATGTCTCCTTCCTTTTTCGAACACCGAGAATGTCACCGATGCAAGGGAGTGTGTTTGGGCGAAGTCTTCCCAACCATTCGGTGAGTCTTCTTCCTTCTTGTATAACTTCCCAAGTTTGGTGTGAAGCGTCCGATCGTAGTGGTCCATTTTCCTTCGTTCGGCTTGCCTTGTACGTGTTTTGAGTAGAAGGCAAGTGGTATTATCTACAAGTCAACAAAGGAGAAGATAAGCAAAGGAAATAAACAGAGGAGAAATAGAGAGCGTGTGTATACCACGCCACACTCGAAACAAGGAAGCAGAGGCTTCAAGAAGTGAGGTTCATGCTGATTCGCCATCTGCAAACAAGAAACGAATTGGAAACATTTTAATTTAAGTCGTCTGGGTCGTCCACCTGGAAGACTTTCCAGACGACTTAATTATAAGTCTACCAAGACTTCCAGTAGAACATTTGAAAGCTGACCAGACGAATGAGAGGAGAACAACATCCAACCTAACTAGACCACAAATCGATTGAAATCCCAAATCTTTGAAACCCTAATTTTGAAATGAAAATATCCACAAATTGCTTGAAATCACAAATCGTAATCGTAAAATGAGAGGAAAACAACATCCAACCTAACTAAACAACAAGTCGATTGAAATACCCAATTTTTGAAACCCTAATTTGAAACCAAAATTTCCTGAAAGCGTTGAAAACACAAAACCAAACGGTAAAAGTAAAGGAAAACAACATCCATCCTAATAAAAACCCATAAATCTGCAAGAGAAGCCTTCGATTTACCTTGGTTTTGTATCGTATCAAAATCGCCTCGAAATCACCTTTAAGAGAAACGGCGTTAGGAACCCCTAAACTTAAATGACTAAATTAACTAGCTAACCACGTTATAAAATCAAATTATACTTCAATACTGTTTACTATACACAGAAATGAACAAGCTTAGGTAATTTTTAAATTTTTCAAAAACGGTTTTAATGCTTTCCAAAATCTAACCCTAAGAACACATACAATACTACAACATATGTTGATGAAACATAAGCTAAAGAATATCATGACACACTACTTTCACTCATCTATGCTGAAAACAATTGAAATTTGTTATATCTTAATTTATATCTCTTAAGACATATGTTAATTACATAATTCCCATTTTTCACTTATCAAAATATTTTTTACAAAATTTTTAAATTATGTTTAAGAATAACTGTCCAGACGACTTTAAGTTAAGTCGTCTGAACAGACGACTTGCGAGGGTTAGAAACGTAAAAAAGTTTCCGTTTTTTTGTTTGTTCACAAGGGGGTAGTTGTAATTTCAATAGCCTTTTAAGTTACTTTTGCCTTTGACCCAAGTTTGGGTATTCTTTTGGGTTTGACTCCAAGTTTTGAGTCACATTTGGCAATTCTGCCAAGTTTTTATGTATTTTATTATCAATAAAATATGATGATATATATTTTTGTAAAATGTAAGCAAAAGTTGTAAGGTTGGTAGCTCAAATGGTAAAGCTTTATCCTTTAAGGATAGAGATAGTATATTCGAGTCTCATCAGCTATGGGAAGATGATTTAGCAACCAGATTTGATATCTCGTCCAAAGATATTATGTGATTTAGTATATGTTATGAATGTAAAGTGTATCTCTCACTGACGTATTACGAAGAGTATATATACATGATAGTAGTTCCTAAAGCTAAGAGGTATGAAGATATAGATAAGTACAAATATGTTAAGTCATTATCCTAGTAGTATATATCTTTATCTTAATACCCCCTCTCAAGTTTGGGGTGAAAATTCTTGTAGACCCAACTTGGAAACAAGATAGAAAAAGGTCGGAGATGGTAGAGATTTAGTAAGAAGATCTACAGGTTTCTCTTTGGTGGAGATGTGTTCCAGCGTGATGAATTCGACAGTCACAGCCTCGCGAACAAAATGACAATCTGACTAGACATGCTTAGTCCTTTGGTGAAATACGGGATTAATAGCAATGTAAATGGCAGACTTACTGTCACAATACATGTGCATGGGAAAGTTATGAGCAACACCAAAGGAGACGAGTAGCTTCTTGATCCATTTTAATTCTTTTAGCTTATAAGCCATAGTGCGATATTCCGCTTCAGCAGAGGAGAAGGACACAATATCTTGTGTTTTCTTCTTCCAAGAGATAGGAGAGTCACCAAGCAGAACGATGTAGGCAATGAGAGAATGACGAGTCACTGGGCAAGCATTCCAATCAGAGTCGCAGTAGACATTAACCTAGAGATTGGAGTCCACACGAAGAAGAATACCTTGACCCGGGTTTCCTTTGAGATAACGAACCACACGTAGAGAAGCATCCCCATGTGCTTGTAAAGGTTTATGTAGAAACTGAGATAAGATGTGGACGTTGTAGCAGAGCTCTGGGCGTGTAAAAGTTTGATATATTAGTCGACCAACTAGACGTCAATATGCTTGAGGGTTATCAATAACTGGAACTTCTTCTACATAGATTTGATGATTAAGTTCAGTAGGTACTAAGACGGGTTTGCACCCGAGAAGACCACTCTCGGTAATGACGTCAAGGGCATACTTTCCCTAAGATACCTTTCGTATTACGAGCGACTTCAGTGCCAAGAAAATACTTAAGCTTACCCAAGTCTTTCATGTGAAAACATTTAATAAGATAGAATTTAAAACGTTCGATTGTAGAAAGATCATCTTCAACGATTAGGAAATCATCGACATAGACAAGAATGTGTAGAGAAACATTTTTGCGGTTGTATAGAAGTGAGAGTAGTCAGCTTCCCTCTGAATGAAACCATAGGTCTTTAAAGCTTTGCTCAATTTTGCAAAACATCACCTAGGGGCTAGCTTGAGTCCATAAATGGCTTTCTTGAGGAGACAAACTTTAGATGGATTGGATCCTTTAAACCCTAGAGGAAGTTTCATATAGACTTCTTCCTCTAGATCATCGTATAAGAAAGCATTGTGGACATCCATTTGAAATACCTCCCATTGCTTAGTCTCTGCAAGCTGAAGTAGAAGACGAACCATGGACGGCTTAACAACTAAAGCAAAAGTATCAATGTAATCCAATCATTTTCTTTGAAAATTTCCACAAGCAACAAGACGAGACTTGTGACGAGATATGTCGCCATTGGAATGATATTTAATTTTATAAACCCATTTTCTTTCTGTTGCCTTCTTGCCTGGCGGTAGAGTGGTAATAACAAATGTTTCCTTCAGGGTAAGATGTTTGGCTTCATCTTTCATAGAATCTTTCCATACTTCATATTGAACTCCTTCATTATAGTTTTGTGGTTCAACATTGGAAAGTAGAGCTGCAATGAAAGCTTTGTGGCAATAAGAGAAAGACGTATTAGCCAAGTATGCGGATATAGTATATTGTGAGTTAACTGGAATCGTAACAGAAGACGTATAATTGGAGAGTGAAGTGTCGAGAGAGGGGGTGTCTTGAGACTGAGAAGCATTGACGATGTAATCTTTCAAAAGTACTCATGTCTTGTTCTCACGAAGACCTCGGCCAAGTAAATTAGGTAGACCTGGAGACATAGCACTTGTATCCTCTGGAGAAGAAGGAAATGCAAATGAAGTAGTAGGTATATTCATAGTCAAATGAGTAGAACCAGTAAAAGATATTGGAGTAGTGGTAGTACTAGTGGTAGGATTAGTAGGTAGCAATAAATTAGTAGTAGTAGATGGGGAAGGAGAGTTCTCTTGAGTAGTAGTAGGCATAGTATGTGTATGTTCCAGTGTAGTTATAGTAGTAGGATCTGTGGAAGTTGCGAGAACAGAGACTGATTGACCTTGTGAGGATGTCGAAGGAAGCAACCAGTCATCGATTGTGAGATCAAGTTGAAAAACAGTTGGCGTTACATGATTAGTATTAGGAATGCCTGGAAATTGATCTTCTTGAAAGACAACATCTCATGAGGTAAAGAACTCATTGTTTTCAATGTCATACACATTCCAAACTTTCTTGCCAATGGGACATCCAACAAACAAACATCTACGGCTTCTTTCTGAGAACTTATCTTTGTTCTGTGGACGTCGTTGAGCATGACAGAGGCACCCAAACACCCTGAGCAGATCAAAGTTTGGTGGTGAACCGTATAACATTTCATAGGGTGTTTTACCACCAAGTACAAGAGTCAGCATATGATTGATGATATGTGCAGAAGTGAGAATACTTTCTCCCCAAAAGGTAATCAGTAATCTTGTGCAGTGTTAAGGATGTCTCGATGTTTCGGTTCAACACGACCATTCTTTTTCGTAGTGTCAACACAAAAAGTCTGATGAGCGATGCCGTGTGTGCGGAAGTAGGATTTAAGAGCCTTGAATTCAGTACCGTTATCAGACCAAACTGTTTTGATTTGTTTGGAAAACTTTCGAACACTCATGTTGAAGAAATTTTGTAGAATGGTCTTCACTTCTGATTTCTCAAGCATTATGGGTCCAAACTGCTCTAGAGTAATCATCTACAATGTTTAAAATAATAGACAGCTCCACAAGAAGCAGGTGTGCGATAAGGACCCCAAACATCAGAATTTGTGAACTCGAACACCTCAGTTTTTTTATTAATACTATAAATTCCCTCGAGATTGTTTGGCTTGAAAAAAAATCTCACACGAAGTTGTGTGATCAAAATCAATAAAAAATGCTCAAAAACAGGTAGAGATGTGATATAGCGGAAGCTACGATAACACAAGGATCTTATTTAGTCTAAGAATACCTAAGATTAATGTCTTCTTAAATTCGTTGAGGACACCAATTTTCTACCGCAACAAGGAACAAAAGAGAAATCTCTTAACTTTTATTAATCAAACATAAACATCATACAAACGTAAGCCTAGATGGCTATATATAAGAAATTATAAAAACCATAAAAAAATAAAGATAATTATCCTATTATTAAATTAAATAACTGAAATATTTAGAATATTTTTTAAATATTTTATTTGCATCATTCTCTCCGGGTTGGAGAAGATTCGCCACAAATCTTAACTGTAGTCTTTGATTAATTTTCTTCTCCTATTCCATATGTAAAGTTCTTCAAGACATAAAATATATTGATCCTTGGTTAAAAACTCTTTTCTTTGGTAAGAAACAATTACAGCATGTGGCATATTCAATTGCCTCCTTCCCCACTTGAACTTCACGGCAAATTTGGATAAATCTTCCAAGACGTCTTTATCGCTGTACGGTAACAACAAAGAAACATCATATACATTGATGTTGCCATGTATGCTTGATCTTGCCAAATAAGCTTGATCGCCTATAAATTTCTCGCCATCTTCATCTTGAATCTGACCTTCATCATTGGATCTACAATAATTTCTAATTTCTATGAAAACGATTTCGTTACATTCTATGAATAAATTCTCCATGATTTCAGAATCGAGTTTTGAATTAGAAACCAAAACAATGGATCTGATACCAACTGATGTAACATAAGATACGAGAACACAAGGATCTTATTTAGTCTAAGAATATCTAAGATCAATGTCTTCTTAAATTCGTTGAGAAACCAACGTTCTACCAAATAAAAGGAACAAAAGAGAAATCTCTTAACTTTTATTAATCAAACATAAACTGCATACAAACGTAAGCCTAGATGGCTATATATAAGAAATTATAAAACCCTAAAAAAATAAATATAATTATCCTATTACTAAGTTAAATAATTGAAATATTTAGAATATATTTTTAAATATTCTATTTGCATCAAGATCACAAGACTTTGTAAAACAAATGACCGAGACGTCGATGCCAAAGAACAGAAGAAAAGGACTTCTTTTCCAGTCCGATGAAACCTAGCAACATTGACACCCGTAAAGTAATAGACCCCCTCTCTCTCTCTTCACCGAATCCAATCAGAGTCTTCGTAAAACGGTCCCGACTGAAGCTTCGTTGTTAACTTAAACTGTTGATTTGTAGAAGATTGATGAGGGCAGCAATTTGTTCTGAAGAAGCAATAGACTCGAAAGAGCTTAATGGAGCTGTTCGAGAAATATTAGAACGTCCACGACCTTCACGTTGATTTGAACTAGGTGAAAGTTGTTGTTATTGTTGTTGTTGTTCAAGAAACCAATATGGATATCCATGTAGAAGAAAGCATTCAACGGCTTTGTGACCTTTTGCGGTTGCAGTGAGTACATAACCTATTTGGATCACGACTGCGTTGAGGAGTATTTGATGCAGCAAGTTGTAAAGTATTAGTAGTAGAATCTGATTGAGCTGAGAAACCAATAGCCTCATTTTTGTTTTCCGTCGCTCTCGTAGTAAGTAGATGTTATTCGGCTCGAGTGATGCGAGAGTAGAATGTATTTAGGTCTGGTATAGGTTCATCATCGATAATCTGAGAATATATAGAAGATAATCTAATCTCATCAAGACCCAAGAGAAACTTATGGATAGAGTGTCTTCTCGTTCTTTCTCAATGATAACAGCAGCCGAGCATGAACATGGAGTAGAAGTAGTGAAGTTTTCGAGTTCTTCCCATAACTTGGAAAGCCTACCAAAGTATTCAAGAACGGACTGACCATTATGTTTGCAGTTGGTTATCTCGGCAACTAACATATGTTTACGAACACTATTTTTGGCTGTGAAACGTCGTTGAAGATATTCCCATAGCTTCTAAGCACCATGAACATGGGAGACTGTAGACCCGACGAGAGGATCAATTGAAGTTCGAATTCACCCTACAATCCTTGAATTAGTAGCAGTTGGTCGTGCAAGCTATGGATTAGAAGTAGGTTTAGTGATAGTTCCATCTATAAAGCCAATTTTTTTGCTTAGGTTGTAGAGAATTCCAAAACTTGGTAGCCAATTCCGAGTAGTTATCTCCACATAGGAGAACTGGTGTGATCAAAGCACCAGGATTGTTAGATGGATGTAGTAGGTAGTGCGTTTCCACGGAAGATTCGACCGTAATAGAAATCGACTCCATGAATGTAGATGTAAAAGAAGAAGTAGTATCAACCATGTCTTAAAGACTTTTAGGCGTAAAAAGATTGTAGTAGTAACAAAGTAGAATATGTGGAAGCTATAACAAAGCGTTTTTAGATCTGACTTAACTCAGATACTATGTTATGAATGTAAAATGCATATCTCATTGAAGTTTTACGAAGAATATATATACATGAGAGTAGTTCCTGAAGCTAAGATGTATTGGAAATATAGATAAGTACAAATATGTTAAGTCATTATCCTAGTAGTATATGTCTTTATCTCAGTAGTATAGTATTCCTTGGATTCGAATAAAAACATGTAAAGTTTTGACTGTAAATTTAAATGTCAACAAACAGCATGCACATTGCTTCAAATTAATAATGGAAGCAGCCTAGTGATTCTAGGTGAATAAATCCTTTTGATGCAAATTTGTGGGCAAATGCATTAAGATTAAGACATATTGGTACAAGGATTCTAGAAGAATTATCAAATTTTGAGATTCCAATGTTATTGGTTTATGGATTTTTAAAGTTTTAGTAAAATTCTTTGTTATTGGTTTGAGAAGTTCAAATTTCATTTAAATCTTCTGTTATTCAAAAAGTTTGGTTTTCATTGATTTTGTACT
This sequence comes from Moricandia moricandioides, assembly GCA_905132885.1. Taxonomy (NCBI): domain Eukaryota; kingdom Viridiplantae; phylum Streptophyta; class Magnoliopsida; order Brassicales; family Brassicaceae; genus Moricandia; species Moricandia moricandioides. The sequence continues at coordinate 8,687 of CAJHQQ010000488.1, forward strand.
TTTATCAAACTCTATGGTTATTGTGATATAAATTCTTTACATTTTTATTCATGAAACTCAACTTTGAAAATATCATGTTTTCCCATAAGATTTTTAAAATATGTATGATCAAAAGACACTTTGATTCTTTACGAATGTTACACAAACAATTGATAATTTAACATTTACCATTTTAACTTTGTAATAAGAAGAATAAGGCACTACCATATGAGACCAATCTCACCGAGTATAAACCAGATCCTAGAAAAAACAGGTGGAAAAGAAGTCGATGATTGACTCAAGAATAAATCATGGAGAAATGACAATCATTTTTCTTCTTTTTCTCTTACTTCTTATATTTTGTCATTCTTGAAAAACTACAAAATTAGATCTTTCTACTCTTTGCATCTGGGAAGCAATACTAGCTAGCTAATGGAACACAACTTGTGGTGTAAGAATTGATGTGAGAACAATCTGAAACAACGTGACATAGAATCATAGAAAACTTGAAACAAAAGCAAGAGTGGTAACACAAAACATCATACACAAATAAAGCACAAGTCTATAACAAATAGTCAACTAAGATGACTGAAAAATAGCATTTGCAAATAATAATGGTGAAAAAGAAAAGGTTACCTCTATACAATTCACGAAAGAAAACATTATATATATGCTTGACGTACAAAATATTGATAGTTTTCTAAAAAGACTTGTATACATTATTTTAAAAGGAGATTTATTATTTAAAAAATATGCAAATCTATAAAATTCCACAACAATCAATAGAGATTCATATAAAATACTTGATAAAATATTTGTTAAACCTACTAAAGTTTTAAAATCTCTCAACTTTCAAAAATTTCAAATTCTACATAATTCTTGTCCCAATAACCTCCTTTCATTTCAATCCTAAGTTTAATAACACTTTGCAAATTTACTTTTAATGAATGATTATTTTCAAAAATATTTTAATTTTTTTATGAAAATAAAATTAATTCATTTTTCTAAATATTTATACAAATTTAGAAACTCAACCTCACCTCTTTAACACTAAGCCCTAAACAATAATCACTAAAATGTAAATTCAAATGTTAATAAATTTTTGATAGTGTGTATTTTTGGAAAGTGGTGTTTAACTTATGCTATTTTGACAATTTCTCCTAAACTAATGCTTAGAATCAGATAATTCGAATTTCAAAACAGGTCACTATAAGAAAATGTAAATGATTTGATTCCCTAAAGTTTATATTCAATGTTAAAATTGAGGGACCACAGGCAACGACACTGCTTCTAGCGTCTAAAGAATAGTAAATGCCAACCAATGGCCAGTTGTAGGCGACGAACTCTGTCTTCGGTATCGTTCATATTTAATTGCATGCGATGCGAGTGTAATTTATATAATATTATTGATGTTCTGAGTGCTTATTTATTTTTAAATTATGGTTTCGTTGAAAAGTCTAGTTCAGCAAACTTTTGCATTTCAAGCGTCATTTGTCTTGTAAACAATGAGATGAGAACCACAAGATGATCTACTCAAATGTCAATCATGTAGGCCATGGTGTTACTTGTTAGGCTTTCATCTTTCACTAAACGAACAAACATGTAGTTTAGTTACATTAAATTGGTGGAGCACATGATGTGTGTGGGACTGAACTGCCAACTTGGCGGAGATTTGATTTGGTAAAGTAAAATACTAACAAACAACAAAGAGAAAAGCTTAACAACGTGCCGTTTTGGGGTCCATTTAGAAAACACAAAAACAGCAACGTGTTCTCCGCCTACAACACAAAAACATGAGTTTATCTTTCACGTGTTGTTTTTTCGTTCTCCCTTTGACCATTTTCTTCTTCCTCTTTTCACAAACACAATCTTTCTTTTCTTATTTTGTTCTTCTTATCCTTTATTGACCTTCTCCACGTCAGTAATCATAATCACCGCGCAATTTTAATTTTAATTTGTGTTGATTTAAAGTTGAGTTTCAATCTATGATAATATTTAGAGAAATAATTTAAGATAGATCTAAAAAAAATTTTATCACCAAAATAGCATTTAAAGAGAAAAAAAATTAAAAGAAATTTTATTAAAGAGTGTAAATATACATTTATACCTCTTAAGTTAAATAATATAGATTTAAGGTTTAGAGTTATGGGGTGAGGTTTTGGAGTGAAGTTTAAAATAAAAAATAAATTAAAATTTTTAAAATAAAAAATTCTATTTTAGTATTTTTTTCCTGTAAGTGCTATTTTGTGATTTTTAAAAAAAAATATTATTTGATAGATTTGCCCTAATATTTATGACAATCTCACAATGCTCATATAAAGTAACATAAGTCTCCATAAATATTAGTTTCAGTAAAAAGTCTCCATCGATATGGTTGAAAGTCTAATGTGAATACGTAAAATGTGGTCGATATAATTAGGTCTAGGAGTTATTATCCGAAATTCATATTTGATCCGAGATCAGCTCCAGATTCGCTATAAAAATAAGATATCCAGGGTGCACGGATTCAGATAATAAAATCTCGGATATATCTAAACCGGATTCGAATATCTTAATTTTTAGGTCTGAATATCCAGATCGTGTTTTTAAAATATTTTGAATTTTTAATTTTACTAATAATTATATTTAATATATTAACATTGTATAAAATAAATTTTAGAGTATTATATTTTAATTTTACTAATATTATATGTCATATGTACTCATAAATATTGTATAAATATTTAATCTATGTATTAGTTTTAGAAATTTTGTATTTTTAAAATATATTTTTTATTATTTTTACGGATTCGGATTTGAATCTGAATATTCGCAGATATTACAAGATCTATACATATATCTGAAGTCCCGATACTCGAAGACACGGATCCGAATTTAAATACTTAAATTAAAAGTCCGACAAATCTAGATAACCTAAATTTCCGAGAAATACCTACTACTACTAGACTAAAATGATCAACATGTTGTAAAATAATAAGGGAACTGTGTGTATTCTTATTATCAATCGACCATAAGGTGCCATTTATATATAAGGAGTTACAAATAGACCGTCATAAGATAAATGGAAATATAGCAATTCCTAATCCAACTAGGAAAAGGAAAACACAAAGATTAAAGGGAAAAAGGAAAGTGGCCGACTCTCTCTCTCTCTCCAATGGGCTGGTCGGCTAGTTCTGGTTGGGCCAGGTTATGGGCCGTCCATCCCTTGATTTATAACACTCCCCCTTGGACGCCATAACCGTTCATGGTTTATGATATTCTACATGTTGCCTCGTTAAAATCTTACCACTAAAACCCTATTGGGATAAAACCAAAGTAAGGAAAAAGAGTACAACCATATCACTCCCCCTGATGAATGCATCACTAAAGATCTCTCAGTCGACGCATACCAATCTGATGTATAAGCTTCTTCAACGTCGAGGTTGGCAATGCTTTAGTGAATAGGTCAGCTGAATTGTCACTAGAACATACTTGAACCACTTGGACCTCTCCGGCTTTCTGAAACTCGTGGGTGAAAAAGAACTTGGGCAAAATCTGCTTCGTCCTGTCTCCTTTGATGTAGCCGTCCTTGAGCTGAGCAATGCACGCTGCATTGTCCTCATACATCACGGTTGGTTCCTTGTCTTCGGACATCCCACAATCAGCTCGTACATGTTAAGTCATCGACCTCAACCAGACACACTCGTGGCTGGCTTCCTGAATGGACAAGATTTCCGAATGGTTGGATAATGTGGCCGAGATCGTCTGCTTCATGGAACGCCATGATATGGCAGTACCACCATGTGTGCAAACATAGCCTATCTGTGAACGAGCATTGTGCGGATCAGATATATAACCTGCATCAGCAAAACCAACTCAACCTTCTTTGTTTTAGTTAGTATAAAAGAAACCTAAGTCTTTCGTTCCTTGTAGGTAACGAAGAACATGTTTAATCCCGTCCCAGTGCCTTTTGGTCGAACAAGAGCTAAACTTAGATAATAGGTTCACGACAAAACATATATCAGGCCGTGTGTGAGTTTCCAAGTACATTAACGCTCTTATGGCACTGAGATATGACACTTCGGGACCAAGGAAATCCTCATCGTCCATCTTGAGATGAAATGGGTCAGTGTCCAGGCCGAGGGACCTCACGACCATAGGGTTAGATAATGGGTGAGACTCGGCCAGATTAAGCTTCTTGAGTACCTTTTCTGTATATGTAATTTGATGCACAAGGATTCCATCATTTATGTACTAAAGTTTTAATCCCAATCAGAACTTAGTTGTTCCAAGATTTTTCATTTTGAATTCTTTCTTAAGATATTTAACCGTTTGGGAAATCTCTCCAGAGATTCCTACGATATTTAAATCATCAACATACACTGCTCTAATCACAAAGCCCTTATTTTCAAATTTCTTTGTGAATATACATGGACTGATCGGATCATTTTTATATCCTTCTTTCACTAGGTACTCACTTAGTCTATTGTACTACATCCGGCTAGATTGTTTCAATCCATATAGTGATTTATTCAACTTTATGCAGTGTTGTTCTCGAGAGCTCTATTTGTTTTTCAATTCAATACCCTCTGGGACTTTCATCTAGATGTCATTATCCAGTGGACCATATAAATATGTGGTTACAACATCTATCAACCGCAAGTATAAGTTTTCTCTTATGGCCAGACTTATTAGGAATCTAAAAGTAGTTGCATCCACCATAGGGGAATATGTTTCCTCATAATCGATTCCTGGTCTCTATGAGATTCCTTGTGCAACGAGTCGTGCCTTATATCTCACAACCTCACCATGTTCATTTTTTTCCTCACAAAGACTCATTTGTGTCCAACTGGTTTCACATAATATGGTGTTTGGATTATAGGACCGAAAACACCTCTTTTCTTTAATGAATTTAACTCCACGTTTATGGCTTCTCTCCACTTAAGCCAATATGATCTTTGCATGCATTTATATATAGACGTGGGTTCATGGTATTCATTATCCATAAGTTCAACTGCTACTTTATATGCAAATATATCATTGATGTTGACATTTTTTCTATTCCATTGTATTCCAGACAAAACATCATTTATTGAGATCTCATTATTATTTGGACCGTCAGTACCATGAAGCAAGGCGTCCCGAGCATCATTGTTTGGTACGTCTGGACCATTGACCATTTCTAAGGACTTTAAGTCGGGTGCGGCCACATCTCAGGTAAGGCCGGCCGCGTCCATGTCTGGGGTTCCAACCTCGGTTTCTGCACCTTTCTTTTTCTGAGATTGCTTATCTTTGGAACCAATTGGTATACCACGTTTCAAACGTTGTCTAGAATCTGTAGCAACTTGATTGTGTCCCTCTTGAACATCAATTTTAATTGGTGCATTAGCAGCTGGTATACGTGACTTAGTCACTCTATTCGGGTCAGCAAAGGAATCTAGCAATTAATTAGCTAGCTTTTGTAAATTTATTATTTTTCTAGACTTCAAGATCACACACTTGAGTCCGAGGATCTTGCCATGTTAAGGATGTTTGATTCCATGAAATTTCTTTTACCAGCTTTTGATCTCCCCCTAATGTTGGAAGTTCGGATTCATTGAAATGACAATCTGTATACTTGGCCTTAAATAAATCACCCGTAGTTGGCTTAAGGTATTTTATAATCGTGGGGGAATCAAATCCAACATATATCTCCATCCTCCTTTGAGATCTCATATTTGTTTTTTGTGGTGGAGCAATTGGAACATAAACGGAACAGCCAAATGTTTTGAGATGGAAGATGTGTGGCTCACGGCCCGTAAGTGATTGTGTGGGTAATATTTGTGTTCACTAGATGGCCTGATGCGTATAAGCTCGGCTGCATGAAGGACGACATGTCCCCATGCTGAAACCGGAAGTCTCGACCTCATGAGTAATGGTCGAGCTATGAGCTGTATGCGTTTTATAAATGATTGGGCTAAATCGTTCTCTGTATGTAGATGTGCCACGGAGTGTTCCACAGTTACCCCCATGGACATACAATAATCATTAAACGCTTGGGAAGTGAATTCACCAGCATTGTTAAGACGTATAGTCTTCAAAGGAAAATCTGGAAAATGAGCTTGTAATCGAATTATCTGAGCAAGCAATCTTGCAAATTCCAAGTTGCGGGTTGATAGGAGACAAACATGCGACCATCTGGTCGATGCATCAATGAGGACCATGAAATATCAAAATGTCCCACAAGATGGGTGAATTGGTCCACAAATGTCTCCTTGTATTCTTTCCAGAAAGTTTATTGCTTCCTTTGTCACCTTAATTGGTGATGGCCTAACGATTATTTTCCCTTGTAAACATGCCACACACGTTAAGAGTTTAGGGATAATTCTTTTTTCTTTAAGTGTATGGCCACTGGTGTTTGAGATCAGTCTACGCATCATGGTCGAACCGGGATGGCCAAGCCGGTCGTGCCATAGAGTGAAATTTTCGATGGCTGTTTTATTAAATGTGGCATTGGCCTCGATCATACTGAATTTAGCATGGTAAATACCAGTAGATAGTGCGGGTATGGATTCTAAGACTTTCTTATGGCCTTGGGCGATTTCCACAGAGGTTTCAAGGATGTTTAGATCATTTATATTGATAGCATTCATTCATATAGTTCAAGCAAACAAAGAAACGAATTCAAAATATCAATGCAATAAAAAAAAAATAAAATAAAACAAAACACAATAGTCATATGATGTCAAAATCAATTTGGACTCTTTTAAACAATCAGACGTTTCATATTCTAAAAGATCGTTTTTCTCATGGTCGAAATCTTCCTCATCATCTTTGTAGACCATATGGGCTTCATGGTTCTTTCCTTTTAGGTTCTCTTGATAGAGATCAACAAGATGTTTAGGAGTTCTACATGTCTTGGTCTAATGGTTTTCCATCCCACACCTGTGGCATACGCTTTTATTGTTTGTGGTCGGGCCATGTGGTTTAGGAAGGATATCACGGCCTCTACATCGACCACAACCAAAGTTGGGTCTATCTCGCCCATAACCATCTCGGCCATAGTGATTCCCTCTGCCATATTAGATTCAGGTAGTGGGGTTGATCCTGGAGGTCTCATTTCACTATTTCACATTAGCAACTCATTATTTTGCTCAGCAAACAATAGACATGATCATTAGGTTAACATATGTCTTAAAGCCCTTTTCTCGATATTGTTGTTGTAACAACACATTACTTGTGTGGAAGGTGGAAAAGGTCTTTTCTAACATATCCTTATCCGTTACCTCTTCACCACACAGTTTCAACTTTGAAACTATTTTGAATAGGGCCGAGTTATATTCGCCCACGCAATTATAATCTTGGATCCTGAGATTCCTCCAATCATACATGGCCTTTGGTAAGATCACCATTCTTTGGTGATCGTATCTTACTTTTAATTCTGTCCAAAGGTCCAATGGATTCTCAATTGTTAAGTACTGGTATTTCAGACTCCCCGCAAGATGATGGCGTATAATTATGATAGTCTTGTATCTATCCTTTTCACTTGCATTGTTATCCTTGGTAATGCATTCACCGAGTCCTTTAGATTTCAATATGATCTTAGCATCAAGTGCCCATTGTAGATAATTGTCTCTAGAGAGATTTAGGGCAGCAAAGTCCAAATTGTTGATTTTCGACATCTGACATCATATAGTTTTATAGTTTAGATCATTAGATGTTTTAAGTTCATTAAAAAAATTCCATTGACCAAAGAGATAACCTAGAAATCGGTTGCTATATGCTTATGCATGCCATGCGGCCAATGTGAGTATGATGCAAGTCTAACAACCTAACGGATCATGCAATCAGATCAATCTATCAACCTAACAAGTCATGTGGTTGAATCAATCTAGCAACCCAATGGATCAATGTGGTCGGTTCAATTTAACAAACAACTGGATCAGTTTATCAATCTATCGAACCATGTCTATCAACCTATTGGTCCATGTGGTCGGTTCAATTTTTAAACCTATCATTTGGTTTCTATGTTATCAATCAATCAAGCAATCATCAATCAAAACAATCATACAAGCATGAAATCAGGTAAATAAAAATTTGTGGTTGGATTAATCTATCAAACTATTGGTTTCATGTGATGGGTTGGTCGAGTTATGTATCGGCCATAAACACTTATAATTTATCAACCTAGCACCCGGTTTCTATGTGAAAGTATGGGGGAATTGTATCTTTTCTTATTCATATCAACCAATCAATCAAACAAGCAATAAATGGATGTGAACCCTATGTGATCAGGATTGAGTTCGCTATCCTATCCAACAACCTAGCAAAGATTTAGTTTCGATTTTATATAAATTTGGGTGTAGGGTTTACCGTGAACCTCTAGTCGGGTTGAATGGACCACCGGATGGGATGAGTTTGAAGCTTGCTGGATCTGGTCATGGATAGGGTTGAGATTGTTTGTGCTTGAGGTCGGATTGGATGAGCTTGATGATCGGATTAAGCTTGATGGTCGTATAGGTTGAGGTGATCGTGTGGTTGAATCGCCTAGGGTTTAAGTCGGATTGCTTTTAGAGAGAGAGAGAGATATCAGATGTGCTTGATTGCAGAGGCTTGGATCGGATTGTTGCTTTGATGAGATTGATCACGAGATTAGGGTTGTTAGTTTTGGTCGGATCTATTAGCTTAGGAACTTAGAGAACAATTGTGTTGATAACGTGTTGTAAAGAATAAGGGGAATGTGTGTATTCTTATTATCAATCAACCATAAGGTGCCCTTTATATATAGGGAGTTACAAATAGACCGTCATAAGATAAATGGAAATATAGCAATTCCTAATCCAACTAGGAAAAGGAAAACACAAAGACTAAAGGGAAAAAGGAAAGTGGCCGACTCTCTCTCTCTCCAATGGGCAAGTCACCTGGTCCTGTTCAGGCCAGGTTATGGGCCGTCCATCACTTGATTTATGACACAACAAAAGATACACACAAAATTAGTAATGGTTCTCGGTTCAAGAGTTTTAATTTTAACCGGTGGACGAATTAATTTAGAGGCTTAACAAAGCAATCAAAGACTCTACGAGAAACAGAGACTTGTTTTGATGGTGGAAAGTTTTGCTTTTAGTTTTTTTTTTGATTAACATGGGGTATTCCAGACCTGTGTAAGGACCCATATTAATTCCTAAAATGAGGTGCAACTTATGGATAAACTCTCTCTACGAATATTCAACTGTGTCAAAACATAAATTCATATTTATGTGAGTGTCTATGAGCAATGCGACATAATTTCACGTATGAAATAAATCAAACATGAAACGTGCTCGCATCCTAAACCTATCTTTTTACCACCTGACTATAAGGTCTCAGATTTTTAGTTGATATAGTCATACAAGTATTTGTCTTCTTAGGTAATAAAACGTGGGGTCTTGTAACAAACGTTTGTGAATATGATCTCATGTTGCAGTCCCTGTGTGAGAAACTCGAAATTCTCTAATCATAGTGATATGTTGAAAATGAGTTACCTAGTCAAAATATAATTAAGGTGTACATGGCACAGCTCACCCTAAGTTCAAACAAAGGAAGAATGACCTTGTCTCCTAGTGGTTTCAATGCAATTATATATGGGTGATTCTCTTAAATAACATTTTTTTTTAGTTTTGTCACCAAAAAAGTTTTCGAGAAAAAAATGACTAAAATAGTTTTTTTTTTTGAAAATTTGAATATATATTTTTTAAAAAAATTAAACCCACCCCCAAAACCCCACCGCATAACTCTAAATCTTAAGTCTAGATTAGTTAATCCTAGGGGTAAAAGTGTATATTTACACTCTTAATGAGATCTCTTTTGATCATTGTTTTCTTAGAGATTTATTTTATGACAAAAAAATTTTAAAACTATTTTAGGTTATTTATCAATATTATATATTTACAGATCATTTGAATATTGCATTATTTTATCTAGTTGTGATCGTTTGTAAACGTGTGTTTATTGTTGAGGAGTCTCGTTTTTCTTATCTCCTATATCCATTGACTTTGTTTGCTTTCCGCTTTCAAATATTTAGGCATGCTCTAAACCTTTCATATTGATAAATTTTCGTCCTTCAAATATTTATTCCACATAATTTCTAATCTATTTTAACTCTTGTTGATATGAAATGCATCGAAAGTTAAGGCGTTAAATCCGTGTAAACACTCAACAACATTGCTAGCATATGTGTTCTATGTGATGAGGTAATCATCCGAAAACTTGCTCAGATACATATCTGAGTTCAAAAGACTCCGATGACATGTTCCAGAATCCATAGGTTGAGGGAAGGTTCCAATATATCCATGCAAACTGCTATTGGCATCATAGGCTCCGAGGAATTCACAGTGACCATCTGGTGGAGAGAAGAACCATCTACCATTTAGACAGGGCCACATGGGGACTTGGTTGGCCCAAATGGAACGTTAGCCAAAGATTTTACCCAATTAAACCTCCATTAGCCTCAAACTTAAGTATACCAAGGTAAATGGGCTTATTTGTCACAAGACGGTGCACCAAAGCTTCAAGATGACCACATGGTTGACTATGAAGCCTATAGAAAGTAAATGGGCCAAAAAGATGTTTGGATTTTCAAGAACGTGGAAGAGCTTAAGAACCAAACCAAGAAAGCTATGAGGATGATACTACACCAAGGACTACTCACCAAATGAAACATAACACATCAAAACAACCAAACACCAACCTGGATCAAGCCTCATCTAAACAAGGCATTTTCAATTTAAATGATTTATGCAGATAAGATGGACCATCCTATTGGTTACTAAAGATTAGTCATTCCATATGGCACCAGAGTTCAAAACCGCAAGATAGTTTAAGTAATTTTCTTTATTTTTGCTTTTTTTCTTGTCTTAAACCACAAATGTTAATTTGTTGTTTTCTTTTCTTTGCAAAAGTCATGTCGTTTTTATTTTCTTTTTGAATATACCTGAAAAGTGCATAAAGCTCCATGTAGCTTTGGACAACCTACATCAATTAAATAAAATAACACACTTTAACCTAAGGCTGGCTTGTTCTTGAGTTTTGGAACTTTGTTCTTCGGGTGAGATTCACCGAGAGTTAAACCGTGTGTCGTATTAGAGATATTTTTATCATATTTGGTGCATTTGATCCGCTAGTAATCTCATCAAACGTTCCAACAAGAAAAAGTGAGAGAAATGTCCTTTTAGATCTTATCCCACTAGCTTTGTCCAACAAGTATTGTGTCCATCTTTCGTCCATTCAACAACCAAGTGAAATAGCGTAATAGCCAACTTCTGTTCCATTTCACTATTTCCAAAAAAATCCCATCGAGTTTTAGGGGTTGTGTGTTTCATCATGTATTATCTTCATCCAGATGATTTATTTACATGATTCATCCAAATGGTTCATCCATATATTATTTGGATTGTACGTTTGTCCATTCAAGTGGATCATCTAGATGAATCATCTAAATGAAATTATGTTTGTTTCTTTATCTCTCTTTCTATCTAGATGAGTTTAGTAAATGAATTAATAATATACCCTTGTTTTAATTTAATCATATTTTATTTTTGTTTCACTATATTAATTATCTAAAATAGAGTTTTGGCGAGAAATAAATTTTTGTGGTCTTAGTGGAAAAATACATATTCACGATTTTGACGAGAAATTTTATTTTGCGATTCTAATGAGAAAAGTATTTTTTTTGGTTTTGATGGAAAAAATGAATTTTGCGGTTTTGGCGGAAAAATGTGTTTTTGCAGTTTTGGCCGGAAAAAAAACGTTTTTGTGTTTTGGGCGGGAAAGTGTGGTTTTGCAAGTTTGGCCGGAAAATATGTTTTTATGGTTTTAAAATGCGTGTTTGCGGTTTTGGCGGAAAAATATGTTTTTAGGGGAAAATTGGTTTTTGCAGATTTGGCGAGAAAATGTGTTTTTTTTCTGGTTTTGGCGGAAAAATGGGTTTTTACGGTTTTTGCGGTTTTGGTGGAAAAATGTGTGTTTCGGCGGGAAATGAATTTTTGCGGCTTAGGCGAGAAATGTGTTTTTGTGATTTTGGCGGCCAAAATGCGTTTATGGTTTGGCGAGAAAATGTTTGTGGTTTTAGTGAGAAGATTCGTTTTGTGATTTTTTTTTCATTTTCCGTGAGTGGCAAAAAATGATATAAGGTATGAGTTTGTAATTTGTGAATTATATCATGAGTATAATAAACATTATACTATTTTGACAAAATCATCTCCATCTAGAAAGTTCAATTTGGATCAGTTGATTGATTTTAAAATTTAAGCATAAATTCATAAAACTCAAGATGAATCATTTCAATGACTTGTAATTTATATTCTAAACAAACAACAATTTTATTTTTATCTAGATGGTGAAACGAACAACCATATGATTTCTTAGGTGGTTTCATTAGGTTCAATGTCTAAAAGGATTGGAAGTAGAAATCAAGAATGAATAAAATAGATTAGACGACATTGTAACAACCAGACAAAGTCAAAACATATCTTACTTTTACATGAAAACCACCAGTTGAGATACAGCTACAATTGATAATCAAAATTAAACTACTTGTGTGGAAATAATTGTTTCCTTGTTTGGCCCAATTATGCTGGTGAAACTTGCTACAAATTCTGTACCCGAATGGCTTGGGCCCGTTCACGCTTTCTAAAGGTAACTAAAGAGCAAACTGAGCTTAAAGACATCCTCAGAACACACGTCTAGACCACAAATCATGTTCTAGTTTTCAGATATGCACAACAAACTCAGCCACAAATCAGAACACACATATTCAATGTTTTTTTCGTTCAAACTTTCATATCCCTTGCTATCATTCTTGTCTAACTATTCACTCACGTCAAGTTGTACACACCTGAACTAATGTAACAAAAGTACAACATGTTTGCTCTGGTTTTGTGATCAGGTGGGTCAAATCTCATCCAAGCTCTTGCATCAAGTAATTATCCACCTTGTTTTTGGATTATAACATAGACAGCAGATTCGGATGATCTTGACATACATAAGGAAAATAATACTAAGGAACTGATAATTAGATTAAACTAGACAAATGCTCGATTCATACAAGTACCTCTTCACTAAGTTAGAAAGAATGAATAAATGAATTATATCGAAGTTAAATAAAGCTAGATGGACGGAAGCCCTCCAAATTTCTATCTAATGATCCCTCTCTCCTTCTACATGAACTGGTCCAAAGGGATCAGCATCACACTAATATCATCCGATGAGCCTCGTGAAGCCGAGAGATCAACAAGCTTCTTACAAGCCAACAACAACTGCTTCTTATCGGTTCCTGTGCAGAAGGGACGAGCAATGTCTACTGCTTCTTGGTTACTCACTTTGTCCCATAGACCGTCCGATGCCAAGATCAAGAACTCATGGTCCTGCTCTATTCTCAAAACCTTCGTCTCTGGTTCAGCAATAACCCATTTCTTGAGATGACCATCACCGATCCCTCTTGACACAGCCAAAGATCCCTGAATCCTCCAAACACCGTGGAACGAATCAACGTATCCGCCCTGCACAAAAAGATTGAATCTATTATTAGAAACTTCACTTTCCATTTGAATACAAAACATTAAAGAGAGAGACTCTCACCGTGGTTTCAATTCTTGTCCGTTCATCATCTCTAGACGGACGGTGGTCGGAAGAAAGAGCCTCCGCGACGCCTCCAACACTCATAACCGCCCGACAATCACCGGCATTGGAGACCACGAGGCTCCCGTCGTTGAACATAGCCGTGACGCAGCAGGAACCGCCTTTAACGTCTTTCTCGTTAAGAAATGCAGCGTCTGTGGCCAAGTAACCGCGCTTAACCGCGTTTGCTATCTCGAACTCGTCTTTCTTACCAGCAACTGCTTCTAAAACGTTCTTGTCTAAGTTCTTAGCCGCAAACTCAGCCGCTTTGACTCCTCCGTGACCATCGTAAACTCCAAACATCGCATGTCTGCGATCGCCTTGAAGATTGGTGACGGCAGAGAAGCGATCCTCCATAGCTTCTCTCCTTCCTCTCTTGCAATAAACAGAGTAACCATCGCCTTCCCTCTCCACCTCTCTACTTTCCTCCCTCGGCGTCGCAGCCGTTATCTCCGACGCCGGAGCTACGAAACCGGTAATACCGATGGGTATGTCAAGCCTCGTGGGGCGTTTGCGTTTCAAAACGCCTCCCGGAGGAGATTGGCCGGTACACGACGGAGGAGCGAAACCGGTCGGAGGTTTCTGGTAACGGAGACGGAACGGCGAGTTGGGAGACGCGGCGGCGGCGGAGGAGGGAGAGGAAGGAGAAGATGTTGAAGGTTTGAGATGAGAGAGTGTGAGAGAGATGGTTTCTTGCGGCGAAGAGAGGATAGAAGGTTTGTTGCAGAAAAGAGATGACGACGGGGAAAAGACCGGAGAATTGCAGAGGGCGACGGAACAAGACATCGTGTAATAGATTATTGATCTGTCTCTCTTTGTTCTAGTCGTTGAGATGTCCGTTTTTAGGAGAGAAGAAAGGTTTTAAATATAAAGAGAGAGAAAGGTAATGAATGGAGTCCGTGGTTATCGAGTCGCTTCTTTTTAGTCTCTCTCATTGACTTTTCCAAAGATGTATTTGCCCCTTTCAACTTCCATTCCTCTATTTACGCCTTTGTCCTTTTTACCTTTGAACAAAAGGAGTTTTTTTTTTTGGGTTAAAAAACAAAAGGAGTTTATTCTGAGGAAACAAACAATAAAAAGCTACTATACTCTTCTTGACCAGATAATATAATAATTTTTCTTATCCTTTTTTGTAGGAATAAAAATTTATTGCTATTTTTTTTGGTGATTTTATTTTATGTTAGCTTTCAACTTTTATATTTTACAAAAATATATTTAATTAATGAATTATTTGAGATAGATTGTGTAAGGTGATTGGATAAACATTTAATCATGTTGAAAAGTGAATTGATTTTTGTCACAAGTATTAGTTCTGGTTAGTGGAACTAATCTCTCAAGAAAATGCATAAATATTTAATTAGTTTATTTAATAATCATTTTACATAATTTTTTATATAAAAGCCAGAATTTGCTTAGTGAACAAGAACAGTATCCTATAAAAGAAAGAGCACTAAATAAACACTTTTTTTCTTTATGTTTTGCTTTGTGAGGGTAATAAGGACATTTAAAAGGTAAGTCAAAAACACGTCTAAAAGGAAAGGACGAGAATATTAAGGAAATAAACTAATAATTTGGGCATGTGGTGGTTTAACGTATCAGTGTTAAAGAAGTGTTCGATTGATAAACTCTTTACACGTTTTTCAATTTATTCTTTTGCTTTTAATAAAAAAAACAGATTCTAGGAACGTTGTCGGTCCGTTAGAGCTTACGAGTTGTAACTTGATTGGATTTCTTTCTTTTGTTTTTGTTTCTTGCTGGTCGCAGTCGCAGCTTCTTAGCAAGTGACCGTTGTGGACAGAGATGATCCTTCTTTCTTTGGTTTCCATTTGATGACCGTTTTAAAATTAATTATCTCAGTTCACACGAGGTTTTCTAACTAAAACTAACATATCTTCTAATGACATCAATAATAACGGCTTCTTATTTTTTCCGTACACAACAGTACTCTCTCTGCTTCAATTTATTTGATGTTTTAAAAAATTCGTTTTTGTAAAATAAATAATGTTTTCACTGTTTTAGATACAATTTAAAAGCTAACAAAAAAAGATATAATTTAATGTCATTTGAAATATGTGACAATTACAAATTCTGCATTTTAGGTTGAAATAGTTTTATTTAATGCTATTTTTATGTAACAAAGAAAATTGTATGAAAATTTGTATTTTCTTAATCTATGTGCAAAAACTTCAAACACCAACTAAAATGAAATAAAGAGAGTATTTGGTTATCGATTTATGTGCCGAAGATCAAACATTGGCATCCATAAGGATCAAATGATCAAATTCAGCAACTTTTATAACAATGCTTTAACAAGCTACTGATATTGAGTACCGAAGAAATCCCCTATATATTATTATTGGAGCATTAAAATATGTTTTTGTAGTCATGTGTTATCATTATAATGATTTATAGAACTCTTAGAAAAATAGATTGGTCTTCTTAAACATATATTATATTTTTTTAAACTAACTATCAAATAATTAGTAGTGTACAAAAGAATATTATTTATTCTTTCCTTAAATAATAACTACGGAATTACCTAATATAGTAAACAAATATATGACAATTAATGATTTTGAATAATAAAGATTTGATGAATTTTTGTATTCTCCTTCATTTTTGTTTAATTTTATATTCTTAAAAGAAATTAAGCAATCACATTAAGCATATAACATAAAACATTTATATTTTTCTTATATGCTATATTTTGAATTTTTAAACGATTATAAATTATTAAGAATATTAAAATTCACATGAAAATTTTGTTATCAATGGTTTAAATTTTTGTTATAGCAAGATACAAATGATTACAAAATCATATAAATATTAAGTCTTACTTAATTAATAAATATTATGTTAGTTTCAAAATTTTGCATTGAGTAGGAAACCTCGAATAATAAATATTCATATTAATAAAATAATATTTTTGTTACATTAAATATAAAAAGGTTAATAAAATCATGACTAAAAAGCCTCAATTAATAAATATTTATATTAAAATATACAATATATATATGTCAAATATCATTTAATTTTAATTACATACCATATAAAATAAATAAATGATTTTTTTTTTATTTTTTACCAACAAAAATTATTGTAAATAAAAAAGAGAGATTGTTTTTATTTATGTGCTTACTCCAAATTAATTATATAAATAATAGTTGCTCGCTTCTCAATTATTCAATATATTTATTATTGGATAATAAGTAAAGGAACACAAAATAAATAATAATATGCATAGTCATAAATAATTTGTATATTATGTTCATCCGCACAAGCACGAATTTTAAATGTTATTTGATCATATCATTTCAAAAATACAATTCTTTATATCAAAATGAGATGGTGAATTATAATATCCCTATGATATCATTGAAGCCGAATGTATATTAAATAGATTTAAAAAAACAAAATATCAATAAACATGACCCTACTAATCAACCTTATATTGACATTTCATGACTATAGGCTTGTGAACTTATCACATGATGATTGAACGATCAAAGTTAGTATTCAAAGATTATTAGTATATAAATTCACCTTGCGCATATGCGTGGGTAGTCACCTTGTTAACCATTATTTGATATGAATCATGTCTAATCAAGGATCTCAATAAGCAAAAAATGAATAAATTTATGATTATATGCAACATATATGTTTGATATTCTCTCGTTCATTCAAGAATTCTTGCTATTAAAAGGAACAAAATTTGTTTGTGTTTAACCATGAAATTCAGCTTGAACAAAACACGACCTGTATAAAAAATTGCTCTCTTTATTATGTTTAGAAAATAACTCAAAACTAAACACTTGATTTCTATTGTATTGTCTTATCATTGACTCAACTCATCAATGATATATATATATATATATAGTGCTAGATATCTCCTAATCTTATAGTAAATAAAAAACTTCCATTTTCCTATTCCTAATACAATTAGATAGTTTCCTTATATCCTTAACCAACTTGTTATGAATAACTTATGCTCCAAGCTATTGATGCTTATCTCCAACATTCTCCGTCTTAAGCTTCAATTCGGTCTTGGACATGTCTTGAACTCCTATCAAGATCCTAATCATCGTGAACTTGATTCTAGCCTTTTGCACATAGTCTTTTGCAACTTATGCTCCAAGCTATTGAAACTTATCTCTAACATTTTCTCTCTTCAACTTCAATTTGGTCTTCGACATGTCTTGAACTCCTATCAAGTTCCTCATCATCGTGAACTTGATTCTAGCCTTTTGCACATAGTCTTTTGCAACTAATCTTGCTTTGAACTTGTTGAATGTGCCATCTGCATTTCTCTTGATATTAAAATTCCACTTAAGACCAATTACTTTTACTCCTGCTGGTTTATCAGCTAAGGTCCACATCTTGGTCTTGCTGATCAATTCTATCTCATCAGCACACGCCATTTTCCATTCAACAGTGTTTTTTGCTTCTTCACTCATTAATGGTTCTTCGTTGATGAATGAGAGCAACAATTCACGCTCTATGTCTGCTAGTAGGACATAGTCGTTAAGATAATCAAGATGTTTTAATGTAATAAGTTTAGCTTAATTTTCTTGAAAATGAATTATCGTTATTTTAAATATTTCTTGGAACTACACCAATTTTCGACAAATTGATCGTCACAGATGTTGACCTTGAGTTTATTGTTATTTTCTAAGAATTCGTTCGGAAAAGTTTTCAAAATCATTTACTTTTCGATAGCAAAGAGGAGTTATTAGGTCATGGGAAAATGGCAATGGAAGCTTCCCTCCGGTGAACACCAAATCAAAGCTAAATCAAATCTGCCAATATAAAAAGTAAATTAAAAAAACACCAAAACAAAACAACAAATTACATTTCTTGCTTCATCACTAACAACTGATTCAAAAGATAGGAGTATCTCTTCTTCGCTACAACTTCAACTTCTGAAAGTAAGAATAATTGAAGTTAATTAAAGATATATTGAAACATAAAACTCCAAAATCTTCGATAATATGAACAGTTTACCATGTTCATAAGCTTCATATCCTTTTAGCCAATTCCTAGTGCATATCAAAGCTTGCACATTCTTTGGAAGTAGACGGCTCATATATTTATTTAGAACTCGCAATCCAATACTAAAGGAAGACTCCAAAGCTATTGTTGTTATAGCAATACTAAGCAAATCACAAGCCATTGCAGCCAAATCACCATACCGATGAGTATTATCGTTCCAAAATCGAAAAATGTCCAAGCTTCGGAAATTATTAATATCCAAAGGTGGTTCATCAAGATAAGCTTCTAGAGATGTATTTTAACTCGAAACGCCACTGATTTTTAGAAATGCAAAGAAATCCTATAAAGGTTTACAAAAATATCAAAAACTTTTTTTTTAAAAAGGTAAGAAACGATTTCTTTTAAAAAAATAGAATATAACAAGTTCAAGAAACACTCACATCATAGTTCTCAAACATTCACTTTTACCCTTCAACACAAACGTTTTGTGGAACCGTCTCACGTGGCACTGTAGAAGGTGAGTTAGTCTTGGATTATTTTTGTCGTAAGACTCAAACAAAGTATTGAGCTTATCACACAAGTTCCTTAACTTTACATTACGTGTACTCATGTCAAGCTTCCATAAACAGCATTCGATAATTTAAAGCTTAAAATGTAGATCAAAGACTGCTGCCATTGCAAAAATACCACTGACTTCATCTTAATATTTATCAAATTTCTCTTTCATCGGTGGCACCATGTCTCTGACTATCACATCTTTTTTTTCCTTATTCATTCAAAGCCAATCATGGATCTTCCAAACCTGATAAAAATACAAGTTTGAAGTCGGGTAATTAGAACCAGAAACATGTGATCTCTGCAAAAGGCCTAAAACAACATATCATCACAGCTCCTGTCCATTCTTCAGTTGTGGGCGCCATTTCATAACCTCCTATCAAATGTCTCCAACTAAAAAAATGCTTTAAGGTACTTGATGGCTCTTTCAATCATATATAGAATGTCAAAGTCCATCTTGTCCGCACATCCAGCCCAAATTCTCTTTTATACCCGCAACAAGCACACATTTTTCAAACAATAATTCACGAGTTTTCGATGTTGTCACATACTTAATACTCTCTCTTACTTTGTGCAAAGAGCCTACAATAACCTTCAAACCAACTTTCATTATGAGGTTAAGTATGTGAGCTGCACATCTGACATGGAAAAACTCTCCTCAACACAACACAACAAGAAAATGAGTAATTTCCAACGGCCATATCCGTTAGAAAATGGTCAGAAAAGGTCTATTCTAACGGGTTTCCGACAGATTGGACCGTTAATTATATTTCGTCAGAAATTTTTATCCCGTCGGAAACCGTTAGAAATTTCTAACTGATTTATGACGGATTTTTTCGGTTGGAAATTTCCAACAGATAGGTCCGTCAAAAATGATCTGTCAAAAATATTTGACGGACACGTCCGTCAAATATTTTTGAACACATAGTCATAAATTTTTGACGGAATTTGTTTGTCAGAAATTACTGACCGACACGTCCGTAAAAATTATCTCACGGTTTTGTCCATCAAAAATTAATTTTTTAAAAAATTAATTTATATTTGAATGATACAAAATCGTCAAATTAAGTAATTGAAGTAATTAAAAGTTAAAATAAGAGAAACTTATAAATTAAAATAGAAATCTTAATTAATATTACACATTGTCATAATTAAACATTAACAGCTATATAATTAAAGTACTTAAGTTATTAAAAAGAAAACATTTAGAATACATAGTAATTGAAAAAGTTTTCTGGTCGGACTGGGAATCGAACCGAGAAGCTGAGAACTGCTCGGGTAAACCAAAGATATGAACTCAGTGACGCAACGAATTTGTTCCTCCATAGTCTGCCCTGGTGCTAACAACAGCTCGTTGAGTAACATATCATCGATGATGTATGTTGTAGTTGCTGACTGTGGCTGGGGGACACTTGTTCTTTGCGTAGACATGGAACCCAACACAGGTGAAGTCGCCGATGGAAAAGAACCAGAGAAAAAATCTGCATAAGACCTAGAGAACAAAAAGACAACACTTAAGAACATAAAACATGAAAAATTATTAGCGCTTTATATATGAACATTATAAATAACATTAAAAATGTTTTTAAATATATACATATATATTAAAAAAAAATTTAAGAAAATTGAAAACTATAACAGATATACCACAAAAATATATACCTATATATTAAAAACGTTTTTATATATATACATATATATATTAAAACCGTTTATAAACAAAAATTATATTATAACAGAGTTAGAACAATAAATATCTACCTATATAATAAAAACATTTTTTAATATTAACATATATATATATATATATTCAAAACATTTTTTTAATATATACATATATAATAAATACATTTTTTAAAAAATTAAAAATTATAAAGAGTTAGAAAAATAAATATCTACACATATAATTAAAGCGTTTTTAAATTTATACATATATATTAAAAAGTTTCTTAAAAAATGAAAATTAAATCAGAGATAAAAATATACATCTATATTAAAAATGGTTTATATATATATTAAAAAAATTTAAATATATACAAATATAATAAAATCGTTTTAAAAAAATAAATAAAAAGTATAAGAGAGATAGATCTAAATACAATCAAAGCAAACCAATCTTCCAAAACAAAACTATAAAGCTTTGTTAAAAAAATTAACAAAGAAAACAATCACATGCATCTATAATCTTCCAGATCATGAACTAATCATATAAATCTAAGAATAAACTACATCAATGATAAAGGATATAATTACAAAACTTAAACTAAAAAAAAACTTACATTGAGAACAAAATCTGGATCAAGGGAGAGATGGTAGGAGGTTGACGAGAAAGAGAGAGGGAGATCAAAGGAGCAAATCGGGAGAGTCGAGACAGAGTCCACCGGAGAGAGAAAGTCGAAGGCCAGATAGAGAGGGGAGCTGTCTTCTGGTTCTGCAAGAGAGGAAGGAATACTAGAGTAAATGGGTGGCTGGTTTTATATAAAATACTTCTGACCGAAATTTCGGTTGGAAATTTCCAACGGCTCAAGTTCCGTCGAAAATTTCTGACGGACCATGTCGGTCAGAACTTAATTACCAATAAAAAAAGTTTTGCTTTGTTAACAGATGGACATATAAATAATTTTTTTTTAAACTTCCATAAACTAACTTATGAAATATTACAAATTATTGAAAGAAATATATATTACAAAACTAAAAAAAAAGTTTTTGCTTCATTAACATTTTTTTTTAAAAACATCAATAAACTTACTTATGAAATATTACAAATTATTGAAAGACATATATATTACAAAAAATCTTAAAAAACGTTTTATTCGTTAACACATTTAAAACAAATTCCATAAACTTACTTGTGAAATATTACAAATTGTATAAAGACATATATATTACAAAACAAATCTAAATCAAAGTTTTCATAACTAGTTTGAAGTAGATGAATATCCCGAAGAGCCTGAATCAAAATCATCGTTGAATTGTCCTCTACAACGGATCTGCAATAGCTAAATTTTTTTAAATCGGTCAGAAATCCGTTGGAAATTCTGACGGTTCACATATCCGTAAAAAAATTATGACGAATTTCCAACGACTTAAATTCAAACTTATGGTCGTTGGAAAGCCGTCGGAAAATTATGACGGATTTTTGACGGAATCGCCTACCGTCAGAAATCGGTTGGAAATTTCTGACGGTTGGCGTGTTCGTCAGAAAGTTCTGACGGATTTCTGACGGATCTAATTTGAGATTATGTTCGTTGGAAATCCGTCAGATATTTATGACAGTTTTCCAACGGATTGTTATCCGTCAAAAATTTCCGACCAAACGTAATTCCTGTCAAAAATCCGTTAGAAATTTTCGACCAAAAAATAATCGGTCAAAATGTCCGTCAGTAATTTCTTCTTTTCTTGTAGTGAAATCATCTCTCAACATCAGCTGCGATTTTACAATATCTTGCATCGATTCATTACTTGTAGGATTATCTAATGTGATAGAGAACACTTTTATTTTCAATTCCCCAATCTTTGAGTGATTTAAGGAGCTTCATCTCAATATTCATACTTGAAGAAGATGGTAGTTTGTGGAGTTGGAATGATGGTGGTGCATTACCATTTTGCTATGTAGTTGTGTGCAAATTTGGAATGAATGTTTCCTATTTTCGGATACAATATGCTTGTCGGATTGTTTGTTTTTCTAATTGTTGACTTTAACGGCTTGTATTATGATATTGTTTTGTGTTATAACCAAAGCTCTTTATTGCAAAATTATCAATTGATCTGAAAAACAAGAGTGTCATGATAACATACTATTTTACAAAAGAGATCTATAAGTTTTAGAAAAGAGATTGTCATAACAAAACATCATAATTTACAACTAAAGAACCCAAGAAGCATCTAAAATAACAAAAACCAACAAAGTCGTGAGTAAGCCGCTTCCTACTTGAAAACACACCTAAAGCACACCAAAAACCATTGTCAAATTCTAGGATGCCTTGTTCTTCAAAATACTAGTCAAGAAAAATAACATGAAAACCTGAAAAAAGAGCCAAATGAGGTGTTGTTACAAGATTATCACAACTCCAATGATGAGTCAAATCTAATTAGGAGAGACACCAGAAGTTAGTCAAAAATGTTTGCGTTGGCTTACTTGGTCCCGGAGCTTCACCATGATCAAATGAAATTAACTCTCCTTCTGATGGCTGTTTATACTTCCTTGGATATGCCTTCCTCGATTTGTTAGGGACTCAATCATTCTTACAATGTAGGGAGTTATGCCCAGCCATACCACATCGATAACAATGAATCAAATTTAAGTGTCTTAAAACTTTTTAACCTTTGTAGGAGACTCATGAATTGACTTCTTACTCTTGTGTGGATTCTTCTTCCGATCTTTCTTTGGATCTCTTGGTGGCGGTTTAATCTGAGAACCAGGAGTATCCTTCCAGAACTTCACTCCTTTAACCGAGTGATTGAATCACTATATTGCTTCTTCTACAAAGTTGTCAAGTAACAATCCACCACAAAATCCTTGGCATTAAACTTTTTTTTTTAATCTAAAATCACCTTTAGAGCATGACAACAATGAATCCCGGTGAAAACAATAAAAGTGTATTTAAAATTTAGTGTAATTGAATAAGTATTTAAAACAACTTACTTTTTGTTTTTCAGAGATAAGTGTGAAACCATTTTGGAGGTTTAGATCATACTTCACCCTTTGAATGAACTATTTCCAATTGTCGGTGTCCTCTACTTGAAAAATTTCCCCACACAACATGATATATTTGATTATTTTCATCTCTTCCCACAGTTGCAAGGAGTTGTCCTTTTGAAGTATATTTCATAAAGCACTCATCAATCCCAATAATGGGTCGACAATAAGCTCGTCATATTGTCTTCAGAGCTTTAAAACACACATAGAACTTGTCAAAGATCTCCACACCATCATCTCTAATGGTTGTTACAAAATCACACGTAGACCCACGGTTTGTTCTATCAAACAATACGAACAATAAGTTAGAACTAATCTCAACTAAAATTTGAACAAAAACATTAAAAAACAAAATGTACTCTAGCATTTTCTCTTTATAGTCTTTTATCCTTCCAAATTGTTCATCAAACTCTTTGCTTATCATCTCCAATACTGTCTTTCGGGCCTTTCTAGCAATATCATGTGTCACTGTCAAGTTGCATTATATGTCTTCAATGATTCCTTGTATGAACCTTGGCGACAATCCATTATCGTGTCTAACCTCATTTATAAGAAGATTGGCAATGAGACAACCAGTCAATAACTTGAAATACCCATCTTTGGTGCAGGAATGCTCTCCTTGGAATGACTTCACCATGTATCGATGAACTGATTTCTCATAAGAATAGTAGATTCTCCAAGTACAAGGAACCTCACCCATTACAACACACTTTGTCTCGCAAATTTCATTTCCCCATCTTGTGTATTTGATATTCCAAAAAGGCTTTTGATAATTTTTTTGGTACTAGACGAAACCAAGAAATAACCCCTCACGTAACCTCCCATTAATGCATATGCTAACACAACTTACTAGAACTCGTTTATACTTTCAAAAACAAGCATAATTTTCAACTCTCCAGTTCCTCTTAGCCATCGTTCATATCCATTTTTGATGTCATCTTCTTTATCATGCGAGACAGGAAGGTATCTCTATGAGCTTCATTGTACTCTTCCTTATCATCAAACTCGGTAACTATTTCTTCTACACGCTCATCCCGCGGGTCTGGTTCACTATTCTCTTGGGTCTCATTCCTTTTTATTCCAGAATCAGCACCATCATGCAGATCTGATCCACCATCCTGCTGATCTGATTCACCATCCTGCGGATCTGATTCACTCTCTTCGGCTTCATTGTTAACGTCCTCGTGCTCAAGATACACTTTCAACGTCTTTACACATTCAGTAGCATACACATGCTTTGGAAGCTTAAACCACCATCACACAAGACCTTCAAATCTGTTAAACCTTCATAAGGATATTTGTACCAAACTCGCTGCCCATACATATCAACAATCTCCGCCGAGATTATCCCACCAAATAGAATTTGAGGAGCGGTTTCAAGATAATGAATTTTCCACCAACATAGTAAAGACCTCCTTCCAAATTCTTAAACTTCCTGTCATAGTTTATATAAAATGTAATATCATTATCCCCAATGAAACTATTATACACAACCCATCAGTTATAGAAGAAATCATGATAATATTATCATATTCACATTCCATCGAACACCTTGTGTGCTCTCGAATTTCTTCTTCTCTTTTCTAACAAATCCACAATTTATATGTACTCATCATCCTATTATATAACTATATACCCTTAGATCACGCTAATCAATTTTTAATCAAAAACGAAATTATAGATCTTCTCAGAGAATAGGATCGAACCTACCTCATTCCAACTAATCTCTCATATATCTTGCTTTTAGCTCTTCTAAACGTCCTATTTTAGCGCTTCTCTCTCTCTCTCTCTCTCTCTCTCTCTCTCTCTCTCTCTCTCTCTCTCTCTCTCTCTCTCTCTCTCTCTCTCATTCTTTGGTTCTTCTCTTTTGTCACGACATCAACGAGGAAAGAGGAGTTTTGTTTCTGAAAACACAAAACGACGTAGTTTCTTAGAGCCCAAAATGACGTCGCTATCTGTTAAACCCGGCGTATTATCCACGTAATAACTCTCTTAATCCATGTAAAAACCTGTTACTTCCACATAAGACAATGATACAATTTGACTAACAAAGAGACGGTCAAAATATGTATTGGATTAAAAGTGTTGATTGGTGTATGAAATTTGAATATAAAATGTGTTGGTGTATGTTTTAGTACATAGTTCGAGTGTATATACTGATCGAGACCGCGGTACTCTGTTGATGTATGAATTGGCTGATTTCCCGTTTGACCTATAATTGTGAGTATGTATGTACTATTTGATTGGGTAGTAGTTTATATTGGCTGCCTGTTTGGTTTGGTACAGAATTGAATAGCCCAAGAAGCCCATAATAATTGGACCGACTTAATTAACCTTCATCATTGGTTTAGAACCCGACCCGACTCATTTTATTTCTCCTCCTGCTTCGTCAACACCTTTGTCGATTGATCTTGGCCCTCTGGAACTTTCTCCTCGCAACATTCTCAAGTTTGATCTCCTGCTTCTCGTAAGTTTTTTCAATAAATAGGATTCCTCGAGATTGGTTTTCGTTCTCTTTCTGTTTCTTGATTTCGTTGCTACGAACTTTTAAGGTTTGCGATTCTTGTGCTTTGCAATAGCTCTTTCTCTCTTAGATAATTTAAATAAAGTCAATAGCTTAATAGATTAAGTATTAAATCTCTGAAAATTTACAGCGTGTGAAGAGTAGTCTTTGGGCTTGTACTCCTGCACGTAAGGTGTTCGACGATATTCCTCTGAGAATGCTTCATTTTCCAAGTTTTAGTTTACTTTTATTGAACAATAATTACATATCCATCTCTTGTGAATGAGACTCAAATAACTACTTACAGGTAACTGTTTGAGTAGCCATGGCGAAGCATCACCCTGATCTGATCATGTGCCGGAAACAACCAGGCATTGCTATAGGACGACTGTGTGAGAAATGCGACGGGAAATGCGTGGTTTGTGATTCTTACGTGCGCCCGTGTACTCTGGTGCGTATTTGTGACGAATGCAACTACGGGTCGTTCCAAGGCCGGTGTACTATTTGCGGAGGGGTTGGGATCTCAGATGCTTATTACTGCAAAGAGTGTACGCAGCAGGAGAAAGACAGAGATGGTTGTCCCAAGATTGTCAACCTTGGGAGTGCCAAGACGGATCTCTTCTATGAACGTAAGAAATATGGGTTCAAAAAACGATGATCATGTATGAGTTTTCACGATTGCTGCAACGTATTTTGGATCTCTTATGCTTATGTACGTTGCATAAAACTAATATGTGCTGGGATTAAAAACCAGACATTATGCTTTCTTGTTCTTGATAATCTAGACTTGAGTTGTCTTTATTGGACTTATCTTAGTGTCCAAATAGTCTCTTGCATTGTGCATCGTGTTTGATTTCGTCACACCACGATATGACTTGTTTTAATCATGTTTTGAATCTCATATCTTTGGTTGTTCGTTCATTTTAATAGTGACAATACAAAATTACTAAACGATACAAAATTAATAAAAAAATTGCGAGTGTTTTTTTTTGATGACAAAAATTGAGCGAGATTAAATAAAAAATGGTGTAGATTAGGGATGGGTAAAAAGCCAAACCAAATTGAACAAAAGTAATCCAACCGAACTCAAACTGATCTAAACCAAATCCAAACATATGTTTAAACCATTTGGTTCAACATTTTACTAACCCAAATAGTTTGTTTGGCTTAGTTTTAAATTAAACCAAGCTGAAAAAACCAAAGTGTTTTTAATTAGATTAATTAAATATACTAATAATACTAAAATTTAATATATTTAACCATTTAAGCTAAATAACTAAACATAATTTTATACATTTTATTTTTATATGAATAGAATAAACATTAAATAAAAAATAAAATAAAAGAATATGAATCTCATACATTAAGATCAAAGCCAAAAAATTACTTATGTTACTTATATTTGATTTGAAGATAATAATATTTAATTATTAGATTATATCTTCTACATTTTTTATGATGTTTTCTTTACGTTTAAATGTGAAGAAAATGATGATTTAATGTAAAATGATGATTTGTTATGTTTTTATAAATGATATTTTTGTATTGAACAAACACAAACAAAACCAAATTAAACCGAATCAAACAAAAACCAGATTGGACACTAGCTGAATCGTATAAAACCAAACTGAACTAAAACCGAACCAAACCGAACACAAACCAAACCATACTCATTAGGTTGACTTTGTGATACACCCATAATTGAAGGATCACTCTAAGGTTGAATGATTGGATAAACCTTGCACCGAATGAGCTAGAAAGCACAAACGATCAAGGGACGTGGATCGAGTGGTCGCACAAGGGCTGTGGAAGACCCTTGATATTCCAACTCGTAAGCCCAAAGATATGACTCACTCCGACAACTTAGAAGCTACGTTGTTCGATTAAGAACAAAGGATTCAACAAAAATAAAAGAAAGGTTTTGATTTAAAATGTTGAATGATTTGAAACAATACAAAGTAAGCCTTTATATAATAGGCAATCTGTAAAATTAAATACTCTAGTTAAACATAGAAAATATAAAACTTATGAAAACTAGGAAGACTTTGACTCATGGAAAACCAAAATGTGGACTATAAATTTTGACCAAAAATAAATCTCCTTGACTTGACCAAGAGTTGGACGATTTTGTGTTGAATAACTCTTCGGCTGGTCTCATCCTTTCGAATGGTCGACGGTTGAAGAATTGTCGTCAGACTGATATTTTATTTGACCGTGAAATGTAGATTCTTGTTGGACCATTCTTGAAAAACAGCAAACACTGATTTCTGAATGAGAACATGGCTTCCATGTGTTGTATCAAATCCATTTGCTTCTCTCGTTCTAGAACATCATGGATCAAACCGATAAGGCCCATAAACAGCCCATTAAGCCAAGCTATGATCAGTTGCCTAGCTGGTTCGTACCTGATTTTTATACCTTAGTCCATGATGCTAGTCAGGGTCGCATCATCTCCTCCTCCTTTAAAAGGATTTGACCTCAAATCCGGACCTTCTAGGATGAATGAACCGACATGGTTTTGCTTAGCCAAGGTGTTTCTATTGTTCTTGTGCACACACACCCCTGTTTCAGGCTCAAAGATAATGTGTTGTATGCCCTCTTCAGGCCTCAGTAGCTCCACTGGGTCATACTCCTTGCAAACGAATGGCTGAACCAGTTTATCACTTGATAAAGTACCGAGAATATCACCTAAAGCATAAGCGGTTGTGAGATCTCTTTCATGATCATCTTCTGGTCCACTATCAACCACATTTTCAGCCACCTTTCGAACATCCAAGAGAACACTTACAGCCTCTGGTTCTTCCTTTTGATGTAGCTAGTCGTCCATAGATTATGCTCTGACATAAACAGTCAATAGCTCCGGTTCGATCTTTGACCTCTTGATCTTCTTCCAACACTGACGATGGACGTGGGTCTTTGATCCTTTGGTGGATCTTAGCCTTGAAACTCTTCAGCCATCTCTCAAAACCCTCATCCCTCTTCTCTTCATTTCTGGCCGATGGAGTTTCTACAACTTGTTTAGATTGTGGCTTTTGACTACCTTCTTTGGACTGCTCGGTTTAACTCCCATTGAACCAGAATCAAGGAAGATTCGTGTAACTTCTTTGCTGAGTGGTTTCTTCCATTTGTCTCTCTCAGGTCGTGACTTCTTGGCTTCCTCCTCTTGGTCACGCTCATATTGTGCTATCATCTCAACTGTACATTTGTTGTATCTCCATCCTCACAACTTTTCTTCTTGTGCTTTAAGTTCATCCTCCTTTTCATAGTTTCTTAATAGTCCAAAAGACATAGATCTCTTAGAAGATGAAGAGTTGTACCTCCATTCTCGCAAATTTTCTTCTCGTGCTTTGCACACTGCCTTCTCTTCATGGTTTCTCAATAGTCCAAAAGACACAGTTGATCTCTTAGAAGATGAAGAGTTATGAATGTCTCGCTGTGAAAAACTCCAAACCTCAGAGTGGCTCTGATATCACATGATACGCCCAAAATTGAAGGATCACTCTAAGGTTGAATGATTGGATAAGCCTTGCACCGAATGAGCTAGATAGCACAAACGATCAAGGGACGTGGATCAAATGGTCTCACAAGGGCTGCAGAAGACCCTTGATATTCCAACTTGTAAGCCCGAAGATATGACTCACTCCGACAACTTAGAAGCTACGATTTTCGAATGATTCAACAAAATTAAAAGAAAGGTTTTTGATTTAAAATGTTGAATGATTTGAAACAATACAAAGCAAGCCTTTATATAATAGGAAATCTGTAAAATTAAATACTCTAGTTAAACATAGAAAATATAAAACTTATGAAAACTAGGAAGACTTTGACTCATGGAAAATCGAAATGTGGACTATGACTTTTGACCAGAAATAAACCTCTTTGACTTGACCAAGAGTTGGACGATTTTGTGTTGAATGACTCTTCGGCTGGTCTCTTCCTCTCGCATGGTCGACGGTTGAAGAATTACCGTCAAATTGATATATTATTGGACCATGAAATGTAGATTCTTGTTGGACCATTTTTGAACAACTTCAAACACTAATTTATGAATGACAAGGTCTATATGTTTTGTATCAATCTCTTGGTTTAGAACTTCATGGATCAAACCGATAAAGCCCATAAACAAACCATTAAACCAAGTTATGATTAGTTGCCTAGCTGGTTCGTACCTGATTTTCATAACTTGGTCCATGATGTTGGTCATGGTCGCATCACTTTGGTTACAATTTTCTTATACCCAAATAAACCAAAACGAACCAAATTCATTATTAAACCGAAATGCCCCCCCTGGTGTAGATATATATATTGTTTGACAGTTTTGAAATTAAAAATCTGAATGATTGAAAGTACAATATTAAGCATTACTAAACAGATTATTCGGCCGTGTAACAGTTAGAAACAAGTATGTTTGTGGAATTCTTGTGATTGGATTGGCGGATATGCACAAGTGGTTGACTGAGCATTTTTCATATAAAAGTGGGTTTGTTTATGCGTTTAAAATAGAAGATCACATGAACAAAGATGATAATGGGCTATCTCTTTTTCCTAAACCGCACAAAATTTAATAAGATAGATGAGCCCAAAGCCTGTTATTGTATGATTTAAAAAATAGTAGCAGACAGAAGAAAGTTGAAACTTCTCTTTCGGCTGATACAAATCTTTTGGATAGAGAGAGACATATTCAAATGCTTCCAAAGCCCAGGGAGACTTTCTAAATCAGAATCCATAACTTTCACCAAACACGATTCTTACAGGATGTTCTTGATCAGAAACCTCGGACGAATCTCGCCGACAACATCCTCGGCCCTGATCGGATTCCGACACACCGGATCATCCACTCTCTCCTCCCGTTTTTGCACCACCCTTCATCAACACCAACAGCTAGATACTCAGATCCAGTCTCCTGCTCCTAATGGACTGGATCGGAACCAGTACGAAGGTTTGGGACCGACGAGGGAAGGAGAGAAACCGAGAGTGGTGGTTCTCGGGTCGGGTTGGGCGGGTTGTCGGTTAATGAAAGGCATCGATACTAGCATATACGACGTCGTGTGCGTTTCACCTAGGAACCACATGGTCTTCACTCCTCTCCTAGCTTCTACGTGCGTAGGCACTCTCGAGTTCAGGTCCGTCGCTGAGCCTATCTCACGTATCCAGCCTGCCATCTCGAGAGAGCCTGGCTCGTTCTTCTTCCTCGCCAATTGTTCTCGACTTGATGCAGATTCTCATGAGGTACTACTCTGGCCTTCTTTGATCATATTGGACTGTGGAATCATCTGAATCTATCTATGTTAAAAGTTTATTCTACTTTAGGGTTTTACTGTCTGATGATTGTTTGTTAATTGCTATTAGCTGACACCAGAGGTCATGAGCAAAACTGAAGCCTTAAAATTTTGAAGAAAGTTAAAATTGTAAAAAAAGAATATTTTAAATCTTTACTAAATCGCCTATTGTCCCAAAATCTCAGGGCAGGCAGACATTGGTATTTGTAACTGAAAACTGATCTTATATATTTGATACTTCTGGTATTAATGAAACCCAATGAGTATCCAAAAAAATCCGAAAACAAGAAAACCCCAAAAATTGAATCCAAAGATCTGAATTAGTAACCAAAATTAATATTCAAAAACCTAAATAAGTAACTCAAATATTCGATTTTGTATCTATTATGTAAAATATCCTAAGTGTTACAGAAAAATGTAAACTATCCAAACACAAAGTTTTATTAACCAAACCTAAAATAAGTGTGGATCAAAAAGGGTTTTAGACAAAGTTAAAAAATATATCCGAATCCAAAATGTTATTAAATAAACTCGACCTGAACTTATATAAAAGCCGAATGGGATCTAGGTGGCTAAACCCGGAAATCTGATTCGAAACCAAACACATATTCTCGGTTGATGCAAATGTCTTTGCACATTTTCTTATGTCTTGTTATTGGTGATAGGTTCATTGTGAGACTTTAACTGATGGCTTGAACACATTAAAGCCATGGAAATTCAAGATTGCTTACGACAAGCTTGTGGTGGCGTGCGGTGCAGAGGCCTCCACTTTTGGGATCCATGGAGTTCTAGAAAACGCCATCTTCCTCCGTGAGGTTCACCATGCTCAGGAGATTCGCAGGAAGCTTCTTCTAAACCTCATGCTCTCTGATACTCCTGGTAAGTGATAGACAAAGAATCTATCTATCTGTCTCATGAAGAATCAGGATTAGCACAGACCACTTTCTTTTAAATTAGGAATATCGAAAGAGGAGAAACAGAGGCTGCTCCATTGCGTTGTGGTTGGAGGTGGACCAACTGGGGTAGAGTTCAGCGGTGAACTCAGTGACTTCATCATGAAAGATGTTCGTCAACGTTATGCTCATGTGAAGGATGACATTCATGTTACATTGATAGAGGTTTGTTTTTAAGCAACCTCCTCAATCCTTATGTCTGTTTCATTCATCACTTTATAATTGTTTCTATGTTAATGTGATTCTTTACAGGCCAAGGATATACTTTCGTCGTTTGATGATCGTCTCAGACGCTATGCTATCAAGCAGTTGAACAAAGTGAGTTCATTTACAGCATATGAAATGCTTTTGTGCTCACTTTTATGTAGCTTTCTTTCATATACATTAGTCTGGAGTGCGGTTTGTGCGTGGGATTGTGAAAGATGTGAAGCCACAGAAGCTAGTCCTTGACGATGGCACAGAAGTCCCGTACGGACTCTTAGTATGGTCCACTGGTGTAGGTCCTTCTCCTTTTGTTAGTTCTCTTGATCTTCCAAAAGCTCCAGGTGGAAGGTTAGCACATCAACATCACTACATTAGACCCTTTTTTTTGCTAAGTGTTCCACAACGACTATACTTTTTGTATCTTTATCTCTGTATAGAATTGGTATTGACCAATGGATGCGTGTACCTTCTGTACAAGACGTGTTTGCCATTGGTGACTGCAGTGGATATCTTGAGACCACTGGAAAACCGACTCTGCCTGCTCTTGCTCAGGTGAACTCTATAGATAGATAAACGTCATAATCGTTTAACCTTGTCATCATGTCTTGTTATATATTCCTTCTACTTTTCTGCGCAATTAAGGTTGCTGAGAGAGAAGGCAAATACTTGGCGAATCTACTGAATGAGATTGGGAAAGCCAATGGAGGACGAGCCAACAGTGCGAAGGAGATAGAACTTGGAGTTCCCTTTGTGTATAAGCACCTTGGAAGCATGGCAACAATCGGTAGATACAAAGCCCTAGTGGACCTCCGCGAGAGCAAGGTTAACAAATATTTGACTCGAAAATTCTTTCTTCTTTAGAGTGAGATTCACTTGTGAAACATTGTGATTGAGAGAGATTACTTTGGCAGGACGCAAAAGGGATATCAATGACTGGTTTCGTGAGCTGGTTCATATGGAGATCGGCTT
Source organism: Moricandia moricandioides (assembly GCA_905132885.1). Taxonomy (NCBI): domain Eukaryota; kingdom Viridiplantae; phylum Streptophyta; class Magnoliopsida; order Brassicales; family Brassicaceae; genus Moricandia; species Moricandia moricandioides. The sequence goes on from CAJHQQ010000488.1 coordinate 42,428, forward strand.
ATCTGACTCGTGTCATCAGCTGGAGAAACCGCTTCTATGTGGCTATCAACTGGTTCACTACTTTCGTCTTTGGCCGTGACATTAGCCGTATCTAATGTGTGTCCGAATCCACCAGTGTTTTCATCTGGTTTACTTTACACGGCTGTCTTTTTGTACAAAAGTACAATAACATAATCTTCCCAAAGAGTGAGAAGGTTTTAAAATTGTCCCTTTTTTTGTTTTTTATTTGACATCACTCTTTTTGTGGTTGATAATAATAATATCCTTGGTTGTAATAACGTTTGACGGAAAAAAAATATTTCAGAGAATTTAGTAAGTAAACTTTAAGCATTCTGAAAATAATTATCAGTTTGTAATATGCTTGGATTTTTTAGACATCACCAGAACACCCGCAACCTGAATGAGATAACTTCGTCCGAGAGACATTTATGTTTCTATTTTGATTGAATTCAATAATTAAAGTTTGGAGTATTTCACATGTTCATGTCTGTTGTAACGCATGTACAACTTCGTATATTTAATGCAATTCAATAAACAATGTTTTCATATTAAATTTATGAAATCTCCTAATTCATCAAATACGTGTATAGGAAAATCCATGGATTCTTACCATCTCTGCGAGACCAGCCATGCCGGTTGTACCAATAGCCCATCCAAAAATGACAGTGAGTGATTTTATCTATAAATCGCCTAGAGAATGGAATGTCAACATGTTAGAGTATTTTGTCGCATAAGAGTATATTTCCCTTATTCGAAATATCGTAATAAGTCAATCCAATACCGTAATAAGTCAATCCAACAGTGGATTATACCGTAAAGTCTTTATATTGGGTTGCAAAAATTCTCCTTCTAAGAGATTTTGAATTTATGGCAAATGAGATGAATATTACAAAATTAAAAGCTTTCGCTTGGAAAATCGACGCTCCCCAAAAAATGCTGACACCTAAGGCAGATGGTATCTGATTATCTAATTGTGACGGGAAACCTAACATGTCGCCATATGCGAAGTGATAACCACTATCATAAATGTGGAGAAGATGATGAATCGGTGAACCATGTGATTTTCGAATGTTCCTACTTTACAAACTTTGTCTCCACCCTCAACACCAGGGGCGGACGCAAAGGCAAGCTCACGGGGGCTCAACTGATTTTCAATTTTCCTTTTATAAAGTGTATGAAATTTTTTTAACTCTAAAATTAATTATAATGAAAAAAATCATGTGGCCAAGGCTACTTATGTTCCTACATCTGCCATTGCTCAATACCATCATGTCTAAACGTTTTTCCAGTATCTAATGTGTATGCCAACTTGGATTATCTATTTTGGAGGAAGAATGCTATAGAAGATCCAAAGTTAGACCGAGATTCATATTCATGGATTATCTGGTATTTCTAGAAAGTCAGAAACGATAATCTATTCAGAAGAATTTCGTGATCCGGCGGATCTAATTAAGAAACGCTCACAGTGAATGTCAAGCTTGGTTTGATGCTAATTCAAAATCTGAGAACAATTCACAACAACAATGGCAACCACAAAATACATAAGCCTAATACTTGTTGAATATTTGTTTGGTAAATGGGGCATAGACTACCAAATCATATTATAGTGCATATGGTTGGGTATAGCCGGTCGAAGCTAGAAATGAATAACTCATGTGTTGAAAAATAAGGAGAGACATTTGTCACCTTTACTTTCAGATATTTAGGCACTAGTTTGATCTATGGAGAATATGATTAAACATACAATATGCCAGCATTTCGGGACAAACTGCAAGGACATAATCTCAATGATAAAGGAATCCATCAACATGGCCAGCTTTTACCGCGGAAATAGGAGAGCTAGCATCTCTTCAAGAACCCTCATGACTTCAAGATCATCCATGTATCAAAAGTTCAAAATAAGAACTCCGACACCTTAGCCAAGATAGCGCGAGCTTTTTATTGGAGATTACTTTTTGTTGGTTGTTCTATTCCAGTCTGGATTCCGAGACCAACTCTTGTTCGAGAGTGATAAAATAGTCGTTTGATATTAAAAGACTAATAAATTCTTAAAATCGTTTAACACATAGACATAATGTAAGAGAATAATATTTTAAGATAGACAATGTCATGTACAGTTAGTGAAAGGACAAGAGACCGAACAAAAGTTGATTTTCACCAAGTTAGCATCAATCCAATCTTTTCTTTTTGAACAAACATCAACCCAATCAAAATGAAATAATTACACTGGGTGGAGTAAAATATTTTATCTTTATGTGATTTTTAGAATAAAGTTTTTCTTCTCTTTCCGATAGAATAAAAGTTTTACTCTACTAACTATTTTTTTTCCACTTTTTATTCTTCTTAGTTGCATTAATTTGACTCAATCATATTCATATTAACTCTCTCGGTTTACTTTTATGTTAGATTCAAGGATTAACCGAAAAAGGAAGTAGAATATCTTGACAACCATATTTTTTAGTCTCAGTTTATAAAGCAATCATGTTTTAGTTTTCAAAAAGAGTCTAGAATCAAAAATTAGAATTATATTAGCTCTCGATCAGTTATTCTAGAGCTTTTATTTATTGCTTTGAAAATATTCAGAAATAGATCACAACAACAAAATATTAAATTCATAATCAAAATATCTACATCCTAAATTCTAAACAAAAAATATAAAGTTATAGTACCAACCAATTTCACGTATTGCTTTTTTGAAAGGGGAGGACGAAGGGGAACCATCAATTGTCTTCATTATTTTCTGTCTCCTCACTAAGAATTTAATTATATAACTAACATAAAATATTTTTTTAGACTCTATATCTGTTTTTTTTGTAACATATCTGTTAAATCCGGATTTATCATGTACTTCCAGTTTAACAGTAATTGATAATAAGTGTTTAAGTCTTTTATTTATTACATAAATTTCTTTTCATCTTTTCTCCAATATTTTATCTAGATACTGTTTTTAACAACCTCGATATAAGACTACCTCCAACGAAAAGTTTAGTAAGGGGGTCTTAAAAAAAACCAAAAAAAACATATAAAAAATGATTCACAAGAACAAAACCGGTGTTTAACATAAGAATTTTAGAACTGCTAAACACCCCATTCGTGGTCTTTTGGTATTGGCTATTCCTTTTAAACAAAAGGGGAGTTTTTTTTTCCTGTGCCTCTCTTCGTCGGCTCTTTTTTTTTTCTTTTTGCATGAACACTCCCATCAATCGATCGCTGTACATCCTCCTCCAAATTCATCCATGAAATCACTGTGACGGTTCAGATTCTTTGATTTTTTTTGTATTGATTTAAAGCTCGTGAATTGAATTCCTTGATTATAATTGATTTTTTTTTGTATTGATGATGAGATTTGAGATTAGATTTGACTCTGTACATCTCCTCTCTTTGTCTCTTTTATTACATTGATTTGGTTCCATGTTAATATTCGGTTTATGTCATATTTGTTTAAATTATGAAATCCAATAATAAGTTTTGTAAAATTGAAATTTAATAATTCAACTTATAAAATTAAAAAATATTATTTTTTAAAAACTTCAAAGGGGTTCTGCCATTGTACCATGAAAACTTTAATTACATTACAAGGAGTTCTAAACTTCACAAATTACAAAATTTACAATTAAACTAATCATTAGAATCCATGATATAACCATTGGAGATCGGTCTAATCAATCACACTAGTTCTAAGATAATACCTTTTCTAGCTATTTTAACAGATTTATGTTTTCTAGGTTGTTAATTAGTGGGGTGATCAAACTATTTTTTTCTGCGGACGTTAATATCATTATAGAATGAAAAGAGGAACTTCCAAAGTATAATTCCTACAAACAGTGCATCCAAGGAAAAAAGAATAAAAACAAGGAGAACTAATAAAAGCTGAGAGGCAACAACGAAGGCACGGAGCAGATTAATGAAGCCATGGAGACAAGAGGTTCTTGAATCGCCTCTTGTGTCTTATCCCGAGGATAATGTTTCTGATCTCCCGATCGATGGATCTGAAGACCAAGTCCGCTGTCCTGAAAAAAATCATTGTGTAGGATGTTGTTTCGTTGACACGAAATGTGGTAGATGGTGGTCTGAGCTACAATCTTCTGCAGTAGAGGGGGCAATGGAGGAGCCATGTATGGGAAGCTTGTTTATAAGGGTTTAGTCTTGCCAGAACAATTCTCCAAATTTCAAAGTTAAATCCGCAAATCAGCAACACATGGTCTCTAGATTCAGTACCCAATAAACTTGTTCGGTAAGCAGTCGAAGTATGCAAGCCCGATGAAGCAATCTATAATCTAGTAGGCATTCTATCAATATGGCCAATTCACATATTGAAAGCATGGTTGGGGATGTTACCTTTGAACCAAACTAGTTTTGATCATGGTGTTCATTTGGTTCTTAGACTTGTAGCCTCCCAAGTTCTTGCTGAGGGGAAATGGCGGGTCTTGGCATTGTTCACAACCCAATAACTCTTATCCTCATGCTGACTCAACGAGGGGAGAGTGACCAGCGTGAGAAAAGTGTTGAGCGCAACCTCGTGATCTGAGTGTGGCGAATGCAAGATCCATCCATTATGAATGCATACGTCGGCGACGCTAGCAGAAGCATTAATCATGAGTCTTCTACATCTATCAGAGCCTAAAGCATGAATCAAGGGTCCTATGGGAGACAAAACATCAAACCAGAAACTCGTATTAGAACCAGTTCTCAAAACTGAGGTGACAAACCTTTGAGCTAATGGTCTGACCTTCCTAAACACTTTCTAAGTCCATGAGTCATTTTGAAAAAGAATAATAGCCCATAATATGGATGTTTGAATGCTATGATGGTGGTGCCAGACTGTCCAAAGTGATTTGTTTTTTGAGAATAGTTTCCGAATGTAGTGCATACACAAGGTTTGGTTTCGATCTGAAGTTCTCCGGAGACCAAGACCTCCTTCAATTTTAGGGAGACAGACCTGCGACCATGCAACTTTTGTGTAGGTTCTTTACTCAGTTTTCTGATATAACCTTTACACTACAAGAAAGTGTGTCTATTACGAGGGCACTATTCATTGTTAATTCGTTGTAATTGTTAACAAAGAAATGTATTTTGTTGTAAAACGTCCGTTGTAATGCATGATTCGTCGTAACTCCGCTGTAGCATTTACGACGGAACAGATTTGTCGCAATAGAGAAGGAAAAGATTTGTCGTAATAATCTAGTAATATAACGTCGTAAACACCTCGTAATGATTCCTTGTAAAGTATTCATTAAATACTTGTATTATTACGAAGAAATTAAATTGTATACATTGTTAACTCCTTGTAATACTTTACGTGAATTTTCAAGTATTTTCATGTAAATTCCTTGTAAGGTTTAGGCCTGGACGTTTTTACCCCAACCCGAAATATCTACCTAAACCCGAACCGGAAAAACCGAAACGTATCCAACTATTTTACAAAAATATCCAAACGGGACTTATGAACTTAGCACTTAGGGGTTTGGTTATAACCCGAACCGAACCGAAATCCGAAGTAAGATCCGAAGATATCCGAAATTAGTTAAATATGTTAATACTTTTATATATATTAAGGTGATTTAGATATTTTAGGGTATTTAAAATATTTTGTAATTTGTTTTATTTGTTATTTTGAATACTTTTTAGTTAATTAAGATAGTTTAATTAATTTTTAATTAAATTTGTGAAAAATATACATTTTGAATTATTTTTTGTCAATTTTTTGAAGTTTCAAAAATATTTTTTAGACGATTTTAAACATTGGTTACAATCCGATCCGAACCGAACCCGACCGATTAATTAGTAAAAACCGAATGGGACTTATGAGCATAATACCGAAAATCCGAAAATCCGAATCGACCGAACCGAAACCGACGGGCCCCCGAACGCCCAGGCCTAGTAAGGTTTACGAGGAGTTTACAAGTTCTTCCCTGTAAGTTCCTTGTATATTTTACGTGGATTTTACATGAGATTAAATAATCAAATTATAAAATTAAATATAATTAATAAAATTATAAAATTAAATATTTTAAAATATGAAAACTATATACATAAAAGTCATAAAATATTATTTAAATTTATAATACAAAACGAAAATATTTTTTAAAAAAGCTAAGCTAATGGAGGCCAACATCGTCGAATTAGTTGTTGGAGGCATTGTCCCCTCCCAAAGAGTCTCGAGGTTCGTCCACATGATCAAAGTGAGGCGGGTTTTTAGATTTTTTATCAGATCAACTTGTATCAGTCGCATGTTAATAGCGGGTTTTTTAGATTTTTTTACCGCATTTTTACCATATTTTGTTTCATTAAATCTAAACTGGACAATATACGGGTGGCCGGATCTATCTTTTCGACCACAGTATAAGATATGAAAACACCATGTAAATATTATTTGAAACTCAAACATTATAGCATAAAAACTTTAAAATTATGTATTTTTGTAATAAACAGTTATAAATTCATTCAAATTTTATTGAACGGTCAACAAAAAAATTCATGTGCTTTCTAAGCGCGGATCAAAATCTAGTATACGTGAAAAAAGAAAAAAGAAGACGTGAGAATGTGTATATCATAATGAGTATATAAATCAATTTTTTTCTCTTAGTAAAAGGAAAATAATCTCAGGACTTCAACTCATGATGCTATTTGAGAGAAGTCATCATTCTCAGGAGAACATGCGTCCTTCGTGTGAATTTCATAGTCGTCATCAATGTGGATCTCTGGTTGTAACAAGTCACTTATTAATTTACAAGAAACAAAAAATTCTTGTTAGAGTGATAAACAAAATAAGGGTTTTTTGAATAATACTTTTACATTAACGTTTACAGAAGAAATATAAAGAGCCTCGTGAACAATATGGAAGACTTTAAACACACATCTGTAAAGTAAATGAGGAGACTTTAGCGAGGTCATAAAGATAGCAAGGGATAAAAATGGTTATGGATAGATTCAGTTGCGCTCCCTTACATTCCACTTCTGCTCTGCAACTCCACAAAACTTGTTATGATGGTGACCATTGGTGAAGATGAGGACTGGGCTCATATTGGGCTTTCAGATTTAAGCTCTTGTGGGCTAGAGTGTGTGATACACTAATATCTCACCTTAAACTTGAGGTGTATGTAACTTCAACACCAAGTTTGCGCCTAAGATGTTCAAATTCCTTTCGAAAGAGAGATTTAGTGAAGATGTCTTCAAATTGGATCTCATTTGGGATGTGTTTTGTTTTGATCATCCCTAGAGAAACTTTTTCTCTAATCAATATCAAAATGTTTAGACTTCTATGCAGAGCCGTATTAGTACTCAAGATAGACAACATAAAGATTATCACAAAGGAGCATTGTAGTGTGAGGTTGAGGAATGTCGACATCAAAAAGTAACTGAGAAATCTATATAATCTCTTGAGTTGTAGCAGCAAGTGCTCTATATTTAGCTTTTGTAGAAGACCGAGAGACTGTTTCTTGACGTTTAGCTGACCATGAGATAAGGTTAGACCCCAAGATAGTGCAGAAGCCTGTAGTATACCGTCTTGTCTCCAAACAACCTGCCCAATCACAGTCATAGTAGGCAAGAAGAGACAAACATGTAGCCTTTTTAATGTGTAGACCAATGTGTAACATACCAAAATCTGAAATGGATGAAGAATGCATTCTTTGTCAGACCAAGTTGACAGCAAATTGGATATTTGGTCTTATGATTGTAAGATATTGTAACTTACCAGCAAGACACCTGAAGTAGGTTGGTTCAGGAAAGAGACTTGGGTCAAGTGTTTCAATACGTAGAGGCAGAGGAGTGGGAATAGGATTACAATCCGAGATGACAGCTATATAATGTTTTTAATGTAAGATTTTTGGTATAGGAAGAGACCAATTGAATGTTTTCCCATCTCTTTTCCCAGTAAGTACTTAAGTACTCCCATGTATTTCATTGTAACCTCTGTGATAAGGAGTCAACAAGCTTGTATCACTTCTCATGAGCAGTATGTCGTCCACATAGAGAAAAGCATCACGATTTTGTTGTTGTTATGATATGTGAACAAGGACGAATTAGATTTGTTGCACACAAAACTAAAGTCAATGAGAAAGTCACTAAATGTATCAAACTAGGCATGGGTGCTTGTTTTAGACCTTATAAAGCCTTGGTGAGTCTGCAAACATTTTTTGGTCTCTCAGGATCAACAAAGCCTTCAGGATGATACATGTACACATTTTCTTGGAGATCTCCATGGAGAAATGCACTTATAATGTAGCTGTCTGGTTATCCAATATTTAGTTGTGGCTATTTCCATCATCAAGCAAACTAGCAAACTGTAGCATTTCTGCCAATAGGACTAAACGTTGTAGGTGATTAGTGCTTTCCTTCTGTTGAAAACCTTTGGCCACAAGTATAGCCCTGAGTTTCTAAAAATTTCTATCTAGCTTTAACTTCTGAGTGTATACCCAATGGTTTTGCAAAATGTTCATATCTTCAGGAGGAGGAACAATATTCCATGTATGTAACATGTGAATGTTTTCCATCTTTGTATGTAGCATGTGAATGTTTTCCATCTTTGTAGATAAGTCTTGTTCGAGCCAGAATGCTTCATAGCTTTTGATTTTTTTTTATGGAGTAGAATATTTGGCGCAGAGGATGGAGATTAGGAATTGGTGCTACTACATCAAGTGGAGGAATTAGACCTGGCCTTCTTCTTCTTCGTTATGATCAGATTCTGCATTCGACTCGGTGTAATGAAGATATTATTTATGTACCTTATCTTGGAGTACATGAGTAGTGTGAGGAAAACTGAGAATGCGAGTCACTTGCTGCTCTTCTTGTGGGAATTCGGAAAAAAAAATTAGCTTACCATGCCTTCAACAGAGGTTTCTCATACCTAGGACAAGATATTTGTATTTGTCTTTGTACGAAAAGCATTCTTCATTAAAGATGGCATGTCTGGAGATATATATTTGACAGTTGGTGGAAACAAGAACGGGTACCTTTTGTATTGGTTGATGTAGCCCAAGAAACCACACTAAGGGGACTTTGGTTCTAATTTGTGAGATTGTAACGGTCTCAAACAGAGGTTACAATAAGAGTTAAATACTCTGAGAATTTTGTAGTCTGGTTGAGTCTGTAGAGAATCTCAAAAGGACTTTGATTATCCAAAATTGCATAGGGAAGAAAGTTAATGATATGACTTGCAGTAGAGAAAGCTTCAACCGAATGGTGCAAAGGTAGATCACAGTGAAACATCATAGATAGGTCAAGCTCCACAAAACGTCTATGTTGTCTTTCGGCCAAACAATTTTGCTCAAGTGTTTATGGACAAGAAATCTTATGGTAAATTTCATTCTTAACTAGATAATTCTTCATCAGATGATTTACAAATTTACTACCTCTATCTGACTGAAACTCCTTTATCTTAGTATTAAATTGATTCTCAGCGAGTTCCTTGAAGCCAATAAATACTTGATAGAATTCAGCTGTATTATGAAGTGTATAAAACCACGAGAACCGAGTACAATCATCCACAAACTCAACATAAAACATAAAACCAAAAACCTTTATTGGATACAATGGGAAAAGAACCCTAGAGATCACAATATATCCTTTCTAGGGACTTAGAAACATGAGAACTAGATTGAAAAAACTTCAACCTACTACTTTCCCAATTCAGCAAGGCTCACACATGGATTTTTTCTACTTTTATTCACCATAGACTTCAGTTGTTGAAGAACATTGGAGTTTGAGTGACCACGTCTGAAATATCAATATTTGATGCAGCAGCTTGACGGTTTGAGAAATATAATGCACACTCCTTATTCTTCAACATAGATAAAACATTATTTTGAGGCCCTTTGACACCACTTTTTCCTTAAGGATATCAATAAGATACACATGATTAGCATCAAAAAATATACTACACGGATAACCTTCATAGATTTTTGAAAATGAGAGCAAGGACTTCTGAATATCAAGACAAACCATAACATCATTTAATGATAGAGTACCTCAAGTAGAAGAATGATAGCAGAACCAACATGTGTAATGGGATGGATAAGCTTCATCTCCTACCATGACGGCATCAATGCCTTCGTATGGATGAACTTCTTGAAGGTTGGCAGTGGAACCAGAGTTTGTACATCATTCTTTTTCATCAGCCACACACATACATGAGAAATCTCTAGGTGCTTAATAGTTGTTGTCAACTCTGTTGTAGCATTTTACATATGTGTGGCCAATCCTACCACATATTTGACAAATTGGTCTATCTGCTTCTGCGTTTGTGTTGTTCTGATGTTGAGCAAAGCCATTTACTCTACTTGAGTAGCCACCTCGTCCATGGTAAGAGCCATAACGTCATTTTCCTATGTAGTTTAGGTTATATGATGGACCAAGTGGCTTGTACTCATTGTTGTGTTCCATATTTTTTTGTTAAGAATGGCTTGATTGTAGAAGTATCTTCATAGGACTGTAGGTTAGCATGAAAGTCTTGCACTTCAAAGATAACATCATTGAATGTTGGAGCTAGGAACTTCTTCAGAGAAATTTGGATGACAATGGTAATGGGGTTTTTTCTCGCCCAAGGCCATTGAGTAAGCCAAATATTTTCATCGATTCTTTGATAGGCTTCCCAATAGCACTTACAGAATCATAAATCGACTTGAAATCTTGACAATACACTGCCATCCGCCAAGGTTTTTCCTTTCTTTGTGAGAAGTTGAAGGCTTTTTCGAAGGGAAAACTCTCTAGCTATAGAGCTTTTGTTGAAGATATCCACAAGAGAAAACCACACTTCCCAGGAAGTAAGGAGGAAATGAACCAAGCCCAAGACCTCCTTTGACAGTGTTCCAAACAACCATGAACGAACTAGTTGTTATGTGCAGGAACATAATTCAAATAGAGGATTTTCTTCCTAGAGATTTGCTGCTCCACCATTAACAATAGCATTGCTGGTGGTGGAGTAACAGTCTCATCGACGAAACTCAACAACTTTTGACTAAAAAAGAGTAATTTGAACTGATTTTTCTATACAAACAATTACCGTTACTGAGGTTGAGAGTAATGATCTCAAGACGTGAAGAATGTTTGGAAAAGGGTAAGGATTTATGGATCCGCCACTATAGCACATACGAAGGGTAGAGTGGCTTGGATACCATGTTATGTTGATAAACAAGAAAATGATTTTTCGAATAATATTTTCATATTAAAGTTTGCAGAGTAAATACAGAAGAAATATAAAGAGCCTTGAGAATAATGGAAGGCGCTGAACACACATATGTAACGTAAAAGTGGAGACTCTAGTCCGCTCATAAAGATAGCAGTGTAGCAAAACGTGTTAGGATAAGATTTATCTACACTCCTTTACGTTCTCCTTCTGCTCTGCAATTTGACTAAAATTTGGTGGTGATTGTTGGTGAACATGAGCATTGGACTGATGTTGGGCTTTTGACTTTAAACTCTTGTGATCTTGAATGTGAGATATACTTACTCTTCTTTCCTAAGAAAAGATTATTGAACATGGAAAAAGAGGAAATCAAGAATTTGTTTGGTGTCAAATGAAATATCATAGTCTATGGTCAAATAATTCATTGATATTTGTATATCTTTGAAAGTAGAGAACCATTGATTCTTTATGAACAGAAGACAACATGTTTTCGTGGTTTTAAACGATATATCCCATTTTTTCTTTTTCTTTTCTTTTGCTAAAAGTCTTTATTCTTTTTCTTGTCCAAAGCCATCAGGTTAAACACTTTGACAGGTTGACAAACCTAACTTTTAACTACTTACATGATTTAATTTTTATTTTATAATTTAGAGGTATCCGGCGGACCGAGTCTCAACCAACTAGTCTCCTAAAAATTTGTTTACCGTGTCAAATGAACCTGATTATTCGTAATGGGTGCTAGAATTAGAGATCCATATCGGCTGACTACACATATTTACTGTTGTGGAGTTACTTTGAACCTGAAATATTTACTGTTGTGGAGTTACTTCGAACCTGAATCACTTTATTCACTGGAATTGGCCTACCAGTAAACCACCCATGTGTGGTTAAATGGTTAAATTGTTTAATTGTCATCTACTTATTATCAACAATTGGTGTGATTGCCGCCTAGTAGTATTTGAAATTATATGCCTCGTTAGATATTAAACCATACATATGAATGGTTTGTGAAGTTGAAGAGACGCGTATTTCATGCATAGATTGTGATTAATAACTATTCTTTTTCTGGTTATACTTGAATGATTTGTATTTTTAGACAGCAAAAACCATTATACTGATGACTACATAATGAAATTAAACAGATAGTTTTATAGATTAGTTAAGTGTTTTGTTCTACAAACATATTTTATGAAATATATAAGGGCCGTGTTAAATAAAATGACAAATATAAGACCATCTGCAACAATAGTGGTCTTTTGATATTAAAATATTTTAAATAATAGAATAGTAAAAGAGGGAAGGTAAATAAAATTCTTTATTAGGAGACTTAATTTTTTTTTTTTGTAAAAGACTCTTATCTTACTTGTCAATTTATAATTGGATAACCTTTAATTTCGTCTAAAATTTAAATTTCTGTCTAAATGAAACTAATTCTATTAATATTATAATCATTATGTACTCATTTCACCATTGCGAATGCTCTAGTGACTTCTATGTGTCTTTCCATTAGAAATTAAACTCGTGCGCTGCGTTTTGTTTTCCAAGAACTTCTCGTGTGGTGCGCATTTTCATATAAGATTTCTATTGCGATGCGTTTAACGTTTCTCTTCCTTTATTTACCTATCTATGTAAATTGGGGATATGCATATATGGTTACGCTCTACTCGTATATAACAATTAACAAGCAACATCTTGATCTTCTTAAATTCTTTATTTAACATGGCAACAGAAAGACAAGCACTAAAAACAAATAGAAATAGAAAAAAATTTCGTTTAATACCATTTGGTCAAGAAAGAAACTAGTACTGTCTTAGGAGAAGGATGGCTCCCCACGCGCAATGACGCTGCCGTTCTGCTCAGCGTGGGATTGGTGAAGTGCCACAGATCCTATAACATTTTTTTTTGTCAAAAAACATATTGGATACAATTATTGCTATTAAGAGCATTTTCATTCATTCTCAAAAACAAAACAAAAATACTAATAATTAAATGTAATTTAATTGTTTGATTAATTTAATTTAAAAAGAAACACTGACCTATGAATAAAAGTCACATATTTTTATGGTAAAAAAAGGGAAATTTGCCAAAACGGAACATAAATTTAACCTTGTTGTCCTTTTGGTATAAAACCTTTTTTCATTTTTTTCTCCTTTTTAACCTTTCCATTTCTTAAATTTAATAAACTAAACTATTTTATGAGTAAAAATAAAATAAAAAATATAAATAGTTGATGAAATACTCATATACATAAACTGATATTTGTTTTTTGAAAAACTTGTTAAATTAAAAATTTACATTTTGTTCTACGAAAATTAGATCTCATCTTCTAAGAAAAATGGCATGGTAGAAATTGAATTCCACATTAAACAAGTGACTCTATTTTTTTAGAACTGACAATCTACTTTTATAATGAAATTTAAATGTGAAGAATGCGACATCTACCCACCGTAAAATGTTCTACATTTATTCTGAAGCCAACTTCTACTTTTACAAGTAATTCTAAAATTGTAGGAATGAGTAATCTAAACATTACTTAGAAGGCTACTTATAGTAGAACCTGCTTATAGGAAAGTTGTATGTTTTCTACGCTGAGTAGAAGGTACATCTACGGATAAGATTAACATGATTTCCAAAAATTGTGGGAAGTTATTTATGAAAATATTCAAAAAATATTTGTAATCTTTGCAGTTGCCTTAAGCGTGTAGAAGCAATTTCCCTTGCCAAAAAAACAAAAAATATCGACTACTCTATAGATTCTTCTTCATCAATCCTTGCTTTCTCCATAGATATTCTTGTGCTTATCACAAACTCTTCTTCTATGATGCCTACCTATACGACATGTGGTGTTTGGGAATTAGGTGCAACTACAGGATGAGTTTTTTCGGCTGATGTGAAATGGGGTAGGTTCCTGTTATTGGAATCGATTTCTAACTTAGAGAATTTAAAGAGAATGGTTTTGGAGGATTTTAGTATGGAAGAGGATAGCGTAGACGATTTGGAGTTGAGTTATATTCCTTCTGATTTGGTCAATACATCATGTCCATCTGTGATCATTGCAAATGATTGACAACTTAAGAATTTTGTTGGTTATGTTAAAAAGAATGTCTCGACTCGGTTGTGTGTAACATATAAACCCAGGCTGAGAATCCGAATGAAGCAGACTTCGATCTTAACAAGTCGCCAACAGATTCAAGTACTGATGAAGAGAAGGGAAACTCGTTTTACAGAGGGGACAAATCAGCTGATGTTTTTGCTGAGACGCAGAGCAAGAGAAATAACGAAAAGATGAAACAAGTTGAATCTGATGGGGATGCCAATGATGTTGATACCAGGATCTGTGAAAAAGAGAAGCAATACAATATGTCAAAGTATTCTTTGCTTGAATTTGTTAAGCAGGGACAACTTTGTGAGGACAAAACTCTATGGAAGGCGACTTTCGAGATATGTGCAATGAAGCATAACTTTAACTACCGTGTTATCAAATCGGATAGGAAAGTTTGGTATATTAGATGCACGAATAATGCTTGCAATTGGAGTGTTCGAGCAGAGTGTTTGAAGGAATCTACATATTTCATTATCAAAAAGTATGTCGGTGAACATACATGTGCACCTTCAAGCAAAACCAAAGGGGGTAAGACTGCTTCGGCCAAAAATATAGGCCTTTTGATTATGCATAAGTATGAAGGTGTCAAGGAAGGGCCAAAAGCTAATGATATCATTCAGATTATGTGTATGGCTCATGGATGTGAGATCACACGTTCTTTAGCATGGGATGCACGTGAATATGCGGTTAATGCAATTAGAGGTATTCCAGAGAGAAGTTATGGGAAAATACCAAGATACTTGCACATGCTGAGAGAGGCTAATCCGGGTACATATTTATCGTATGAGATTGACAGGAGTGGGAGATTTCAATACCTATTTATTGCATTTGGGCAATCGATACGAGGATTTAACACAGTCATGAGGCGGGTTATTGTGGTTGATGGGGCGTTTTTGAAGAATAAATACAAAGGAGTTATATTGGTTGAAACTGCTGTAGACGGAAATTCTAATTTGTATCCTATTGCATTCGCAGTAGTCGACTCAGAGAATGATCGTTATTGGGAATGGTTTATGAGACAACTAAAGGTTCTCATTGCTGATGGTCATGATTTGGCTTTTATTTCCGATAGACATGGGTCTATCGCTAAGGCGCTTGAGAACGTGTATCCAACAACTAGACATGGTATTTATATTCATCATTTGTTGAATAACGTGATAACATATTTCCATGGGAAAGGACTTGCCGGGTTGGTTTCAAAGGGCTCCAAAGCTTATAGAGTTGCTGAGTTTGAAAAGACATTTGCTAATGTGTGTAATATCAGTCTGGCAACCCTCTCCATATAAACGCTTAGGTAACTCTGCATCTTTATCTACAGAAGACAAAATAAATTAATTTAAGTTAAAAGATATTGACTGAACTTAAAAGAAATAGACTTATGAACAAATCAAAGACTAACAGAATTGTGGTTCATTATACACAAACACAATTTCAAGCAAAATTGTGGTTCATTATAACGTTTTGATAATCACGTTCAAGACAAAAACATTCATCATAAAACACGATTTCAAACAAATCTACACATACACGATAGTTAACAAGCAATCAATTAAGAATAGAGAGAAAATTCACAAACGAATCTGTTGACATAGTCAGTTAACAAATAGAACATAAACATCTTTGTATCATGATAAAAAATGTAACAGGAGTAACCCGAATGAAGAACACAAACACAAAGCCACATGCAATAAAAGAACCGGATTGAAGAACATACAAAGATGAAGAGAAAATTTCGACATACACATGCAAAAGAAAAAATGGAAGGATAAGGTTTGTCGCTTTACCTTAGCGCTAAGGATGTCGGAGAAAGAGAGAGGCGGAGATGTGGAGAGGCGAAGAGAACAAGAGAGTCGAATTCAGCAATGACCAAGATGGGGAGATCGCTTTCGTGTTCATCGAGAGAGACAGAGAGGCGGAGTAAGACGAAAGAGAGAGAGAGAGAGAGAGAGAGAGAGAGAGAGAGAGAGAGAGAGAGAGAGAGAGAGAGAGAAAGAGAGAGAGAGAGAGGCAGAGTAAGAAAGAAGCGATTACACCGGTGGGTTCCGCCGGAAGAGAGACTCGATTACACCGGTGGGTTCCACCGGAACAGAGACTCGAGTACACCGGTGGTTGGTCTCCCGTTGATTTCACCGAGAGAATCGGCGTTTGTCAAGAGAGAGAGAGAGGGATTGGGGAAATTTTGTCGAGGAAAAGAGGTTAGGGTTACTTGTCGATTTGAGTATTTTTGTTCCTTTTTTTATTAAGCTTAATATAAAAAAATATAATTTTTTGATTAAGGGTGATTAATATAAGGCTAATTATGGGTTTATGAAAAATATTATACTAAAAGGACAACTTAAGGATGATATTATACTAAGAGGACAACAAGATTGAATTTATGTTCTATTTTGGCATAAATCCCAAAAAAAGACAAATATTATATGGAGTTATCAAGAGTTTTTCAAAATAATCACTCGAAATCCTATCTCATTTTCTCCTTTTCAAATTATTTTGATATACTTTCCTGAGGACTTTCCAATGAAATTGTTCTGGTTAATTGTACTCTAAAAATCTATTTATCCATGACATTTCGGCTAGTGGCAATCCAAAAAATATTCACACAAGTATTTTAATGAGTGAGTCACCTAATAATACACTTTTGTGTTTTTACTACATAATTGAACACTTTTTGTATTTCACATACAATTCAAAAAATCTATATACTTTTGTGACCATTATGCCATTCTGCTGAGTGAAGTAGTTCGTGTGTAGTTGGGAAAAGAAAAATTAGTTAGTTTCTTTTTGTTAGTTTAGTTAGGCTATTAATGAGAGTTAAGTTTATGAATTAGTGGGATGGATATATTAGGAGCCACACGATTGAAAAAATGTACTTTTTGATCCAATGGCTGCTTTTCTATTGTTTAAATTTGAATAAAAGAAGAAAGATTGAAGAAAAGGAACATCAACATATATGAACTACATAAACTATCTTCTTATATGAATCTTGTAAATATATGTACACCAATATCTTCGTCTGAAGCTCTGCAAAATGATGAATAGAAACCTTTATCATACAATTAACATAGTGTTCCAATACATTGAAAGATCCACATTATCTCCAATAAAATCCCTAATGTCAGGAAGTTTAATCATTTAACACACAACAAGCTCGAATACACGACTAAAAAGAATTCAAATTTTCCAAGGAGAAAACAAAATAGGAGTTTCTGACATACCAATTAGAGCTTCAGATCCTAAACTATCGCTGAAACCAATGTATCAGCGTCGATTTCTAACCCAAAGGATGAAAGACGCAGACGGGATCTTCACTGTTATCCATATCTCATCTGACCACTTTGCATTTGATTCCAACTTTCATGTCCACACCGACCACATCCACAAAATCGTGACTACATCCACACAAGCACTGTCCACACGGACCACATCCATACAACCGATGTTCACAGTCTCTTCGTCTCAAGCTCTGCATCTAGAGTTTCACTCAATTTCTAAAAAATATAAAGCGCTTCGTTGCAAAAAAGGGTTTCATTGAGATTCAAAAATGATAGTTCTAGGAACATGGTTCAATTAAAAATCCAGATCTACGAAAAAGGCTTTCACTGTTCAAGAAAATCATAACCTGAGCTTTGAAATCAAATGTTGGTTTTAAAAACTTTTTCTGTCAAGAATACTGATCTGCAAAAAAAAATTAACTGCACAAACTGAATTTTATGTCGGGAATGTGGAGAAACTGGTGACAAGGTGGAGAATAGTGACTCCGATGGTGTTTCTAAAAGAAGTGTCGATTAAGCTAGGAGATAAGCTAGGAGACGCTCCACCACAGGTTTAGAGAAACGTGAGTGCCGAACATTTTTTTTGGGGCAATCTAAGTTAGCGGAGCCACAATGAAAGAGAGAAATTGAGATTTGGATTCTAGGCGGTATTAAATTTTCACCTTTACTTTTGGTAATTAGTTCAAGTTTGGTTAGTTTAAGGGTCATAAAATCATTCAACATCAAGAAGGTGTGTCTCAAGTGTATTGTATATCTAAAGGTAATTTAAAAGTCAGTAAAGTGTCTATGAAAATAATTTTCTCTATTTTAATTGGTGACAATATGAAGATTGGACTAAACCACTCCGAGGATGGATGGATACAGCAATTAACAGCTGCCACAAAACAAGTAAAGTTGATAATTGATGGACCATTTTTCCAAGTATATGGGTTATGTTGATTGGGAATATATAATTTATTTAGCATGTTTCAATGTTTCATTTCAATTTGATGCACCATTACTCCATGTTAAACGAGTTACGAGAAGTAGATAAAAAAGAAGATACATTTCATTTATGACAATAAGGGGTTCAGATTCTCTCGAATCTCTTCCGTAATAATGAAAAGACTACCAGTTTATATGGGCCTAGTTTGATAAGATGGTCTCTGAGGCTATAATATCGAACATTCTTTACCTATGATCCACTACAAGGTCACTACAAGAAAACTCGTCCATTACTAGGACGGGATTTCCTCGTTATTTCCTCAAAACACGTTCATCGTAAAGCCTTTTTCCTCGTAAGGTCCTAGCGAATTTACGAGGAAATTTTTCCTCGTAAAGGCGTGGTTAGATTTTCCTCGTAATGTCCTCGTAGGCTTTCCTCGTAATTTCGTAGTAAGATTTTCCTCGTAAGATCGTAGTAAATAGTTACGAGGAACTTACTAGAACATGTTACGAGGACATTACTTGGAAACGTTTACGAGGATTTTGCTTCGAAATGTTTTTTTCTCTATTAAAAAAATTAATTATAAATATAATTATTTTATTTTTTAAAAATAAAAAAAATCAAATTATAAATAAAAATAAAAAACAAAAAATTTAACTAAATAATATACAAAAAGTTTTAAAATTCATAATATACAATTAAAAATAAAAAAAAAACTACGGATGCTGGTCGTGAAATTACCGAACGAACTCGTTGTCCTGGCTCGGCAAATCCTCTCCATAGTTGGTTGCCGGCTGTGACTGTGATGGTGGATGCTGTTGGGTTGGAATCCCTCCGCGTTCCCGTCTCTGACGCAACATCTCCTCCAAATACGGGTTTCCAACCGCCATAATCTCGAGGACATCGGTGAGAGAAGTCACATGCTCGGTGAGCGAAGACAACTGCGAGCGTAGCTGAGCATTGACATCGTGCTGCTCCTGATGATAAGATGATGTCGCTGCAGGGACATCGTTAACCGAGCCAATCCCGATGATACGCCCATTTTTCCTAGGGGTGACCTGTAAATAAAAATATTAATAACATTAAGATTTTTTTTTAAAAAATATTTAAAATTAATAGTAAAACCAAATTATTTACCTCCTCGTAAATCTTATCCACTTCAACAGTGGATAATATGACTGGAGTCCCAGTCTGCTGAGTCAGCTAGGTCTGGCGTTCGTCAACTCGGGCAACAACCTCGTTGTAGATCCACTCGGAAGCAGGATCTACAAACTGCCCAGCCTTGTTCCGGTGGGTCCTCTCGTAAAGGTCTTTAAGAGATGGAAGAACTCCTGTCTCCTTAGCCTAAAATTAATTTATAAAATTAAATATTAATTTGGAATATTCAAATAAAATAAAAATTAAATAGTTATTAAAAATCATCTTACCATGTCTAGACGAATTCCCGCGTGAGGTTTTCGACCCGTGGTGTGAAGCACCTTCGTGTTGCCATGCTCGTCTTTGGTCATGCGGTTCCCGGAGTTTTTGTTGGAGGTTCTGGCCGAGTCCGGCAACTCCCAATAGCTGATGAGGCCATCCCACACCGTGGTTGTGAGGCAATCGGGTTTCCCGGCCTCGTAACCATCCACCTGATTTAAAAAAAATAGAATTAAAGTCAATATATAATATTTTTAAAACTATATATATATTATAATTTATAAATCTATACCTTATAGTCGCCCTTCCAGTTGTAGACCATGTCGAGCAATCGTGCTCTTGCCTTGGCCTCAAACTCCTTCTTCACCCGCTGGTGAATCCCAATAGACCAACGATACTTTTGCTGTAACCAGAAAAAATAAAAGACGGATTAGTTCAATAATATTAATAATTTTAAATAATTAAAAATAAATTAACTAATTAAACTTACAGCGAACGATTTGAACCACATCTTTTTTGTGTGGCTCGCCGTCATCTTCCAGTTTGGAGCTGGATCGGGAAAGTATCCCTTAATACAGTCCGAGACGCTAGATCCGACACAATTGTCAACACCAAACCTGGAAAGAAACAAAATAAATCATTATTTAGATTAATTTCTAAATATTTTGTTAATTAAGAAATAAATTAAAAAAACTTTTTAAAAATTAAAACATACCATAATACGTTTTGGCCGTCCCGTCGGATAGGATCTAACTCTGCCAGCCCTTCTCTGCCTGGAAGGGACAAAATATCCTCCACCGTGTACACCGCAAAGGGTGCGTTCGGCGGCACATCCAAATCGGGATGAACCCCGACCGGTGGAGGAGGAGGAGGAGGATGTGGTTCCCAGGATGCCGTAGAAGCTCCCTGAGTCTCGGGAATCAAAGATGAACCGGGAGCTGACGAAGATGAACCCGAAGCATCCTGACGCCCAAACATATCTCCGTAGTGACTCCCCTCGAGAGACGACGTCCTCCTACCAGCAGCCTTAGCAAGCTTGCTCTATCTAGGCATCTATATTTTTTTAAAAAAAAATCAAAACATTAATTCCCCGTATAATTTAAAAAAACACTAAATAAAAGTAAACCAACCTAATCTAAATTCCCTAAACTAACCACCTAATCTAAATTCCCTAAACTAACCACATAATCTAAATTCCCTAATCTAATCACCTAACTACGAATTAAGAGTACCTTTAGAGGATTTAGAGAGAAGGTTACTAGCAAATGAGAAACTGGATTGCTCGAGCATATATAAGGAATTTTGTTTCCTCGTAAAGCCCTAGTAATGTTACTAGGACCTTACGAGGAAATATCTATGCCCGTGTTTTTATTTCCTCGTAAAGTCCTCGTAATGGCTGTACTAGGGCTTTGCGAGGAAAACCCTTTACGAGGAAATAGCTATGCCCGTGTTTTTTTCCTCGTAAAGCCCTAGTAACACCTTACTAGAACATTACAAGGAAACAGCTATGCCCGTGTTTTCTGTTACTAGGGCTTTACGAGGAAAGGGTTTATAAATCCCTAAAATCGAAACCCCAAACCCCAAACCACAACTTCCTTAACTTATAACCTCTTCTACAACCAAACTCCTAACCTCTTCTACACATAAACCCCAAACCCCAAATGCAAATTGATTTTGTGATTAAACAAACTTAAAACATATATAATCCAAATTCATTTTTGTGATTAAACATACTTATAAACATACACAATTCATTCGGATACATTGTTGTAATCTGTTGAAACATCATCATTTTCTAAAAACTCGTCGTCTACACCTTCGTCCATTGAGTGATCAGGAACATCTTTGTATTCATGATTATGCGGATCAATGAGTAGGAACTCATCAATTTCTGTTTCAGCTTCCTCGATCTCATTGGTGTTTTCTTCTTGTAATGGTGGTTCTTCTCCAGCGATTATTCGTCCTCGAGGTGTAACTTTGATAACAGCTAACCAGTTTAATCCCGAGGTAGTAATCCGAGGGTATGGAATGAAACAAACGTGATCTGCTTGGGAAGCCAATATGAAAGGCTCGAACTTGTTGTACCTACGAAAATAAAGATCAATATGTAAAAATTAATTAATACTGCAAACCTCGATATTAAAAAAAAAAAAATTGGTGTACCTTCGTCCACCGTTGACATCAACTACACCGTTCTTGTTAATCGGAACACCTCTGTTTACGACGGGGTCTTACCACTCACACTTGAAGATAACGCATTTCAAACCCATACCCGGAATTGAACTTCATAAATCTCCTGCAAGATCCCGTAGAAATCTATTTCGCCTTTCACACATATTCCATAATTACTTGTCGCCCGGTGTCTACCATAGTCATAGGTATGAAAAGTATAGCCTCGGGTGAAATACATCGACGATGTAGTGACCTTTGCAACTGGACCTTGAAGTAATTCGCGAAACCATGCGGGATACTCAGGATCGTCATAATCAACCTGCAACAAAAAGTAAAATAATTAGACATTAGACTTACTTTGTGGTAATGTATGCATACAATTTAAGTAATAAATAAATACATGTTTCCTCAACCACTTGATAAAGTGTTGATCTTTCAATTTGTCTAACTCAGTTGTCGATATACCAGGTATTGCTTCCTCGACTTGAGTCTCAAATTGACTGTAAAATCATATATGTTATGTTATATATTTAATATTGAAAATATATACATATATATATATAAGTGTGTATGTTTATATATTTACCTTTCAAAATAAGCAATCAATGGATGCTCGCAATTAAGAAGAATATAAAGGTGTGCACTATGGACGTCTTCATCACTCGACCACCAAACCTCTTCCAATTTCCCACCCAATCGCCCAATTTGACAAAAGATGTCTGGAACATCGTCTTCCATATATGTCGGCACGACACCACCATCATCATATCTTCTTGGAGCTCGTTTCCTTGTACGTACTTTCGGTGCAAAGTAGTACGAAGTGAAATGTGATGTTTCTTCCGTCAAACTTCCCGCAACAATAGAACCTTCAACTCTTGCTAGGTTTTTGGCTTTTCCTTTCAAAGTTTTCATGGCCCTTTCATACTGATACATCCATCCATAATGCACTGGTCCATGAAGTAATGCCTCATACGGGAGGTGGACAACTAGGTGTTCCATGACGTCGAAAAAAGTTGGCGGGAATATTTTCTCCAAGTTGCAGATTAAGACGAGGATGTTTTCATGAAGTTGT
The DNA here is from genome assembly GCA_905132885.1 of Moricandia moricandioides. Classification (NCBI taxonomy): domain Eukaryota; kingdom Viridiplantae; phylum Streptophyta; class Magnoliopsida; order Brassicales; family Brassicaceae; genus Moricandia; species Moricandia moricandioides. Next base: position 65,513 of record CAJHQQ010000488.1, read on the forward strand.
TGGACAACTTCCACTTTAAGAGTGCGGGTGCTCAGATCCCTAAAAAATGCTCCAATTCCTTATATATATACGAAAACAAAAATTATCCACATTAGTATATATATATATATATATATATATATATAGAGAAATAAATTAATCATGTCATCGTATTATATTAATTAATTACCTGAAAGTGCTTCATGTACTTTTGCCGGTAGTAGCTCCGTAAACGCAAAGGGAAGTAGTCGCTGCATAAAGACATGACAATCATGGCTCTTCATCCCGGAGAACTTTTGCCCTTTCTCAACACATCTTGAGAGATTTGAAACATACCCATCAGAGAACTTCATTTCTGAAGCCACCCAGTTGAACAACGCAGACTTTTTTTCTGATGACAGTCTGAATATTGGAACTGGAACTTGCACATTGCTTTTTATATGTAGCTCACTCCTTGAGCAGATATCGGGTAAGTCCAATTTTGATTTTACGTTGTCTTTCGTTTTCCCTGGGACATTCAATATAGTGTTCATGATGTTCTCAAAAAAGTTCTTCTCTATATGCATCACATCGAGGTTGTGGCGCAAAAGAATATCTTTCCAATATGGCAATTCCTAAAATATACTCTTTTTGTGCCAATTGTGCTGAACACCATAAGAATCAGGCATATTACTGGGAACATGCCAATTCCCACCACGAGGAGCTGTTTCTAGAGCACAGTAGTAATCGATTTGCGCTTCGATTTGTTCTCCAGTTAAATATGGAGGAGGAGTGTCTCTGACAACCCTTTTGTGCCTGAACAATTTCTTGTTTCTTCGGTATGGGTGGTGAATGGGAAGAAATCGACGGTGACAATCGAACCAACTAGTCTTCCTACCATGCTTCAACTGAAACGCATCTGTCATTCCATTACAATATGGACAAGCTAATCTCCCATGTGTAGTCCACCCAGACAACATACCATATGCAGGAAAGTCACTTATGGTCCACAAAAGCATCGCTCGCATCGTAAAGTTTGTTTTCGTTGAACAATCATATGTCCTCACCCCTGTTGACCACAAATCTTTCAACTCTTTTATCAGTGGTTGTAGAAAAACGTCGAGAGATCTTTTTGGATGTTTTGGACCAGGTATTAATATGCTCATGAATAGAAACTCTCGTCGCATGCACATCTCCGGTGGCAAGTTATACGGTGTAAGAAAGACCGGCCACAATGAATATTGTCTCCCAGACATTCCAAATGGACAAAATCCATCAGTGCATAATCCAAGATACACATTCCGGCTATTGCTAGCGAAATGTGGATGTACATTGTTAAAATGTTTCCAGGCTCTTGCATCTGATGGATGAGTCATCTCTCCATCCGTCTGAGTATGCTCGGCGTGCCATCTCATCCCTCCAGCAATCTCCTCAGATTGGTACAATATTTTCAATCTGTCTGTGATTGGTAGGTACCACATCCTTTGGTACGGTACCCTATTACGCCCTCGACCTTGCGGTTTGAATCGTGGCTTCTTACAAAATCGACATTCTTCTAACTTCTCATCATCTCTCCAGTAAATCATGCAGTTGTCGATGCAAACGTCTATCATATCCGAGGGCAACCCAAGACTATATACCAATTTCTGAATCTGATAATAAGATTCAGCAGACACATTGTCTTCTGGCAAATACTCTTTAAACAAGTCTGCCCATGCATCCATACAATTTTCAGGTAGATTGTGATCGGTTTTAATACTCATCCTTCTAGCAGCCAACGACAATTTAGACAGACATTCTCTACAACCACTGTAAATTGGCTCATTCGCAGCATCTAACATTTCATAAAACTTTTTTGCATCTAAGTTAGGTTCTTCAACTTCATCATCATCATGAGTTACAAAGGCATCACCTACCATATCATGAACCCTATCACAATCTACCATTTGTTCCTCTTGGTGATGATAGCTATTACTACTGCTACCTTCATTACGCAAATGCTCAACCGGTTCAATCTGGAAATTGCTATTACTACTGCTACCTTTATTCCTACAACTAGCATCTTCTCCATGTTGATACCAAATATAATAATATGGCATGAAACCTCTATTAATTAAATGCTTCCAAACATTTTCACGAGGGCCTAATTTGGTATTGCAACATTTCCGACAAGGACAGGACATCTTACCACTTTCTACTTTCCTGCGTGAGTGGTGTAGAATCTGCTTGATGCATAAACGTCTCCAACCCTTCGAGAAATTCTTTCGTCACCCTCCCGTTATTATCTCTGTGTAAATACATCCACTTCCGCAACTCGAAAATATTTCCCGGACCGGACATTTTTTTTTGTGTTTGATCAAGCTTATAGCTGATTTTTTTTTGGTGTGTTTCAAATGAATCACATATGGTGGTATTTATAGAAATTTTTGAATCTGAGAATTTACTAGGAAATTGCTAGGAAAAGTAGGTACAAAACACGTTTTTGATTTAAATTCGATATTTTCTATCCAGTTCCTCTTAATTTCGTAGTAACAAATCCATTCCTCCTAATTTCGTAGTAAATTATTACTAGGACTTTACGAGGAAAAGAGATACTATGAGTTTACGAGGAAAAGGACATTTTCCTCGTAAGAGCCACGTAAGTTTACTACGAGTTTACGAGGAAATATTTTTCTCGTAAGTTTACGAGAATTTTACGAGGAAAAATGGTTTCCTCGTAAACTCGAAGTTAACTCGTAGTAATTTTACGAGGAACTATTTTCCTAGTAAACTTTCCTAGTAAAAGCTTAGTTTTCTTGTAGTGGGTCTTCATCAAGCGTACTCTATACGCTCCAATGCAAAATTGGCTCATGCAACTTGATTGGTCCAGGGTCCCTTTTTTTGCTCATGGTGATGAGTTTATATGTGGTTGTAAGGTTCATGGGGTACAAGAAATCTTTTTTTTTAGCTAGGTGCATGTGTGATATGCGAAAAGACATAGTTCTTACAACGTGTTCTATACCAACTACATTCTCAGACCCTCACCACTTGTATTGATTTTTCTTCTGAATCAACAACTTTTTCTTTTATGATTTTATGATTATTTCAAAATCCAAAATCTATCTCTTTTAATATTGGGTAAATCATACATTATCGTATATCTAATTTTATTACATATCATGATCAACTATCTACATGCGATATTGATGAACAGTTTCATGGATAATAATTTCACAATAAGTATCTTCCTCTTGAAACATTTAGATCGATGGACATTTCTGCGACACTCTCGATGGACCACAACGAACGGTTCTGTTTTCAGAAATCTGGAAGCTCCTATAATCTACAAAAAAAAAAATTATTGTTTGGGATTCAAATCATATATGTATGTTGAAATCTTTTAACATTAAGCATTAGATCACTGTACTTATACAAGATAAAAATAAAATAAACCTCAATCTACAAGAATCTATCTTATTAAAAAGAAAAGTACAACTTCAAAATATCATTTGATTCATACGTTAATACACAAATTTTTGTTGATTAAAACTACTTCTAATAACTTCATTAATGCTACTAATTAGTATTTTAACACATCTCTAACAAACCATCTAAATTGTTGATTTACATCCGTCACTTATTAATCCAAAAGCATTTTTAGTAATAAGCCTTGATTTAATAGATTAATAACAATTTTGCCATTTTTGCTGATGTGCCGAACCCACAACCCTCCTCAGTCATCTTAATTAATAGACCTAGCATATTTACAACTATTGCCATTGTTACATATTATACATTTTTTCTTAATTAAGTGATAACATATAATGGATACGACATTACCCGGTTTGAATAGGACAATAACTGGTTTGTAGCGTAAAGTTTTCTTAACCGATCTTAACAATCTTTTTCTTTCTGGACAATCGGATCTTATCTAGCAAAGGTTCGTATAACATAGGCTACGCTACCAATGGCTATCTAGGTGAGAAGAAAAAAGGTAAAAAAATGGAAATGGTAATGGAGGAGAAGTCCGTTTATCATCGTGGAGCCTTTCAAGTCTAAGACCGTGGGTCAGAAGACGACTTTGAGGGAAAAGTAATTTGTTCCATAATGCATTGTAGCAATATTGTCGTTCTAGAAATGTAAGATACGGACATCCTCAAAATACAAAGTAAGGATATATTCGTCATGTTAGCATATATCATATATTATTATCTTTAATAAACGATTGTTGAACTTTAGACTCTATGATTGATTGGAGTGAAGTTTATTTATTTAATACAAAGTAAATTAAATTGACGAGGTAACCTATTTATATTTTCATAGATAATATTTATTTTATTTGGATTTAAATATTTTTTGCTATAAAAAGGTTTTATATGAAATAATATATTTTATAAATAAAATGACATTAATAAATTGAATGCAAATAAAAAAACGTTTTTTATGTATATATCTTTGTCAAAAAAATTTGCTAGCTAATATACAAAAAAAACTAACAATTTTAGCACAAAAGAATTAAACGTGTTTATTGTTAAAAAAAATCAAAACAGACTATATTTAAAACATAAATTAAAATTAATATTGTTTCATTAAATCAAAAATTGTAGATAATAGTTTCACATTTTGAGAGCAGTGGTGATAATCGAATAATTAATTAACCAGAAAATGGTAACAAATAGCTTAATTGATTTTTTTTATAACCCACCCATTAAGAGACATTTCATTTTAATATTTAAGCTATTTTCTAGAACTTGCATTTCAACCTCATCTGGAAAACAGAACCGAATCTGAATCGAAAATATAGGTTCGGTTTAGGTCCGGTTCTAGAATAGATTACCTATTGGGTATTTTTGGAAGAGAGGTTTCCGCTCAGTTCCGGGTCCAAGTCGAGACTCAATCGGATATCCCAAAATTTCCAATATTTTATATATATTAGGTGTATTTGGGTATTTAGGATATATTTACGTGTTATCAAATGATTTTTTTATTATTGGCTTTGGATTTGGATTTTCGATTATAGTTTCGGGTAAAATTTCATTTTTTGAAATCATATTTCGGGTATTGATAAATTTTTGGGTATTCTTTTTTTCGGGGGTTGTATTTCCAGCAAAATTTCTAGTCTTTTCGGTTATATAAATATTTTGGAAATTTTGGGTTTTCATGTCTTTTACGGGGTTTGTGTAACTTTCCGAATCCAAATCTATCGGTGGGTTATGTCGAACATAAGAGTATATAGTTGTATCTAAATTTCTAAGATTCGAATGACTGAGACAAAAGAAATCAAACTAAACTCGACATGAACACCCGAATGTCCATGCCTACTATTTTCTACTTTAATTTACAAATTTATAACATGAAGCATATTCCCGCATGCCTACTCCTCATGTCATGTTTGGTAATTAGTTTTTTTTGGTAATTAGTTATATATGAAACACATTTACATTATATGATTCATATTTCATGTAAGCAAAATAATTTACTTAGAAAACGAAGGAAACAAAAACAAATTAAAAATTAATTAATATATGATTCATGAAATTATATACTTTTTAATTTACATATAAATATATATATATATATATATATATATATATATATATATATATATATTTAAATATATTTGAATTCAAAAATGATTTTTTGATAAACTAATAATCTAGAAATTAAATATTTCTCCTATATTATTAATTTATAAAGTTTTTTTGTATATTTTTTGGCAGAACCAGCTAAAAAAATGTTATTAGCCAAGATTTCAACGACTGATCGGGTGATTTATAAACTTAGCTGTAGCATTAGTTACCTGCATAAACTAAGTGGGGGTTATTGGTTCTAGTAGTTTAGTAGATTTAATTTTTTTTTTTTGGATTTTGAAATTTTTGTTAAATCCGTTGATTCTAAAATCAGACAAATAGATTTTAGATTGAATGATATAGATTTAAAAACAAAATAAGTGGATTATTATAAATCATTCAAATAGATTTGTAATAAATTGAGGTTGTAATAAAATCAAGCAAATAAGAACTACATCATATGTTTTATCATTTTGCATATCATATGTTATTCTAATAGCATAAAATATGCATACATATCTGTTGGTATGGTCACTTTCACTTGATTGCCATGTTCTCTTTATTGATCTTTAAAAAAAAATCATCATTGTTATCAAATTTTTCAAGATTTTCTTTGTTTTAAGAATCATTTTCATTAGAAAAGTTATGTATATGATAAATTTTTTGAAGAGAATAATGTAAACGAGCACATGCAAGTATAATATTCATTTAAGTCTTATAAAGAAAAAGGGTGAAGGCTTATAAATTTAAAAATCAAAATTGAATATAACAAAAATTCTTTTCATAATATTTTTCATAGAAGCATGAAGATGATTAAAAAACTCTTGTAGATGATATCGAACAACCTAATATGAAACCAAAAAGTTACGCTGATTTGTGAAATTGCAATCAATCTGATAAAGTTTTCTAATATTTTTTCTATCCCCAAATTTTACTAACCTTAATATTCAAAAACTTCATGAGCCGAACCTTCTTATCCATTAAATATGTATATGAACTCAAGATTAAAATTATATACACCCACTACTTTTTGAGATATATCACTATAATAAAAATATAAAAATAGAGAACTTTCAAAAGTACACGTGAGTTTGTGCTTATACATAATTTGATGATACTATGAAACATATAATTACCAAACTTATACGTGAATGTCTCATATATATATATATATATTAGTGCTTGTTATAAATATTAAAATGATACATGTCAATACGTATATAAAATTTGGGGGTAGAAAAAATATTAGAAACCCCAATAGGAGAAATCTAACAAAATAATAAGGTTCAATTCAATATTTGGTCCTTTGTATTTTTAACTTAAAAGTATTCACAAATCTATTCAAATCCAATTTTAAATCAAATTCGTACATAATTCATTATTATTGAATAACACCTCATTTCAAAATATATTTTAAAATTATATAACCAAAAACAGTGAATTTAAATATAAATTTTAAAATTATAGAACCAATAACAGTGAATTTGAATATAGATTTTAAAATTATAGAATCAATAACACTAGATTTGATTTGTATTTTATAATCCATTAAAATATACAAACTAATAACACCCTCTAAATAAAAAGCAGCGATTTATCTTACATCCGCGATTATCTAGTTTACAAGGATCTCATCCGCGATTATCTAGTTTACAAGGATCTTTAGATACTAGAGGTATCTCCCCCCCCCCCCCCCCCCCCCAAAGCTAATGATGTTTTATTGTGGTTTCTTTAGTAATGTTTTATTGTGATTTACATGCGTAAACCGTGTAAAAAGTTTGATGCTTTCTTACAAAAAAAAAAAGTTTGATGCTGAAAACATCTCATGAGGTTACTCTCATATCTACTATATCAAAACAGAGGTTTTTTATCTACTGATAAAAATGTTATTTAAGTTTCAAAATGTTCATAATGAAATTGACTTATATCATAAGTTCATAACAGTAATAATAACAAACTGATTATTCCAACCAATTCGACATCACAATATATAAACAAACCAATTTAATTAAATTGAAACAAACGAATATAGTTATATAAAATATTATTTCATTTGTACATGTGGCTTATACTTCCACTTATATAAAGACATTATAATTCATTTGTAAAACATACTATATGCAAATTAATTATACTTTCATTTGTATGAAATCCTTTCCTGTAGTAGTATTAGTCTATACTAATATTACGAATTATGTAACCAATACTACTATCTGAATTCGTCTTAAAATGATATATAAAAATTTCAGATGTAATAATTTACAGTAAAATTTATTTGTATATATTGTTTCACCAAGTTTCATCTTTGGAATATTATTTTACCAAGATATATAAACTAATTTATTCTTATATCTAAATTATACAAATATATTATTAAAATTCATAAATTTACGAATAAATTTACTCTATTTTTTTTGTAGGTAAGTGATCCAAAAAAAGATTTAGAAAATTATTTTGGAGGAATTGAAGTACAATATAAAGAATATACTACTAAGATTTGATATCACAACAAAATTATGCCACCAACTAACATATAACATATTTTTAATTATTTATAATATTAGAATGTATTTTATGAAATCTCATAAAATTGTATTGTTTTAGGAATGTAAATATTCTATATATAAATATATAATATTATATAATTTCTCAATATGTCTAAACTCCTTAAAATATATTATAAAATTACAAAAATCTTAACCAATATGTATCATGGGAACTGTGAAAATATAATTTTATAATATAATTTATATCTAGTTAATTTTTAATGATATCCTTTGGGCTTCACTAAATTATGACAATTCAATAGACTTAATGAATAGTCTTAAAATTGGACTGATTTACACATTTAGTCTGTTAGTTTGTTAATATTTCAAGCCCATCCAAGAAACTCTGAATTTCAAACCAAACTATATAATCCAAAAGAAAATTGTTTAGAAGCTAAAAATCACTTTAAATTAAAACTATACAAGTCCACTAAAAATTATGATTTTAATTAAAAAGTCATACATAAAACACTTATTATTTTTCGTTTCAATTTTTAATTTGTTATATTAAAATGAATAAAATATGCGCATGGCGCTAGTAAAACTCTAGTTTTCTCTTAAAATAAAATAAATTTAAAATGAGATTTATTTTTGCGTCAACACTTTTCTTCATTTTTCTCTCAAAAAGAATAAAGTGTGTTCTATTATTAGTATTTATTATTTTAAATAACTTACTCTTACTCTTAAAGAAACAACTTTCAAATTCTCTTCATAATATTTCTACTACAACTGCAGAGGTGAAAGCTTGGTTATATGAAACAGAGACAGATGTTACTACTCTACCGTCTACATCCTCTGTCCCTTTGCACTTACTTCCCAATCGGAACTTCTCATGGACTCAACCTCTGGAAGATTGGTTAAAATGTAATATTGATGCAGCGTTTAATCCTCACTCTAAGGTTACCTAGGTCACGCTTCCACTTGTTTGAAAGCAGAAACCAAAGCTCTCCTTATGGCGATCAATAACACATGGTTTATGGGTTTAGATTTTCTCATTTTTAAGGAGATAATCAATCTCTCATGTGCATCATTCACTTGGTAAAACCATAAAAATTGTGAATTAAGTTTTATTTAGATTTTAAAACTAAAAATAAAAAATAAAGTAACGGTTATAAGAGCTATGTTTCTACAACAAAAAAATATTGACGTATGGATATATTTCTTTTTATTTTTTCATTTAATTATTACAAATACGTTAGATACAACTACATCAAAAAATTTCATTAACTAAATTTTACAGTAAATTTTTACAGATAATCTCGACCAATCATCCATATAATCTTCTTGTTTTTTGAACCACTATCCATATAATCTATGTCAGGACATAACTGCTGAGGCTTCCATATATCCTTTGGGCTTCACTAGATTATGACAATTCAATAGACTTAATGTATAGTGTTAAAATTGGACTGATTTACACATTCAATCTGTTAGTTTGTTAATATTTCAAGCCCGTCCAAGAAATTCTGAATTTTAAACCAAACTATATAATCCAAAAAAAATGTTTAGAAGCTAAAACACTTTAAATTAAAACTATACAAGTCCAATAAAATTATGATTTTAATTAAAAAGTCATACATAAAACACTTATTATTTTGCGTTTCAATTTTTAATTTGTTATATTAAAAGAAATAAAATATGTGCATGGCGCTAGGAAAACTTTATTTTTCTCTTAAAATAAGATAAATTTAAAATGAGATTTATTTTTGCTTCAACACTTTTCTTCATTTTTCTCTCGAAAATAATAAAGTGTGTTCTATTATTAGTATTTATTATTTTATTTTAGTCATGTTTTTATTTTAAAAAATTTAAATTTTTTACGATGTACTCCCTCCGTTTCATATTAAGTGTCGTTTTAGAGAATTTTTTTTGTTACAAAATAAGTGTCGTTTTCGACTTTCGATGCAAAATTTATTAATTTTATGTTGCAGTTTATTTTTCTATTGGTTGAAATATGGTTAGGTGTATAGGTAATTGTGTTTTTATATAGAAAATATGCAAAATTAATTGTTTTCTTAATCCGTGTACAAAAACCTAAAGTGACACTTATAATGAAACGGAGGGAGTATAAACTTATTTTAAATAACTTACTCTTACTCTTAAAGAAACAACTTTCAAATTCTCTTCATAATATTTCTACTACAACTGCAGAGGTGAAAGCTTGGTTATATGAAACAGAGACAGATGTTACTACTCTACCGTCTACATCCTCTGTCCCTTTGCACTTACTTCCCAATCGGAACTTCTCATGGACTCAACCTCTGGAAGATTGGTTAAAATGTAATATTGATGCAGCGTTTAATCCTCACTCTAAGGTTACCTAGGTCACGCTTCCACTTGTTTGAAAGCAGAAACCAAAGCTCTCCTTATGGCGATCAACAACTCATGGTTTATGGGTTTGTATTCTCTCACTTTTTAAGGAGATAATCAATCTCAAATGTGCATCATTCACTAGGTAAAACCATAAAAATTATGAATTAAGTTTTATTTAGATTTTTAAACTAAAACAAAGTAACGGTTATAAGAGCCATGTTTCGACGACAACAAAAATAGGGCAAATCTGTCAAATAAACTTTTATGAAGTTTTTGTTACAAAAATAGAATTTTAGAAAAAAAAAACAAAATATATCTTTTTGATTTTTTTTTTACTTTTTAAGAGCAAATCTCTCAAATATATTTTTTTTTGAAGTTTTTGTCACAAAAATAGATCTTAAAAATGACCAAAATAGATTTTTTTTTATTTTGAAAATTTTAATATTTTTTTTTTAAAAATAATTATAAATCTCACCTCCAAAACCCAACCTCATAAATTTAAACCCTAAGTTTAGATTAATTAACCTAAGAGGTATAAATATATATTTACACTCTTTAATAAAGTCTATTTTGTTTATTTTTTTCTTTGAGTGCTATTTTGGGGATAAATTTTTTTTTAGGTCTATTTTGATCTTTATCTCTTTTTATTTTAATTTTAAACCTCACCTCCAAAACTCAACCTCATAACTAAACCCTAAGTTTAAATTAGTTAACCCAAGTGGTATAAATATATATTTACACTCTTTAATAAAATTTATTTTAATCATTTTTCTCCTTAAATGCTATTTTGGGGACAAAAACTTTTTAGGTCTATTTTGGTCATTATCTCAAAAAAATATTGATGTATGAATATCTTTCTTTTTATTTTTTTTTTCGTTTAATTATTACAAATACAATAGATAACTACATCAAAAAAATTCACTGGATAAATAATTTTTTTACAGATAATCTCGACCAATCATCCATATAATCTTCTTCTTTTTTGTTGAACCACTATCCATATAATCTCTGCCAGGACATAACTTCTCAGGCTTCCATATTCACTTAAGTTAACATCTCCTTTACAAGACGCTGTTCGAATGAATTTGCTCACTTAAGTTAACTTCTCCTTTATTCAGCTTGTATTCACCCTCGGATATGGTTAACTCCACTTTTGTATAAGGATTATGTAAACTCTCGTATAAATTAATGCATCTTTGTCAGAAAAACACAAAAAAAAAAAATCATTTCGGAAAATTGTAAAAAGTATGAGTATAACCTAAATAAGAAATCGTGAGATAAAAAATCAATTCAATGGACTATCAGCCATAACTGTACTAACTAAATGTGTATGCATAATCTCTGTCTTCTTCAAATAGTGTTCGAAGTATGTTCAATTAATTCATAAATTGTTTAAATGGCCCTTCGGAAATAACGAGGAGATCGAAGGATGTCATCTACCATGTGCATCTGCTAGATAACAAACACATACTTCTCTTTGCATTTTGGGATTATTCTCAATTATTATTCTAACATCTCAACATATAGTCGAAATGTTACGTAGCAAAGTAGTCCTCCACGGTAGTTTACATTTGTTAAAAGGCTACAAATCTCACGTGAAAGCTTCATGTCTACGCCCAGTGCCCACACACATCATTTTGTATCTTTTCCTTTTTCCCTGCTTCACTTTGTATATACTCGTAATAACTGGGAAATTAGTTCCATGGGTAAACAGGTGTCGTTTGTCCGGTGTGGTGGAGCTGCTGTCTTTCATCCGTTTTGTATTTTGTTATTGTGATCGTAGTTTTATTTGTGAATTTGCCTACTTGCTTCTCTCTGTGATTTCTGACCTCTGTAACAAGTTCAAAAACGGTAATAAATCTTCACATATTTATATAAAAAATCTGAACTAAAATGAGTATTATTAACTGCACATACACACAAAACAGTACGTAAGTGTCTAAATGTAAAATAAAGTTGTAATGGACCTATAACTAGGCTGTATAAGTGAACCTAGGCGAGGCAATGTAGCTTAACATTACCCGACCAAGCTAGATAAAGTACTTCCTATGTTTCTAGTTACTGTAAGCGGTGCGTTTTAGGTTGCCAATTCCGGTCGTAGAGTGTCGACAATCATGTGAAAATGTTTTTCCAAATAAATAAAATTTGTTTTGAGTATTTTTTTCATGTGACATGTGTAATTGGATTTAGTCTGAAATGTTGATAACTCAGGCAAAGAAGTCCAAGATGTATAAAGTGTAGCAAATAGATAATGGTTAAATCGTAAAGACGTGTTGAAAACAACTAAGAGAGTTAAACAATAGGATTGGACTAATAGCACTTGAAGGAAAACCTCAATATGGTGAATTTTCAATTTCCGTTGATTAATAAAGAATTTACAAATATTGGCACCTAGAGATTAATCTGTTGACTTCGATCACCGGATACTGTGGTAATTCAAAAGAAAAAAAACAACTAAGAGAGTTTTACCAAAAAAAAAAAAATTAAGAGAGAACTAGATGAAACGCCTCAGTTTGTATTTCTAATACAATTGTCTTATAAAATAATTTTCCACATAAAGAGAATTTGTTTTGAGTAATTTTCCTGTGATATGTGTAACCGGATTTAGTCTGAAATTTAGATAACTTACGCAAAGAAGTCCAAGTATATGCAACTGTAGCAAATAGATAATGCTTACATCGTAAGCCGTGTTGAAAACAATTAAGAGAGAAGAGGTAAAGGAAACAAGTCAATTTGGATTTTAAAGTAATATCAATGCATTACTCTAATCTTGTTTCTTTTAAATTGGAATAACAGAGTTGAGTTTCACTCTAATTCTACTATATTTTAAAGTAAAAATGGAGTAAGAAAAAAAAATGTATTATACCATTAATGAACACTCTGGTAGTAACAAAAAATCTAGGTGAAACAAGTTTGGTATTCCCTCTGTTTCTTTTTACATGATGTTTTAGAAAGTTTATGTTATTTCAAAATAGATGATGTTTTGGGATTTTAAGGTATTTTTGATGTTTTAAGGTTAACTTTAACTTTATTGGAAACTGTTCAACCAATAAAATTTTACAGTTTTTTTTATAATTGGTTGAATGATTTTAAAATTATATGTTTAAAAGTGCTTTCTAGATAAATGTAAATTTTTTAATTTTTGTGCAGTAAGCTAAAACTTCATCCATTAAGAAACGGAAGGATTAATGGTTTTTAAAGAATCACTTATGGTGTCGCTTAGAGAGGGAGAGAGTTACGGACATTTAGGCCTCGAATGGTACAGTTGATGTTAAATCATTAACAATATGTTATCCAAGCAGTATGTTCCAGAAGTCTTAGGCCATCATTAACCAAGGAACCCCAAATGGGGTTCCTATTTTTTTTTTCTTTTTTGCTAATTAAAAAAAAGTAAAAAAAAAAACGAACCAATTACGGGCCGCCACATGTCAGTGGAGCCCGCAAACAGTGTAAGAAACCCTCCAAAAACGGTTCTTATTTAGGAGTTTTAAGAAGCGGTTCTTGCACTGTTTACGGGCCCCACATGTCAGTGGGGCCCGCGAACAGTGCAAGAACCCCCTTAAGAAACTTGGGTTAAAGATGCCATTATGTTCTTATTAAAGTGTTTTAAAAGGTGATTGGTAGAGAAGTAGCAACATACAATTTTAAAATTATCATAACATTTAATATATAGTATATTTATTTTAAAATAATATATATGTTAATAATATATTTTTTATTAAAAATGAATCTTATTTAAATATATAAAATAAATTATATTTTAAATATGAAATATTATTATTTAGAAAATATTAAATGTTTAAAAATATAAAATTTATTTTTGGATATAAACATAATTTTTTATATTATTAAATAAAATAAATTAATTATATATAACTTATATATATATATATATTATCATTATATATTTAACGGTAGAGCAGCAAATTATTCATATATAAAATTATTATAAAAATTAATATATGATATATAATTTATTTATTTTAAATAATATAGATATGTTTAATTTATAATATAATTATATGTTATGTTTTGTTGTTGAATGATATGTGTAATTATATAAATAATATTATATTTTAAATGTGAAATATTTAATCACAAATTTTATTTTAAATATATAAATTTATTTTTTGATTATAAAAATACTTTTTATATTATTAAATAATAGTAAATTAATTATAAATAATTATTTTAAATTTTTATATATTCTAGCTATAAATGATCTACCAAAAGCTCCATACAGTAGTAAAAAAAAAGGAGCATAGCCACAAATTTGCTACTTTATTTTCGTAGCAAAAAAAAAAACTACAAAATTGTCACGTTTTTGCTACGAAAATAAAAAATGTGGCAGATCGTATCAAAGACGTAGCAAACTTTGTTACGTCTTCGCTACGAAAAAGAAACGTAGCAAAAAATTGTTACGGAAAGGATACGTAACTTCCAAACGTAGCAAAATCTTGCTATGAAAATGATGATGAAATATACATGGCAACTTGCTACGATCAAAAACGTGACAAGCGTCGTAGCAGCCCACCGAAAGAAACATTCCACCAGTCCTTTCCTGCACATGTGGCAGAGATAATAACAAAAGACCTTGCCACGAAACAATTTCGTAGCAAGCTTTGAAAGTCACTTCCCGTCGGTCCGACAATGTGCAGGCCAAATAATGCAAGATATTTTGAAGGTTTTCTATGTTTGTAATCGTGGGAAAAAATCGTGACAATATTCGTAGCAAAACTTAGCAAATTTCGTAGCAAATTTCGTAGCAAAAACGTGGCAAATTCGTAGAAAGGTATTTTCTATATAAACAACCGACCACACTTCACTTTTGTTACAACGGAATTTATATCAAATTTCGAGGGAAGCTTTATTCAAGAGAGTTAAATATATTTGGGAAAAAAACGACAATTTAATGTCTAATTATTTTTATTCAAGAGATTGGATGTATCAACACATTGATCCAGTCACTAATTTTGTTTCTCCTGAGTTTAAAAAGGTGTTAATGTTTTTATTACATTTGCTTCCAATCAAAATTCTTTTATTGAGGGGAAAACCATGTTATGTTCTTGTGTAAGATGTCAAAATCGAGAGCGATGTGACTCGAGAACCGTTTATCGACATCTTTACAGGGTAGGGTTCAAGAGTTATTATTATTTATGGAAAAGCCATGGATAAAATTAGTATGACGTTGGTGAATCATCGACGGGAGCTCAATTTACAGGAGAAGAGACACCGCATACGAAAGAAGAGATGTATCAAGAGAATTTCCATGATGTTATAGGAGACATTGGTTCAACTCATCTTTTGGAGAATGTGATGGAAGCGCAAAATGAAGAGCAATATGAAGATAGTGTGTTTCAAGCATTTGAAGCCGCTAATCAACCAGTATACGAAGGATATGTTGAAGGTATTTCTCAATTATACTTTGCATCACGTCTAATGAAAGTAAAAACCGATCATAATTTACTTGAGTCATTTCGGGATGAGATTTCACAAACTTTTATAGATGTTTTGCCACAACCAAATAAATCTCCTGCATCATATTATGAGGCAAAGAAGTTGACAAAGGCGCTTGGTCTCCCCGTTGTGAAGATTAATATCTGTGAGGATAACTGCATGCTATTTTGGAAGGAAGATAAAGAGTTATTGGTGTGTTAGTTTTGTGGGAAAGATAGATATCACCAAAACCATGGAATGGGGAAAAGAAAGCCAAAATAAAGAATATTTTACATGCATGTTACGGAAAGGTTGAAGCTGTTGTACCAAGTTGAGACGACAACATCACAAATGCGATGGCACGCGGAACATGAGTCGCCAGAAGGAGAAATGCATCACCCTTTAGATGGAGCGGCATGTAAGCATTTTAACGAGGTATATCCTAATTTCGCTGCAGAAAGTCGGAATATATATCTAGGGTTAGCAACATATGGATTTAATCCAGTTGGTATGAGTGGTGAAGCCCACTCGGTCTGGCCCGTAATCGTGACACCGTATAAATTACCTCCCGGTATGTGTATGAAAATAAAATATTTCTTTTTATCAGTACTAGTGCCCAGGACAAGACATCCAAAGAAGATCATTGATATATATCTGCAGCCGTTAATTGAAGGATTACAAAGTTTGTGGAATCACGGAGCAGAAACATATGATATCTAGAGGAAGGAAAGATTTACGATGTGAGCCGCATTAATGTGGATAATTAATGAATTTCCCGCTTATGGCATGATGTCAGGTTGGATGACTCATGGTCGTTTAGCTAGTCCATATTGCTTAGATGATACAAAGTCATTTTGGTTGCAACATGGAAGGAAGCATAGTTGGTTTGACTGTCATCGAATATTTTTGCGTATAGAGCATCCTTACAAGAGAAATTTTGAAGCGTTTCGAAATGGGAAGACAGTAACTGATGATCCTCCACCATGGTTGACGGGAGAAGAAATTCTCCAGGAAAGATATAACAACATCAACGGACTGAAGAAAACTGTTGACTATCGAGGAAATGGACACGAGAAACCTGAGAGCAACATAGAAGGCTACAACAAATATCACAATTGGGTGAAGAAGAGTATACTTTGGGAGTTGTCGTATTGGGAAAACCTTCTTCTTCGCCACAACATGGACTTCATGCACGTTGAGAAAAATTTCTTTGATAATCTTATCAACACAGTGCTAAATGTTCCCGGGAAGACAAAACATAATGCAAAGTCTAGGATGAATCTATCTGATTTGTGCAGAAGACAAGATTTCATATCAAAGATGATGGAATGATGCCAGTCTCAATATTTCGGTTGTCCAAGGAAGAAAAAAAATGAATTCTTGCGATGGCTGAAGGATGATATAATATTTCCAGATGGGTACGCTTCAAAGTTTAGTAGATGTATAGACGAGACAAATTCGAAGCTTTCTGGCCTGAAAAGTGATGATTGCCACGTCATCATTCAACGACTTCTCCCATTTTCGTTTAAGGAACTGCTTCCCAAAAATGTTCATATCGCAATTTCAGGTAAATTATTTTAAAAGAATATTTGTTTAAGTATTATTAACCACTAACTGAATTTTTTTTTTTGTGTAGAGATATCACTCTTGTTTCGGGATATCTCTGCAAAAGTACTAATGAACGAAGATGTTGCCATTTTGAAAAAAAACATTGATGTGAAGCTTTGTAATTTGAAAAAAGATTTTTCCACCTTCGTTTATTGATTTCTTGGAGCATCTCGCAGTGCATTTGCCAGACAAAGCTGATCTAGGTGGCCCAGTGCAATACAGATGGATGTATCCTTTCGAGCGATACATGTACCATCTGAGGATATTTCTATAGCTTTTACATACTACTTTGGGAATCCAAAACTGTCGGCTCAATTTTTGCAGTCTGGAGAAGTTAGATTTACATATAATGATCAAGATGTGCCAAATATGTTTTACCATGAAGGTCGATTTAGTGGAAAAGTAAACGAGCGGTATCTAACCGATGATGACTACAATGTGTTGCAGACTTTTTTGATGCTCAATTATCCTACATTTGAGCCCTACGAAAGGTATTTTCAACTAATTCTTATATGTTACATTCTAACAATGTCAGCTGGAAGTCATAATTTATAACAAATACAAACATGATGTTTGAAGAGTTTATGATGGACAGAAACCCAAATATTGGTGGTGATGATCTACAAATAGCGATAGACAACCACTTTGCAGAATGGGTCAAAAACTATGTAATTTTTTGATATATTTTACTCTTAATGTGAATCTATCATTAATACACATAACAAGTTAACGATGCGAGCGCCCAGTATACTTTTCTGCTGTGGATGTTGGATTTTGTACAAGGTCCGAAACACAATTATAAGGCTTGGCCTATTTACTTCTCACGGCGATACTGGTTCCACACAAATAGCCATGGAAAAGACTAGAGAACCCAACATTATGGTGTCCAAGTTCGGGGTACAACGTACACTGACTATTTCGGGTTGGTCGAGGAGATAATGATGGTTGAGTATTATAGCTATGTTGGGCTTATGGCCATGATTTTTAAGTGTAAGTGGTTTGACATAGTTATAGGTCGGGATTCGAAAACATAAATTGGGAATCGTCGATTTGTCTCCATGCTGGCACTACGAGAAATAAGATCCATTTATCATGTCTGGTAATTGTGATAAGGTTTGCTTCATTCCTTATCCGCGGATTCGTCGTACATCAGCAAACGATTGGTGGGCATGTGAGGAAGTTGTGCCTAGAGGGGTTCGAGAAAGTTCTGAAGATGCTCTTACTGCAGTACAAGATGATACACACAACCAAGTTGTTGTTGGAAGTGGAATGTTACGAATTGAATCTCATGTTGTCGAAGATGATTCAGATTATGATGCGACGCCAGTTGTTCTTCCCAATGACGAATACATTTCTGAAGATGAGTTACAACAGTCATGTACCGATTATGATTTTGAATCTGATTCAAGTTCTTAGTATTTATGAGATATATGAATGTATAATTAATGTTTTTAGTATTTGTATGATATATGAATGTATAATTAATTTTTTTAAATATATGAATGTATAACTAAGTATGATATATGAATGTATAATTAATGTTTTTAGTATTTGTATGATATATGAATGTATAATTAATGTGTTTTTTTAAATATATGAGTGTATTTTTTTTAAAAAAAATATATGAATCTATATATGAGTATATAATTTTTTTAAAAATATAAGAATCTATAATATATAGTGCATATTTTTTTAAAATATATGAATAATTCTAATTAGACTATCTCTAAACCCTACCTAAACCCTATCTATACCCTAAATAAACCCTAATTTCCGCCTAAATCCTATCGATTTGGGTTTTGGCTCCAATTTTTTTTTGGCCCAATTGGTTTTGCCTCCAATTATTTGGAGCACAAATTTGACACTTACAAATTAAGTCTACGAAACCCTTCATCTCTTTGTCTCTCGATCTCTCTCCGCTCTCTATGTGTCTCTCGATCTCTAATCTCTCTAGATCTCTCTCAATCTCTAATCTCTCCTGATCCCTAATCTCTCCTTGTCTCTTCTAGCTCTCTCTTCCATGGCGAACATAAACAACAACCATCTTGTTCGTCCTCGCTCTCCTCCTCTCGCGACACAACCAACAACCGTAATGTTCGTCCTCTCTCTCCCAGTTTAAATCTTCCAGATTAGGTTTTGATTACTTTCAATCTTAGGGTTTGCATGTTCTAGGGTTTTGGTTCGGGTTATGGTTTGAGTTCATATCTGGGAATAAGGTTAGGGTTACAATTTGATTTAGGATTAAGGAATTCTTTCAGATCCAATTTGGGATTAGGGTTAGGGTTTCGATTTGGGATTAGGGTTTTTGATTCGATTTGGGATTAGGGTTAGGGTTTTTATTTGATGTGGGATTCATTTTGGGATTAGGGTATTCTTTTTGTTTTGATTTGGGATTAGGGTTTCCGATTTGATTTGGGATTAGGGTTAGAGTTTTGATTTGATTTGGGATTAGGGTTTCGATTCGATTTGAGATTAGGGTATTCTTTCGGTTTCGATTTAGGATTAGGGTTAGGGTTTCGATTTGGGATTCAGGTTTGATTTCGATTTTGATTTTGGGTTTGATTTGGTTTCAATCTCAAAGCTTCTTTTGTTTCTCATTCTACAGATGTGAGACACGTGAGACCCCAAATGAGAGCCTCGTCAGTGCCTGCTGCAACGACTCCAACTTTTTCTCAACCAACGAGACCTCTTTCTAGAATTGTCGCCTCTTCAAGTTCAGTTGCTGAAGCTCCTCCTCCAACCTATGTGGGAATAACAGAAGACGCTCTGCTATGTGCTCCATCCAGAATTAACCAGCCACACCTCCATCCTGACAAGCTCAATGGAGCATTGTGATAAGTCATAGTTAAGTATTAAGTCTCATGGAGCATTGTGGTATCTGTCTAGTTAAGTATTGTGGTATCTGACTATTTAAGCATTGTGGTATCTAGTTAAGTATTGTGGTATATGTATAGTTAAGTATTAAGTGTGGTGGTTTACATTGTCTTTGCAGTTTTAGAATAGATCCATAAGTTCAAACTTTTATCCGTGCAACATGGCAAAGAAACTACTGGGGGCTGTGGCAAAGCTAGATAAAGGTTCCAGAAGAGAAGAGAAATACTTGGTGGCACTCATTCATTGTTAGTGATGATTAACCATTTTCATTCCTATTGTTAAGTATATATTTTACTACTAATCAATTCTCTTATGTTGTAGCAACAATACTACTAGGAAGACAAGTTTCATGATGAAATCTACTACAAATGGAAGCTTCAGATTCAAGTGACTATCTTCGTAGGCATAATCCAAAAAAGGAGAGACAACAAGCAACCAAAATACATCAATGCCACAGATTGGGCAACAATCCTTGTGTACTGGTCAACAGATGCAGCAAAATCCAAGAGCCAATCAGCAGCAGATTCTCGCACTTCTGCTCCTCCAGGGTTGAAGATGCACGTCCATGGTGCAGGACCACGCACCTTTGCAAATATTTCCTATCATGCGGTAAGATTTCCATCTCTACCTTCTTCCATTTTCCCTTTATTTAAGTGATGAATGTCTAACTTTCTGCTGTTCCCTTTCTTGTAGGTAATTGATGAAGGTTTAGAGGAACCATTTTCATATCCAAACCTTGTAAGGAAGACTCACACCAACAAAGAGGGGAACTTCTTGGACGAACGAGCAGAAGCACTGGTTCTGGAGGTTTAGCAAGACGTTGAAGAGTTGCTAAAGTGGATCTCCAGTTTGAGAAACCCAAACTTGCTCAACTGCTGCCACAACAAACTCAAAGCGTCTTCTCCTAAACCAAGAGTACATCACGGTAATAATCTTTCATGCTCGTATTCTTTGTTTCTTCTTACTCTTGTATTTCACTTATAACAAGATGAGACTGCTATTTTATGACTGAATGTTCTCTGTGGTAATGTTAATTGGGTTTGTGTCCTTTTAAGAGTGCACAGACTCATATGGGCACCATCTACAGACTTGGTAGTGTGCAATACAAGAACTGCCGTTCTTCTGAGTCTGTCCCTGCTACACTCAAGCAAAGCCTGGACTTAGAGATGCGTGTTTGCGGCTTGGAGACCCTTGTTGAGGAAGTTAAGTATGATCTCAATGCTTTCAAGACTCACTTAAAAGAAGGGATGACTAAAACCCAATCATCTCTCGACATGATTATGCAAGTTCTACAGCCTCTAGTTCCCAATGCTTCTACCTCTACTGCACAACCAACTCAGCCTCAACATCATTCTACGTCTCAACCTCAACCTCAAGCTCCAACAACAGCTCCAGATCAGTCTCCATCTTAGGTGAATCACAACCTAACCATCTCATCACCGGCAACCATTCTGAACTAGATAGGTGGTGCACTGGAGAACTAGGTTTGTAGGTTCTAGATGTGGTTGATTTGTGTTGTTGTTTTAATGTTTTCAACTTTGGATGTTTTGATGTTTGAATGTTTCGAATGTTGCCTTTTGAACCTTTTGAATGTTTGGATGGTTGTAGTTATGAACCTTTTGAGCTTTTATAAAGCTCAATATGTAATATAATTTGGTTTATGTTTTAAAAAAAATCAAATTATATTTTTTTTTTGAATCTTCGAAATACCTACACACGAAAAAAAATCGATTTTGTAGCAAGAAAAAACATTAAACACAAAAACATGCAAATCCGTAGCAATTTGCCACGAAAACTATCATAGCAACTTACTACGAAAATGATGGTAGCAAAATCTTAGCAAGTTGCTACGAAAATGACAGCAGCAACATCATAGCAACATCGTAGAACATTGCTACGAAAGGGTTCATAGAAACATCATAGCAAGTTGATACGATTTTGCTACGAAAAAATTTGCTACGAAAAAATGTGCTACGATCGTATAGCTACAATTCAAAAAACGTAACTTTTTTGTAGCAAGTTGTTCATATAGCTACGAAAATACTCCCATAGCCACCAAAAAGAGTCGTTGCTATTTTGTGTTTTTTATTAGTGATATGAGAACATTAAGCAGAGAGTATTTGGAGAGCATTAGCATCTTGTAAATGATTTTCTAAATATTTTTTCTAAGAAATGATGATTGGATAATAAAGAGCATAATGTTTATGCTAATATTTAGCCAATCAAACCGTTAGTAGAATGAATTATTATAACTATAAGGACGAATCATTTTTTTAGTCCATAATATAGTGAAAAATGAAGTAAGGTATAAATGTTTTTTTTTACTTCGAACTCCATTTTTGGAATTAAAAATAAAATAGGATTAAAGATGCTCTAATACAATTGTTTTGATTGTAGTTCATTAATGATTCATAATCATATAGAATTGGTCACACTAACAAAGTGGACTGACTTGAAATTCTGGTCACTTTTTTTGTAGTATAAGCTTTACCAGAAATACAAATAATATTACATATAAATATATGACCGATCCAGGCAGTTCGTTTATAAAAACTATTCAAAATATTTAGTTGAAATTATATAATATTTTTAGTCAGCTATTCACACCACACAACTGTGCTGTTTTATGTCGTTTATTTCCGGATCAAATGAATTTGTTCAGTCCACAAAATTCTCATACATATAGTAAGTTTCTAACTGGTATTATATTACGTGATGATTGATGAAGGAATATAAAGAACATCATTTTCTCCACTAATTACTTCTTTATGACAAAGGAGAAAATCAACAATTACGTCCTATTAATCCGAGATGGTGGACTTCTCTTAAGGGGGAGAGGAACAAAGGTGGCCAATTTAAATCAAGTCATTATAAATATACAGAAAACGGTGGAAACGTGTTTATTATCAAATAAAATAAATCAAAGTAATGTGCCAAAAAAATTCTCAACTTTCCTCTAAATAATTTTTAGTTAAAAATTATTGAGAGGTTTTTATAATATTATATTTATCATTTTGTAGGATATATTTGTGATATAAATCATACTTTAATAATAAATAACAGTCAATAATTTTTTAGCAACATAAACTCACGGATAATTATTTTATGATAAAATTTTCACTGACACATATAGATCAAGAACAGTTTTAAATATACAATATTTTCGATGGATATGTTCTTTCTGTAACAAACGACAATACTCTAGAATTTCTGATAAGTTTTGCATCCTATAATCTCTAAAAAATTACATTGTCTGAAATTTAAATTTCATATGTGACTATAAAAACTTTTAAACCTTAACCACTAAAATGCTTTCACAAGTTTCAAATTTGAAAATTTATATTGCGTAACATATTATATTGTCATATTTCAGTGAATCGAATGACGTAACAAAGTAATAAACACGTTGCACACAAATTACAGCAAATAAACATTATTATTCTTTAAATATAATAAATATTTTGAAAAGACAGTTTTAGAATATCTCAATGTCTACACATCTTCCTTCCCCTTTATATATAAACAAACTTCACAGACCCCAAAATACATCAAACCCTTTCTTCACCACATTCTCTCTCCCTCTCCGGCGATGGTTGTTGCTATGGACCAACGCAGCAATGTGAACGGAGACCCCGGTGCCCGGAAGGAAGAAGGGTTTGATCCGAGCGCACAACCTCCGTTCAAGATGGGAGATATAAGGGCGGCGATTCCTAAGCATTGTTGGGTAAAGAGTCCTTTGAGATCAATGAGCTACGTCGCTAGAGACATTTGCGCCGTCGCGGCTATGGCCATCGCCGCCGTGTATTTTGATAGCTGGTTCCTCTGGCCTCTCTATTGGGCCGCACAAGGAACCCTTTTCTGGGCCATCTTCGTCCTCGGCCACGACTGGTAAAGTTTCTTCCTTTTTTTTTTTTGCATTGCCTCGGTTTCTTCGTTTCACGTTCGATGAGTATTCACACTTACTTCAAGATTTGGTTCTTTTGATGTTTCTTTTTTTTTTTCCACCACCACCATTCATCGGTCGTACGACTCGTAACAAAACCACATCTTTATTTGCTATGATTATTACTGATTCCGCATTTTATGGATCTTAATTAAAGTGTACTAATATCAAGGAATTATTGTATTTATCTTAAACAAGGAATATAGTACTATTATTTCTTCTTTTTTTCAATCTATTTCGGAGATTTAGACATGTGACCCGTCATATATCGAATTTGTTACAAGCGTTTTGAATTAAAACAAAACAAACATGGAAAGTTTAAATAATAGTGCAGTAAATGATAAAAGTGTATAAGATGAATAATGATGTGAAATTGAATTGAATAATGGCAGTGGACACGGGAGTTTCTCAGACATTCCTCTTCTGAATAGTGTGGTTGGCCATATTCTTCATTCCTTCATTCTCGTTCCTTACCATGGTTGGTAAGTCAAACATTGTTATTATTTTTTTATGTTAATTATTACTTGTTTTCGCATTTGTTACACTTTCATTTGTTATTCTTCGTACATGTAGCAAACTGTAATCTGATAACTGAATCTATTAATTGTCTGTTCTTTTTTTTTTTCTAGAGGCAATTTTATAATTAAATAATGCATGTGAGTATGTGAGGTAGCTTTTGTTATTCCTGTCCCAGAACATCAACTCTTCTTCTTTTTCTGTTTTTTTGGGGGGTTGAAAAAGCATCAAATTTTTAGCAATCAAAGAAAGAATCAAAACTTTCATTAAATGTTATGGGCCCATTTATGGTCACTAGTATTTTGAATATGATATATTTATAATTAGATATTAATTTATAAAAAATATTAAACCAATTATTAAGGCCAAGTGTTTTAGAGTATTTTAAGAATTATTCCTGAGATTTTTCATAGAAAAAACCATTTTTTTGAAAAAAAAACATTCCTTTTCTCTTTTTTTTTTTTTTGGTCTAAATTCCTTTTCTCTTTTATTCTTTTCTTTTTGTGGGAACACTTTTTTCTTGGAACACTCTTTAAAGATGGTCTTACGTAGTACCATTAGATTTTTTTTGGTAAATGTAATCATCTTCAAATATCTATGAAAATAGACTTTCATTATTTTCCGGCGACATTGTTATCACTTATTCCTGGCAATAAACGTACTTTTCATATAAATTAAATATAATTTTCATATAAATTAAATAATTTATTACTTATAAAAGTGGGATTGTTTGAATCTGCCATGAAAGCGACACTATATAGACAAATTAATTTATATATGAAAATACATATTTAAGAAAATAATTTGGGGCTGCAGGAGAATAAGCCATCGGACACACCACCAGAACCATGGCCATGTTGAAAACGACGAGTCTTGGGTTCCGGTAACCTTTCCCTCTAATTTCTATATGTCTTTAACACTTTACCAAAAAAGAAATTCTATTTGTCTTTTTCAAAATATTAATATGTTTTCCAAATTCCGTTAATTCAGTGTTCTTAGGATTCTATATGTTTATTGAGTAATTTATACCACTTTGAGGCCAGAACGACCACTTGTCAGATCTATTTTTTTTAGCTTTAGTAAAAAAACAGTTTGTAATGTCACATTAAACGGTAATTATTGTAGGGATTTATAGTAGTAACGTTTTTACAAAATAAAATGTACTACTAATATAGTGGTATGTGACAACAAACCACTTAGACCATCTCCAGACTCCAATAGAGCATTTTTTTTTTCAAAGTAGAATAATTTTGTAATAGAGTTTGTTTAACTTCAGTTTTACCTATGTTAAAATGAAAAATAAAGTGATGAATAGAAATAAATGAATTATTCTATTTTTGAGTAAATTTGTTTTTATTTTATTTTATTATAGTGTACAATGAAATAGGGTTGAAACTATTTCACTTCAAAATCTATTTATATTGAAAAAATTGAATGAAATTTGAAATACTCTAGTATTTGAATCTTTATTCTCCTCAAAATGCATCTTTTTTTATTAATTACTTTATCTGCTTCCTATAAGTTATTTATAAAGTAATGAATTTTAAATTTGAATATATACTTTAAAATAGGTAGAAATTGTGTTAAATTTCAAAAATGACATTTTTGCGTAAAAGAAAAAATGTCATTACAAAATAAAGAGAATATTATTTTCTTTCTCAATTTTGGCGTTTCGGCAATAGTTTGTCTGCATCTCGAAAACTAACAAAAAAATAATTAATTACCAAAAGCTTATAAACACATACTCCTTCTGTTTCCAAAAGATCCATATTCTAGCAAAAAAAATATTGTTTTAAAATGTTGTAGTTTTTACATTTTCAATGCATTAGTTAATGATAAATTGTAAACTTTTATAAAGTTTTTAAAATTCTATTGGATAGAAGTTATGGAAAATAAGAAGTTACAAAAAATTATGCATTGGTAATTCAAATTTCATGTTTTTTATTAATATGCGTAAAAAATCTAAGACATACATCTTTATGAAACAGAGGGAGTATCATCCAATGGATTTATACGAATATACCAATACTTCTAAGTACATTTCTCAAGTTACGTTAATCTTGATTAATAAAATTCATTTTAATTGTTCCTTTCAGTTACCAGAAAAGTTATACAAGAATTTACCCCACAGTACTCGGATGCTCAGATACACTGTCCCTCTTCCCATGCTCGCTTACCCGATCTATCTGGTATTTTTCCTTTCAATTCCTAAACTTTTTCTTACAATTCATTTTAGATTGTGTATGAAACTAATATAAAAATATTTTTTGTTTGGGTTAACTGCAGTGGTACAGAAGTCCTGGAAAAGAAGGGTCACATTTTAACCCATACAGTGGTTTATTTGCGCCAAGCGAGAGAAAGCTTATTGCAACTTCAACTACTTGCTGGTCCATAATGTTGGCTACTCTTATCTATCTTTCCTTCCTCGTTGGTCCACTCACAGTTATCAAAGTATACGGTGTTCCTTACATCGTAAGTTTCATAATATATGTATAGATTTATTGTTATCAATATATATATATATATATATATATATATATATATGTTTATAATTTGTTTTTGACATAATTTTTTTAAATTTTCAGATCTTTGTGATGTGGTTGGACGCTGTCACTTACTTGCATCATCATGGTCATGATGAGAAGTTGCCTTGGTACAGAGGCAAGGTAATTAAATTAACTATTACGAGTATTTGACAAAAAATAATGATTAGTAAATTCTTGATGTTTTGTGTGTAATAATAGGAATGGAGTTACTTACGTGGAGGATTAACAACTATTGATAGAGATTATGGAATCTTCAACAACATCCATCACGACATTGGAACTCACGTGATCCATCATCTTTTCCCACAAATCCCTCACTATCACTTGGTCGATGCTGTGAGTCATCTCACACTCTCATCTAAATCATTTGATTAAAGGGTGATTAGTTACTAACTTATGGATTTTAATTAATGGTATGTGACAGACCAAAGCAGCTAAACATGTGTTGGGAAGGTATTACAGAGAACCAAAGACGTCAGGAGCAATACCGATCCACTTGGTGGAGAGTTTGGTAGCAAGTATTAAGAAAGATCATTATGTCAGTGACACTGGTGACATTGTCTTCTACGAGACTGATCCAGATCTCTACGTTTATGCTTCTGTCAAATCGAAAATCAATTAACCTTTCTTCCCCCCCCCCCCTTTTTTGTTCTTAGGAATAAACCAGTCTCTTTTTTATTTATTTACTTATTTATTGTTGTTTTAAGTTAAAAATGTACTCGTGAAACTCCTTTTTAATTATTAATCCATTTACAATGAAAATATTAGGATAAATATCCCATCAGAAATTCAACCGGACTTTAAGTAATATATAAAGAGTTAGAACCAATCTACTTATATTGTCAATTGGTTTTAAGTTGGAAATCCATAATAAACTTAAATTTAACATAGTATCAGAGCCCAAATCCTAAATATCTAAACCCCTAATTAATATAACCTTAACTGACCGGGTATAAAGGTCGTACTTAACCATCTGACTAGGTATTTGACTCGCTCAACCGAATATAAATGTCATAAAGCTAGGAAATTCAATGGGACATTATGTAATATATAAAGGTCGTACTTAATCTTTCGACTGAGTATAATTATTGTATTTGACTCGCTCTATCGACTATAAATGTCCTAAAGTTCCGAAATTTCTGGCCGATAAGAGCCATCATCTCGAGGAGGAATATTATGGATAAGTATCTCACATCGAGAATTCAATATGGCTTTAAATATTATATAAAAAGTTAGAATCAATCCACTTATCGCCAATTACTTTGAAGTTGGAAGCTCATGATAAATTCAAATTTAACACCACAAAAGTTTTAAAGGTTTAGAGAAAACATACATTTTTGTTCTTTTTTTCTTCTAATTTTTAGTTACCATAATAATGAAGGATCTTTTAATACTTTCTGTTTGGACAAACAAAAAGAGAGTCCTGTGAAAGTAGACAAAATGCAAGGCGTTCTTAGGTCCCATCACAACAACGAATTGCGGAGTTGTCGCTTTTTTAAAGTAATGTGCAAATACTTTAATGCCCAAATCTATTAAAGCCTTTTTAACTGCGCATGCATGCCAGCGAGGGGTTGGAAAAAAAAAAAGAACCGAACCGAGTCAAACCAAACCAACCTAACTGAAACCGATCCAAACAAAACCAAAGTGTATTATCAAATAATTTGGTTTAGATTTTTCCAATCCAAACCAACCGAACCAAAATCAATCTGAATTGAACCGAGTTAAACCGAACTGAACCGAGTTAAACCGAGCCGAAAAACCAATGTGTTTTTTGTTATTATTTGAATTAACCATACTACAATATAAAATAAACTAAAATCTTAAGAATAAAGTCCTTATTAACTTTATTAACAATGTTGGGTTTTTAAATTTTTTATTTACTTTAGTTAACTTTGGTTTGTTCGTGTTCTTATAAGTACTTTGTGGTTTTAAGATTTTTATTTCAGTTTTATATTTGATTTAATTTATATAGTTTATTTTAAGAGGCATTTATTAATGATGCTTTTTTAATTTTCTATTTATTTTAATTAACTTTGATTTGTTTGTGTTCTTATATTTTTTGTGTGTTTTATAAGTTTTTATTTCAGTTTTATATTTGATTTAGTTTATAAGATGTTATATTTTTCATAGTCACTGACATGATTATCTCATGACCATGTTTTTATGTTTTAAAACACAATTTCTCTTAAAGTACTAAACTAAGAGAACCTGATTAAACCGAACCAAAATACAAACCGAACCGAAACCGATCCGAACCAAACTAATTATGGTTTATTACAGTTGGAAAATTCTAAAACCGAATTAAACAAACCAAACTGAAACCAAACCTAACCGATAAAATAAGCGAAGTGTCCACCCCTACGAGGGATCTCTTAGGCGGCTAACTTCAATAAAACTTCGAAACATTAAATTTGGTATAGTCTTTTTATTAATGAGACTCCAAAATAATAGTATTCCACCATATCTAATATTACGTGAATAGCTTCGTAAAACATTGTTTTATTTAATTTAATGGAAGTTTGCTTCATAAAAATATTTTATTTTTTTTCTTTCTTTATCAGAGGGGGCCCCTTAGGCTTTGGGGGGCGGGGCCTCTTTTTTTTTTTTTTAATAAAAAAGGGGGAGAGGGACCCTTTTTGATTTTTGAAGTACAGCCCTACCCTATAGTGGAGTTATCTTTTCCCTATCTAAGCTATATCAACATAGCAAACTAGAAAACTTATCCGCTTGTCAATTCTTGGTGTAATATGTAAATGATTGGTGTCAAAATTTTTCACTGATCAGGTGTGATCAGTCTCATCCGTTTATTTTATGAAACTTATTTTCTAAGACATTGTCAAAATTAATTTTATGAAAATTTTATTTTGTGAAAAATTGTGAAGTTATATTTAACAAAAGTTATGTAAAACATTTTCGATTAGAAAGATTTTTTTTATTAAGTTCTTTTGAAGGAAAGTGACCGAAAATTCTTGTTCGCATTTTGTTACATTTTCCAAAAGAGTTATATGAAGTTTATTTTGATATATCATCACTTAAAGCGACATGGTGCATGCAAAATTATTTTTTCGAGTTTTTTTTTTGCTCGTTACATGAAAAAAAACAGTTTGCTATGTTAAAGTGATTTTAGCCATTGATATTGTTATGACTGATTTTGACCCCAACAACCAATGGAGTGGATCGATCCATTAGATAGGTATGTATTATTGAAAGGAAGGTCCATTAATAGTTGACGTGATCCCTTTGCTCATCGTGGCTTCTCGGTTATCTTTATAGATCGAAACTGTGAGCATCATTTACCTATATTTAGCCGCATGGTTTTCAGGATCGTTGGCCTCATCATACATTCTCATGCTCGGAAAGGAGAACTTTCTAAGCATCTGAGGAAGATCTCATCTGTGAAAGGAGTATTTTCGTAGGAGTCCATAACTCTTCTATGGATTGGAACATCAACACCCAGAATGTTCAGCTATGGTATATACTACCTCAAAATTCTTAGAAAAGAATTTCTTCCAAGTATGAAGTCTATGCTAATTGCTTGGCCACTACTACCTCACGCATCTATGCATCTATGATCAGATTTTGTGGCTTCAGAATATATTTTTTTTTGAGTAATTAAGGAAGAAACGTCGCTTAATTAGGGAGCAGAAGAAACGTTGCTTATGCACACGTGTCATACATTCATCTTTCTTCCTCTCTCTCGACGAAATCAATTTCTCTCTTCCTCTCGTGACTCTTCGACGATTCCATCTGTTCGGTGATCTATCGTCGGCGATTATCTCACCTCGACGGAATCAATGGATGATATCTCGTCGACGCTCTCAGCCGTCGTCTCTCTCGGTGGTGTCGTCGTCTCTCTCCCTCTCGTCGACGACTCCGTGTCTCTCTCGGTCTCCTCCATGAAATCAAATCGAAAGGTAAAGCTATGTATTTTTCCTTTTATATCTGAATCCTTCTTTGTTATTTAGATTTGTTTGTGGTGTTGCATGTGTTCCTTGTGTAAAGAAAATCGATCGGTTCTGATTCAAAAGATGATGTCTCTGTCTTTGTTTGTTAATCCTTTTTGTGTCTCAATCGTTCTTGTGTATGTTTATGTGTCTGTATTTGTTCATATTGATTACTTCTGATTCAACAAATTATGTCTCCTGATTAATATTTCGATCAGTTCTTGTGTTTGTTTATGCCTCTGTCATATATTCACTAGATGAAGTATCTTGTCTCTGAATTGTTCTTATGTATGTTTATGTCTCTGTATTTGTTGATCTTCGATTAATATGTCTCTGTCTTTTATTCACTAGAACAAATAATGTCTCTTGTGTACACTGAAATGTCTCTGTCTATTATGTATGTTGATTATATTGATTATGTTGCTTCTGTTGATTAATATATGGGGCAATACTTTGTTGATTATGTTTATTATGTTTCATTTTCAAATATCCGGATGAAGAGGAAAGAAGGTTCTTCAAAGAAGAGGACATTCTCATTGCCGAACAGGTTTGATCGACTCTCTTTGATCTTGTAGATGTTTTTAGGATTGTGGTCTGGAACAAATTGATTGTGAATATGGCTTGAAATGCATTGATTGTGAATCTGGTTATGGTTAAGTGTGATTAATGAGTTAGAAAGAAACCAATGTGTTAGTGTGATTAATGAGTTAGCTAAATGTCAAGTCGTTATGGTTGTGGGTGTGATGAATGCTTCTTCTCCTCTATTAAACTGAATCCTTCTTCTCTTCCATTTCTCGTATCTTCCATCTCTCTTTTCTTCATCTCTCTTCTCTATTAGTTAGACTTATTCAGATATGGATTCTAATCCATATATGAATTTAAATTTTGTTGATCTTCTTCAAAGTCAACAAGATTGTAGCATAGGTTTAGAGTCTCCTGTTATTCCTTCATTTGGCACTCAACCTACAGAAGGTTCAAACTTTGAAGAAGACAGTATTGTTGAGCGTAAAGAACAGAGGACGTGGACGCAAACAGATGATGTAGTCCTCATCAGCTCTTGGTTAAAGACCAGCAAAGATCCCATAGTAGGGAATGAGCAAAAGTCTGGCCTTCTGGAAGAGAATTGCAGCGTACTTCTCGGCCAGTCCTAAGCTTGTTGGCTGTGAAAAAAGAGAGGATCTCAGTGTAAGCAAAGGTGGCACAAGATCAATGACCTAGTATGCAAGTTTTGTGGAGCTTATGAAGCTGCAACCAGAGAGAAAACTAGTGGTCAAAATGAGAATGATGTTCTCAAACTTGCCCATGAGATCTTCTTCAACAACCATAAGAAGAAGTTCACCCTTGAACATGTTTGGAAGGAGCTACGCAATGACCAGAAGTGGTGTGATCTCTATGGGTAGAACTGATGGAACCTCCAAAAGGAGGAAATGTGAGGACGGATCACAGTCAGCAAGCTCTCAAGCTACTGTGGATTTAGATGTTGTAGATGATGAAGGGAGCAATCGTCCCCCGGGTGTTAAGGCTGCAAATGCCCGTGGGAAGAAGACTATTGAGGGGAAGGAGCTGTCTGATTTTCAGAATATGTGGAGCATCAAGAAGCATGATTTGGCTATCAAAGAAAAGCTCTCGAAAATGAAGCTACTTGAGAGTATGATTGCAAAACAAACCCCACTAGCTGATTATGAAGAAGCTCTTAAGAAGAAGCTCATAATTGAGTTTATGTCTACTTAAGTGTTGTTCTTTTTCTTGTTTAAGTATGTAGTTTAAGGTTGTGTTGTCCTTGTTCACTTTTTATTGTGATGTTGTTCTTGTTCTTGTGCTGATGTCTACTTAATGTTATGTTTATCTTGTTCTTGTGTTGATGTCTACTTAATGTTATATTTTCAGGTCAAGATAAGTGAGACAGTGCACTCTTTTGTGGAGCCTATGTCACGGACTTGTGTAGCATTGGGAGTGTCATGGACTTGTGAAAGTCATCAATCACGTGTACTCTTTTGTATGAATGTTTAGTTGTGTCACTGATTTGTAGTTGTGTATTCACTTAAGTCATCAATCATGTGTACTCTTTTGTACACTTGTCTCATTGTATCACGGATTTGTAGTTGTGTATTCACTTGTTTTATAGTCACTTGTGTACTCTCATTCTCTATATTAAGTTCATTTTCTATATATTAAGTTCATGTTCTCTCTTTCTCACCAAACAAAACAAGTTCATCTCCACTTCATATCCTTCTCACCAAACAAAAAACATTTTGATCAAAACAAAACCACTTGATATCCACTTCATATCCTTGTCACCAAACATTTTGAACAAAACAAAACCAGTTCATCTCCTTATTTATATAACAATCAAAATAAGTTTTTTTATTGCATCTTCTTCTCAAAACACTTTTGAGGGATCAGATGATGGTACTTTTGATCAATATTTTGATCACGCGTTTGAGAATTTTTCCATTAAATACGGTGATCAAGCAGAAGGAAGGAAAAAAAGAAAAAAAAACGAGCTTATATCGAAAGAAATCGTGAAGAAGGTCATATACGTTTATGGAATGATTATTTCAGTGAAACTCCAACGTATCCTGAATTTTTTTTCCGGTGATGTTTTAGAATGAACAAGTTATTGTTCATGCACATTGTTGATCGACTCTCCAACGAAGTTAACTTCTTTTGCCAGAAGAAAGATGATCTTGGAAGGATTGGTCTCTCAGCACTCCAAAAGTTTACAGCATCCATTCGTGTCTTGGCATATGGTAGTGCGGCTAATGCAGTCGACGAATACCTCCGCCTCGGTGAAACTACAACTTGGTCATGCTTGGAGAATTTTGTGGAAGGAATAATTTATTTGTTCGGCGATGAGTACCTAAGAAGACCAACACCGGCTGATCTTCAACGTCTACTTGATATTGGAGAGCATCGTGGATTTCCAGGGATGATAGGAAGCATCAATTGTATGCATTGGGAGTGTAAGAATTATCCCACCGCTTGGAAGGGGCAATATTCTCATGGTTCGGGTAAACCTACAATCGTTTTAGAGGCGGTTGCTTCATATGATCTCTGGATATGGCATGCATTTTTTGGACCTCCAGGTACCTTAAATGGTATCAATGTTCTTGATCGCTCACGTGTTTTTGATGACATAATAAAGAGTCAAGCTCCACAAGTCACTTACTCTGTCAATGGAAGAGAGTATAATTTGGCTTACTACCTCACCGATGGTATTTACCCGAAGTGGGCAACTTTTATCCAATCTATTCCAATACCACAAGGTCCGAAAGCAATTTTATTTGCTCAACGTCAAGAAGCTGTCCGAAAAAATGTCGAGCATGCTATCTCGCTTTGCCAATGTTAAAAATCCAGCACTTTTTTGGGATAAAATCAAAATTGGGAAGATAATGAGAGCAAGTATCATACTCCATAATATGATAGTAGAAGACGAACGCGATGGATACACTCAATTTGATGTTTCAAAGTTCCAACAAGGAGAAGATACCAGAAGTTCACATGTGGATCTCACATATTCTACAGATATCCCTACAAATATCGCCAATATGATGGGTGTTCGAACAAGAATTCTTGATAGACAAATGCATCAACAACTGAAAGATGATTTGGTTGAACATATCTGGCATAAATTTGGACGTGATGAAGACAACAACTGAGCTCGGATGCTTTTTCAAATAATTTTCATTTATTTTAATAATCTTTGTTTTCATGTTTTTATTTAAAAATATATGTTTAATAATTTAATCAATAAATTTGAAATTTATAATTTTTTTAAGAACATTTAAATAAGAGACTTGCAATGGACCATACAAATATATCCGTCTCTTAACAAAGTCTCTTAATCTACTTTTCCAACTAAAAAATATTAAAAAAAAATTAAGAACCCTTAAATGAATATGTGGGATAATGGTGCTCTTATAAGTTCATTCCTACGTCAATCTACCCATACACCACATAACCACTTGCTGATAGAGTCTTCACGGCTCCTTTGCTTTACCACGATCAGCCTCAGACTTTGAAACCATAAATCATCTCGAATTAACCACAAACCCAATGTTGACACAGCTGATTCAAAAATGCATGGTTTGGTTCCTTAGAATAAATAACCTCTACACAATATATCCTACACAACTCGGCCATACTCAGAATTTGTCCAAGAATAGTCTCAAATTCATATCACCAATATGCATGTAATCCTATCTTGCCATTGGCTTAGGATCTAGGAACAATCGGCCTTACCGTATGTCCAGCTTTAAGCCTCGGACTGCATGAAACGGATCGGCCAAGCCTCGATCCATTGACACCGTTTGGGGACTCTTACCCTTTGGTACACGCGCCCTTTGGCAACTTGTACCCTTTGGCAACTCATACCCTTTTGCAACTCGTACCCTTTTGGAAACTCGTACCCTTTGGCAACTCGTACCCTTTGGTTACGACCCAACCATTCCTCACGATTTCTCGGTCATTCAACCACCCATCCCCATTGACCAAGTAGCCCTCGAGAAGAACCCGCGGATCCCGCCCATGACCTTGGATCGCGGTTTGAAGGAGAATGGCATGGGTAAAGGTCGCAACCCATCAAACCAACCCTTGCACCACTTCGTGTGTAACCAGAAATAGAAGAAGAAGAAGAAGAAGAATGAATGAATTGAAATAAATTAAAGAGAATTGGTTGTATCCATGGAACCGATCAGACCATAAACCCAACCATTGGGGCCAACGGTTTCGACTGATGGATCGCTGGTCCATGACGTACCTTGGAACCTTACTCAGGGTTCTCCACGTTCTTATCCTTTCAATATCTCTCCATCCTTAATCGGAAACTCCCTTCCCACGGTATAATTTTCCGAAAAGACCCCCACAATCGGCCTTTTTTTTGGCCGAAACTCTCTTTTCCTTTCTGTCTTTCTCTCTCACGATATTTCTCTGAGTTTTTACTCTGAAAAAATGATGATTAAAACAGAGAGAGAGTCCCTCTATTTATAAGAATGATCAGCCAAGACTTGCCCTACGAACGGGCGCAAATTGCTAGGCGAATGGGCATGACTTGGTTGATAGGTTACACCCTTTTACAGCATGCACCCTCTCGCCTATAGCTGCCCCATATTGGGTCAAGATCAAGTCCAATAAGATACCCGGACCCTCCAGGCTTATCCCACTGCCTAGCCCAAGGACCCATCAGACTTTGGCCATCATTGCTTGACCAACCAGCCCACCACCGGCCCGGACCCGGACCAACTGCGTGAGAGTTAAACACTCTGTCCAGTTGAGTTGAGCTGATCCCCAGCTGGTCCAGCTGAGTGAGATAGTATCTTAGCTCATTGATCTGACCTAAGTCGGACTGATCTAGACTGAGATTGCTCGAGCTTTTTTGGCTTGTTGAGCTAACCGTCTACTTCGTCTAGCTACCGTACCACTCGCCCAGATTCCGTACCACTCGCTTAGCTCCTTTAACTTGTTTATTTCCCTCTCGTTCGGTTGAGTCTTGAAATACTTAACCATATTCTGACCATAGATTGTTTGTGAAACACCCCAACCCGAATTTTTTTGAAAAACACTTTGAAAATTCTAAATAAAGATCTTTATAAAACTTCTCAAACATTACCCATGTTCAAAATACTCTGCCCCGATGGTCTTCATCGTCCTGTGCTCCGGTCCACACAATCAAATTTACCTGCATCCGCAAAAGAAGGCATCAATATACAAAATTACTCAGTGAGGGTGCTCAAAATCGCCCACATGCAAATCAATAATCTAGCAATCAAATTTCATCTTCCATTCTAACAACCTAGCAATTTTCAATCTATCAACCTAGCAATTTGTTTCTATCATTTCTTACTTAGCCAATTTTCTTTCCTATTACTTATTCGTTTTCATGCATTCAAAAACTAACAACCTAACATCCGGTCCTATCATTCCTTTACTTTAGCATTTCGTAACATTATGACCCAAAGGTCATCAACCTGCGGCCATAGCCGAACCTGCGGCCGTAGCCAAACCTGCGGCCGAAGCCAAACTTGTGGCCGAAGCCAAACTTATGGCCGTAGCCAAACCTGCGGCCGAAGCCAAACCTGCGGCCGTAGCAAAACCTGCGGCCGAAGCCAAACCTGCGACCCGTTGGTCCATTACGGCCGTAGCCAACATGAGGCCGAAGCCAACCTGCGACCCGAAGGTCCATTACATCCATAGCCAACCTGCGGCCGAAGTCAACCTCCAACCCGAAGGTCCATAACGTCCGAAGACAACATACACGGTCTGAAGCCAAAACATGATCATAACATCTTTACGGCCCGAAGCCAAAACATATTTTTCTTCCTTAGCTTAATCACATTCTTCTAATATCGTACTTTCCTTAATTACTTCAATTCTCAATCCGTTTCTATAACATTTTCAACCTAACATTCCAATTCTTGTCGGATCAAATCTAAGTATTTCACGTAAACATCTCAATTAAACATAACATCATTTCACGCAATGTATCATGCAAATATACTATGAATGTATAAACGTTCTTCGATCCTTGAGAACTATCTTGAAGAAGGAAGAACAAACTTTCCATAAACAATTCCTTTAATGCATAATCTTCATCCTAACAATCACACTATGATTAAAATACTAAGTATTAAGTTGCCACGAATCAAGCCCTCACCTCGGTTGATCTTAAAAGATCGAAGACTCTGAACCTTCATGCGTTTCCTGGCGAAAAACTCCTCGGATCCTCCTTGTTCGATCATTTTTCTTGAAATCTTCTCTCTAGAACTTCGTTCATGCTCTGACTTCTCTCTAATTCTTGTTTATGAGTTCCGTGAGAAATGAAGGCTTGAGGTATCCTTTTATACTTATTTCAGGACTTGCTCACTAAGCCGGCCATTAAGTGTTGTTTCCTTATTTAGCTTGGTCAAACTTATCATCAATGGCTCCAAGAATATCTACGCTTATTGCCTTATATGATTCCCGTAGACCCGACCTTATTTTTGTATAATCTCGTGAGTTGCACCTGATCAAACTTGCCTTACTTGGAACCTGCATTCTTCGACAGCCAGACTTTCCATAGTTAAGCTGGCAGTCTGTAATTCAATTGCTTAGACTTTGATCGCTTTATGTGTTTACTGAACATTCGACACTTAGTCAAAAATATGGCTCATTCTTCCAACCCTCATGAATACAAGTGTTTCCACACTTAGAAAAATATGCTCCTTGTACAATTAAACCTCTCGCGATTTATTTCATTTGAATTTCAAAATACTCCGGGAGTGGGTCGTTACATTTTGCCTTCAGATCAGAGTGATCAGCAGCTCGTTCCCTCGAACCATAGCCAATCGCATGATCCTATCTAGGATTGGGGATGTGACAGACTACATTGGCTACTCGAGTTAGTCTTTGAGTACTTTATTCCAGTTGTTTGGAATAGTTTTCCATCTGCTCTTTTAGGATTTGAACCTCTGATGCGATTCTTAGAATGCATTTGGGGCTATTGTTGCTTTCCTTAGCTGAGTTCATCTTTGGAACTGCTTCTCAGGTTGTTATCGCAAGACAGCGTGTGTTGTGAAAACCTTTGCTTCAAGTCATCAAAACGCAGTCTTGATTATTCTCTTCCTTGTAGTTTCCACATTGTTAGGATAAATTAAAACTGATTCTTGGTGGTTTTTTAAGGTTT
This sequence comes from Moricandia moricandioides, assembly GCA_905132885.1. Classification (NCBI taxonomy): domain Eukaryota; kingdom Viridiplantae; phylum Streptophyta; class Magnoliopsida; order Brassicales; family Brassicaceae; genus Moricandia; species Moricandia moricandioides. Next base: position 104,406 of record CAJHQQ010000488.1, read on the forward strand.
TTTTTCCGCTTTATATTGTATTTAATTTATATATTTTATTTTAAGAGGCATTTATTAGTGATGTCTTTTTTTTTAATTTTCTATTTATTTTAATTAAATTTGATTTGATTGTGTTTTTATAATTTTTTGTGTGTGTGTTTATAAGTTTTCTTAAGTTTTATATATGATTTAGTTTATATGATTTATTTTTTCTCATATTCACCAACATGATGATTTCATGACCATGTGTTTATGTTTAAAACATGATTTCTCTTAAAGAACTAAACTAAGAGAACCCGACTAAACCTAACCGAAAAAAAACTAAGCCGAAACCGATCCAAACCAAACTAATTATGTTTTATTGCAGTTGGAAAATTCTAGAACCAAATTAACCAAACCTAACCGATAAAATAAGCGAAGTTCCCACCCCTACGCGAGATATCTCAGGCCGCTAACTCCAATAGAACTTCGAAACATTAAATTTGGTATAGTCTAGTTTTTAATGAGACTCCAAAATAATATTATTCCACCAAATCAAATATTAAGTTGATAGTTTCGTAAACATTGTTGTATTTAATTTTATGGAAGTTTTTTTTCATAATAATGTTTTAGTTTCGTTTTATGAAACTTATTTCCTAAGAAATTATCGAAATTATTTTTTTGAAAATTTTATTTTGTAAAAAAAATTTTTAGTTATATTTAACAAAAATTATATAAAACGTTGTCAATTAGAAATATTTTTTTATTAAGTTCTTTTGAAGGAAAGTGGCCGAACAATTCTTGTTCGGATTCTGTTATATTCTACGAAAGAGTTAATTGAAGTTTATTTTGATGTATCGTCAATTAAAGTGACATGGTGCATGCAAAATAATTCCCTTGATATTTTTTCTCTCGGTTACGTAAACAAAAAAGTCTGCTATATTAAAGTGATTTTAGTAATTGCTATCACTATGAATAATTTTGACCCGAGCAACCAGAGTTTCAATGGAGTGAACCGATCCATTAGATAGGTTGATGTACTCTTGCAAGGAAGGTCCATTAAGATTTTACATGAACCCTTTGCTCATCGTGGCTTCTTTATGATCTTTATAGATCGAAATTGTGAGAATCATTTACTTGTATTTAGTCACATAGTTTTCAGGATCATTGGCCCCATAATACATTCTCTTGCTCGGAAAGGATAACTTTCTAAGCATCTGAATGAGGAAGATCTCATCTGTGAAAAGAGTATTTTCGTAGGCGTCCATGGCGCTTCTATGGATTGGAACATCAAAACCCAGAATGTTCAGCTATGTTATCTACTACCTCAAAATTCTTAGAAAATACTTTCTTCCAAGTATGCAGTCTCTGCCAATTGCTTGGCCACTACTACCTCACGCATCTATGCATATATGATCAGCTTTTGTGGCTTCAGAATATATAGTATGCTCTCCATTTACTGCATGATTTTAGAGTCATGTATACTATCCCAATGGGATATCTAGGGTTTTTATAGATCAAATTTAGGTTCAAAACCTTCATCTAGTTCCCTTAATTGCGGTGAAAGTAAAGTTTTCTCTTTGAAGGACCACATGGCTACTTCAAACTGAGTTAGTCTTTGAACATTTTGTTCTAGTTGTTTGGAATAATTTTCCATTTTCTCTTTTAGGATTTGAACCTCTGAAGCGATTCTTAGATTGCATGTGGGGGTATTGTTGCTTTCTTAGCTGAGTTCATCTCTGCAACTTACTTCTTAGGTTGTTCTTGCAGGTCATCATGTGTTTGATAACCTTTTCTTCCAGTCATCAAAATGCAATCTTGGTTATTCTCTTCCTTACAGCGTCCACATTGTTAGGATAAATAAAAACTGGTTCTTGGTGACATTATGGAAACAACAAGCAAAGGATTAAGAAGATCAAAGTTATTGTTTTATTGATCTTTAATCAAGAATACAAAATTTGAAACATAAAACTAGTTCTAGTTGAATGTTTCTTTTGTAAGTTTGAATGAATACAATAGCCTCTTTTCTTAAGATTATAAACTTGTTTATATGAGATAGTCGGCATATTAAATATATTTAGGGTAAATTCGACCATTTTTGAAATATGAGAAGATTATTTTTATGGAGAATTTTTTTTTAACTTAAAAGTAAAAATAAATTCTTACAAACTAGAATTCAGAGATCGACATCCTACTTTAATCTCAAAGATTGCTTATGCATTATTTCTCTATATCTAATAATGTGTACTTGTTTTTAATGGATTTAAATATGTATTTATATCGGAAAATTGATTAAAATTGTTTCTAAAAAAGGTTATTGAATTTTTTAATTTCTTAAATAAACTATATTAATAGATAAATTAGCGTTATGTGAATATTCACTTGGTAATAACAACAATCAATGATAAGTCTAAGCTCAATGTCATGATTTTTTTGCAATATTAATTTTAAAAAGTTAATACTTTTTAATGATAAATGTATCCTTAGAAAATTTATTGCATTGTAACATAAAGCTTTACAATTGTTTTGTTTGTTCATAAACAATTTACAGTTATAAGAAATCTTAAAAGAAAATAAAAGTCCATAATAAATATTCAAAACTGGATTATGATTGTGATTTCTTTTATAATTATATCCTTGCGGTTTGACTTTCCTTATCGACGTATTAATTAAGTTGTTTCTTGTTAAAGAAAGTCAAGAATAATAGTCTGAGTCAAAAACAAATCATCTCCATTATAGTATATAATCAAAACATGATCCATATATTTAAAGAATATTTCATATATATATATATATATATATATGGTTTAACCATTCAGCTTCATAAGAAAAACTAAAACAATTAAAAGAGTTGACAAAAAAAAGCAATTAAAACAAAAAGATAACGATGATATCGATAAGCAAATGTGATTTTTTGGCGTTCTTGTGTTTGGCGATTCTCTTGACCCTAAGTAAGTAATATAAGTCGATTATTTTCATTCTATTTGATATTATATTATATATATATATATCCCTTCATGCATGTAGTGCAACATATTATGTAGTTTTCGGTTAAAGTATATGCATTTGTTAGCCGTTTGTAAAAAAAAAGGTATATACATTTGTTTCTGTTACATGACAATTCTTTGAGATATTGAACTGTACACTAACAAAAAAAAATCATGTCCTTCCACTCAGATCCTGCGGAAGCTCAAGATAGGAGTAAGCTAATTCCTATAGGTCCTTGCGCACAGATTCCAAACTGCAGTCAGACATGCAATAATTCAGGCTTTACTAAAGGTGGAAAATGCATCAAATGGTATCCTAATTCTATTAAGGATACATGTGCGTGCTTTGTAAACCCTTCAAATCTCAACTAGATATATCTCAAATGTCTATTTTAAATAGATATTGAATTTAAAAATTTTAAGCAAATAAAAAGTGCATTTCCATTTTAATTCTCTTCTTAATGTAGACTATTATACGATCATATTCTGCATCAAATAAGCAGAACTAATGAAATTTATTATTGTAGTCAAGTTTGCAATCATATGAGTTATCTAGTTCACATAACTAACATGAGCCACATATCGTATTCTTTTGGTTGTTCGATTCAAAAAACAATATGAAATTTATTTATTAACAATATAATTTTTTAATGAAATTTAGATATTGAATAATATTTTAATAATAAACTATAGTTGTCAATAAAAAGTTAAGGCAATGCTAATCGATTTATCAAAAAAAATTTAAACATAATGATTCTCCTTTATTTGTTTTTTGCTCTTAACGTTTCCAGCATTTGTTTGTTATCCTATTTTGTATAAAAAAACATTCTTTGTCTTAATATTTGTATAATTAAAAAACCAAACCTTTGATTCCATATATAATAAGGTCAATTTTTAAATTTGGGGCAATGTCAATGTCTAATTCATGATATGATTTGGCTTATTTCAGAACTTAAGGAAAATTATTTTTTATATTATTTTTATTTTTTCTAATGTGTTAATTTTATTTTGGATTTGAAACAATCAATTCTAGTGATATTTATACTTGATGGTAATCTTCCACTCTCAATATTTTTAACTAAAATTTTGGAAAGAAGTCGAACTGTGTAAATTATTTTAACACATATGTTGTATCAAAAATGAAAAACAAAAAAAATGAAAAAAAAAACTGTCATAGGGAGAAAATGTCATAGGCACATACTTTCTCATTGTTCATTTAAATTCATACATACTTTCGGTTGGTAGAATAATTTTAGAGAAATTAGACTGAATAACCAAAAAATAAAACATAATAAACTATCTAACCAATAAAATAAAATGTCTTAATTATTACAATATATATACTATATTACCTCTATCACCCGATATTTTCTCTTTACCAACCATCACCACCACAATCTTTAACTACATTCTTCTTCATTTACCAACCACCACCACCAAAATATTTAATTACCACCATTGCAATTTTCAATTAGCAACCAAATATGTATTATTTACTATATCACATGTATTTACCCTTGCCTCCTTCATATTAACCTCCACCTCTTCGATCACCATCACTTTCTCCTCCGTAACTCGTCACCGTAATCATCATCACTTCTTCCACAACCACATCCATCACTTGATCACTAATAACATAGCCTCTACCACCACGATCACCACTTGATATATATTTTATATCAACCATCAAAGAATCCTCGTAATCACCATCACTGCAATTTATTTTTTTTATCTATACTATTTTTAATTTTGGACATACATAGTATAGTACTTCTAGACCATTTGATAGTTTTTATAGTATGTACTATACCATTTAGTTTGTTTCATTCTATTTATATTATCATTTTCTAATTCTTATACGATAGAAGAGTTATGTTCACTTGAGCGACCTATAATTTTGTTTTCTTGTTGTTTAATCTTCTACTAGATACATATGATTGCTGGAAGCAGTCTTAGATGTTGACCGAGTGAACAAAATTTACTATATTGTATACCATTCTATTTAATAACTTCATTAATATAGACTATATTATTTAATCTATTATATTTCATTTATACTTTTTGCAAATTTCTTCTTATTCATCAATCATCATTTTCTCTCTATTCACATCCAACATATCGATTATCCCCACCATAGTCATCACCACCATAACCATATATAGTAACAGTTGCTATGTTGTCTCTTTTGTATCCATGAACAATGTCTCTTCCATAACTACTACAATCATATCACCACCACTATAATCACCTCTACCATGGCCACAATCACCACCACCAGATCTGTAATATTATTCATATTTTGAATTTACAGTTGTTTCCTCCATAAATATCCCAAATTATATCCATCTTCACCATATATGTGGTAACCGCCACAATCTCCTTTACCGTCATTCATATAAAATGAATTAAATAGCGTTAAAATCTTGTGTATATATATTCTTTATTATATATCACTGGCAACTGGCTTAAAAAGAAAAAAACCGGGAAAAGAAGAAGTAAATATTGTATAATCAATTTTTTTCATTAGTATAGCAATAATCTTAATTACTATTGAGAATAAGGTTATTTGGCAAATTGACCCATACTTTTAAATGGTTAATTGACTAAAAACCCTTTTAATTTAACCAACTATAAACATATTGAACTAAAATAATTTGTATTTTCTCTTTAATTTAAAGCAAAGAACCCTATCTCTTCGCATCGTCTCTTTTCTCTAACCTTCGATTGAAATTCACATCTCCAACGAGTTGCCATTTAAATGACACATGTTTCACACAGTTTGATAATCCCAAGATTTCATGTGGGTATGCTAGTGGAGGAGGAGAAGGTGGATGTACAATGGAGCAGCTGGTGGTGATAGTGGCCATGCTGGGGTGGCGGTGGAGTTAGTGGTCGTGGTGGAGAAGATAATTCTAGTAGTTATGGAAGTGTGGTGGTGACAGAGCTGGTGTGGTTGCGAAGGCAGTGGAGGATCGGCTTATGGTGGTGGAGGTGATCATGCTAGTGGTTAAGAATGTGGAGCTGGCAAGTTGAGAAATGCTGGTTACAAGTCTCATTGAGCTAACAATGAAAGATAATGGGTCGCGATTCAGGAGTTTCCATCTCGAATTGGGTCATCGTTAGAAGCCAAAGATCTCAAGCTGGTGGTATCAAAATATCAATGTCAGTGTTGCCGTTGATGAAAATATCGTGAATCTAAAACTATATGGGTACAAAAAATATCATTAAGCTAAAGAGTTGAAGTTGATGACATTTCATAGTCTCACATAAATTTTTGTTCTTTAGGTCAAGAAGATTACAATATGTTGACGCCATTGAGTAGTAGAGGAATTGATATCTTCATCTTAGCCTTTTCACTTATCAACAAGGCGAGTTATGAAAATGTCCTAAAGAATGTATATTCTTGATTTCTCCTTGTATGGGAATAGATGTTGGTTGAATTTCGGTGAATGTTGTTATGTGTTTTGAACCTGATTGTTTTTCTTTGACTGCTCAACTTCGTAAGTTTGCTCTAAATGTTGTCATAGTTATTGTTGGTACAAAGCTAGGTATTTTTTTTTTAATTTCTTCTCTTTATTGATATTTCACATTGTGGTATTCTCACCTTAGGACACAACATAAGTTACATGTCTCAAAAAGATCGTCTCTCTCTCTCTCTCTCTGGTGATTTGTTTGATATTATTATGTTGAAGAACTGCAACTATGAAAGATAAGGAACTGTTGGTTCTCTTATTTGTATATGAAGTTCCTTTCAATATTTTTTTCTTGATGTTCTTTACTTTGTATACTTTGCAATTTCTAGTACTATTTTTTCGTGACCACAACCAACAAAACCTTCACCACCCTTCAGATATTATCCATGAACATACCACTCCTTACCACATCCACCAAAACCTTTACCATCCTTCATTTGCTATTCATGACCACACCGCCTCCATTCACATTCATTTCTCTATTTTTTTTTCTTGATATTCTTTGTTGTTTAAAATTTGAAAAATTCATTATTATTCTCCTAATAATAACCAAAAAAAAATCTTCACCATTCCTAAGTTGTTATCCATGACTACGCCATTCTTGACTATATCCACCAAACCTTGAACGTCCCCCATATGATATCCATGACCACACTGACTCCATCCACATCTCCCTTTTCAAATCTCATATCCTCCAACATCAGATCCACTAAAACTTGATTCTTATTTAACAGGCCAAATTAAAGTCAAATCTCCACAAATCTAACAAATTATAATTACCCATTTATATAACCAATACATTAGCTACCTAGTTACAACATAGTTGTTTTTAAATAGTTGGATTCAGGGCATTGTAGTCAAAAACATCATTACATGGGCTTAAATTACACCTCGTGTGGAAAGTATCCTATTGTGTAAACCTAAACCCACAAAATACCTTATTATGTAAACCATTCTATCAAAAATGAAAACATGTGATATACCTTTTTTATTAAAAACAAATTACATGGTTACTTCCATTTTTAATATTTTTGTGTAACTATAGAGCATCTAAACAATTGACAAAGGTTAATAATTCATCCTCACTTCATAAAAATATACTCCGTGGAGACTCTTATCGACTTTGAATTTGAATTGGTAGATTTTAAATCTCTTATGAATATAATCAAAGAGGTTTGATTGCAAGCACATTAGATAAAGACTGCATAATAGTGTTGTAAAACTCGATAGTCTCTCATTATGTGTCATATAAATTTCTAGTGTCTAACTGTATACGCGGATGCATAAACGAGATCTAAACAAATATATACTTTTATATATAATATAAACTAATATGTATATATATTATTTATAAAACAATTGAACATAAAATACACTTCAAATATATTTTATGTATAAAATATATTTTAAATCATTTAAATATTTTTTAATTATAAAAAATAAACCATCTTTAAATATATAAAATTGATAAATTTATAAATATAGAATTATGTTGCAAAATTTTAAAATAATAGTTATAATCATATAATACATAAAATAAGTAACAATTAATTTAAATAATAAAATTCATAAAATATGTAATAATATTGATTTTTAGTTTTTGTTTTTAAAAATATGAACGTTTAAAATCCTTCTAAGTGTTCGCGTAGATGCATAATGTCCGCATAAATTTTAATATAGGTTCGAATTATATAAATACATATAAAATTGTATAGCATGAAAATATATAAAACTTATAAATATAGAATTATGTTGCAATTAATTATATAAAATTGATAAACTTATAAATATAGAATTATGTTGCAAATGTTTAAAATAATAGTTACAATCGTATAATACATAAAATAAGTAACATTTAATTTAAATAATAAAATTCATAAAATATGTAATAATATTGATTTTTAGTTTTTGTTTTTAAAAATATGAACGTTTAAAATCCTTCTAAGTGTTCGCGTAGCAGCATAATGTCCGCATAAATTTTAATACAGGTTCAAATTATATAAATACATATAAAATTGTATAGCATGAAAATATTACAATTGTTTACGGTAGAGCGTTTAAATACCGTCCAAACGAGAATCTACTCACATTTTTTAACATTGTCGCAGAGATGTCAATTTACTAATATGTATTTTATATTATTTATTGATAATATTAACTACTTTGGAAGTATTTGTCTTTTGGGCATAAAAAATCTATGGAAACTTGATGATTTGACTATCATAAAGCAAATTAAATGTAAAGTATAAGAACAATGAAAAGTACATGGTTCTTCTGAAAATTTTCACTAACTTCACAAAAGCAGAATATTTCATGATGTATTACAAGGCTGTTGATGCAAATTCTAACAATCATATCATAAGAAGGCTGACAAATTTTGATTCATGCAGATATAATGAAAATTTCCAAACCATTTTGACTGAAACTGGCAAGTGTTGTATAATTTAGGGACCGGGTAGAAACTTAAATAACCAAATGACTGTGGTATTATGTTACTACCATAATGATTATAAATTATGATAAATGTGTATATTTACTAAACAAGAAATATGATTTTAGAACATTCCAAACCATGATTAGTTTTTTTTTAATAAAAAATCATAAAATATACATAATAAAAATCTGATTTTGATGAAAATTTCATTAACAACCAAATTGCTCTTTACTAACTGAAGTTAATAGAATCACAAAGTTAAAATTATATTTTAATGAGATGATGAATGGAAAGATATATCATATATGATCAAAATCTCAACCATAAAGGACGCTTGCCATTGTGTCAGAGGTCCCAAATTCAAATAATCACTAACAAAACTAATATTACATGTTGTGATTTTGGGTATGGGGGGGGGGGGGATTACAGGTTTCGGCCACGAACCTTCTGGTATTCAGAAAAATGATACTTGAAAGATTCATTCTCTACTTACATTATATTAGAAGTCTGAAGTACTTAACTAATTATATTGAATTCAATCCGACAGACATCATATATGTTTTTAGTTGCCAAATGAGTAATCTAGGTTGTAAACACTAAAAGTGATATCTAGAACATTGGAATAATACAACATATTAAATTCATAGATTGCATCGTAATAAAAATTAAGAATTTTTTTAAAAAGTTCTTAACTATTTTTCTTATTTTTTAAAAAGATTTTTAGGTTTAACAAGTGTGTGCTTTCATTCACTCCCCAAAATCCTCTCAAACTCGAACTCAACCCGCATGAAAAATTGTAATAAGCATTACTCATTTGATCCTCCATAATATGGAGCTTCATGCAGAAACCATTAAAACTATATGAACAAAGAAATTGACAAATGGGTCGACGCATACGATAATGCTAAGCTTATGCAACAAAGTGGGTGGTCGGAGAATGATTTCTTGGAAAATGCGCATGAAAACTATTCAGGTGGTAAGAAGGAACATTTCAGTTTAATATCAGAATGGCTCGCTGTCCGTGATCAATAGTCATGTAGGAGGAATTAATGCCTAAGTAGTGGATCTAAGAGATCCCGCGAGAAGATGCAAGTTACTCCAACTCTGTCTAATCAAACTCTGTAGGATCTAGTGCTCGTCCAATGGGGAGGGACGCATGAAAAAGTAAATAAGAAAAACAAGGACACAACTTTGGAATTGGTCAATGAAGAGTGGAATGAATTTAAAAAATTAAAGAAAAAGAATTGAAACGATTGGAAAAAATAACGAAGAGACAAGATGATACGAACCAAGTGATGAAAAAAAGATACTCAAGATAAAAATATGAAAATATTCATAAAGCTAAGTGACAAGAGCATCTCTATGACAAAAACAAACAACTTTTGGAGAAATTGAGCCACAATCTATTTGAAAAATAGTTGATGTCATGTTTTTGTTTGTATTTTGTTATTTTTTTGTTTTAACCTCTTTGACAAAAACAAACAATTTTTGGAGAAATGGAGCCACAACCTATTTGGAAATTAGTTGATGTCATGTTTTTGTTTGTATTTTATTATTTTTTGTTTTAATAATGTGTATGTATATCCTTATGCTTTAATAATGTGTATGTTTTGCTTCAATTATGTGTGTTCGTTTTCTCTCCTTTAATAATGTGTTTTACTTTAATAATATGTGTTTATTTCCATTTACTTTAATAATGTGTATGTCTCTTCTACTTGAATACTTTTGTTTGTATGAATCCGTGAATTTTAGATTTTGTAGAAGAATCCAATATTATATAGTCTTTATGTTAATTTAATATTTGTTTCAAGTCCAAAAATTCAGCCACTCAATTTCTTATAAATGGAGGCTTCTTATTCCATAGATGTACCAACATCATAAATCTTAGCTTACTAAAAATATCATTTGATCCATCAAAATTTTCTTTTAATATTGAAGCTTACAAAAAGTAGTCTGAAATTGAAGAGAGGTATATAGTTAATCAGTTTAGCGAATGTCAACCAAAAATTACGAAGACTATGCACCTAGTATCAAGATAAAATATGAATAATTTGATGAAAATCAAAGACTTATTGATGAATAATTTGAAAATTAACCAATATATGATAATGCAACATTTCGTCGGCGATTTCAGATGTGAAAACAGGTTTTTCTCTGTATTTTTGGAAATCTATCAAGCAGTGAAAACTACTTCAGTCAGCGAGTTGACACATCTAATAGAAAAAGTCTATCTCCATTGGCAAAATGTAACACTGTCATGCGAATGCTAGTGTATGGTGTTGTGACCGATATAATCGACTAATATATCAAAATCGGAGGTGCTACATCATTAGAGTGTTTGCATTAATTATGTACATGAATCATACAACTGTATGAGTAAGCGTATCTTAGAGCTTAAACTCAAGAGGACCTGAAAATAGTTATGCATGTCAGTGAAATGAAGGGGTTTCTGGGGATGATCAGGAGTATTGATTGCATGTATGGGGAATGGAAAAATTGTCCAACGGTGTGGGAATGTAAATTTACAAGGAGAGATAAGGAAACCACCACAATTATACTTGAAACAGTTGCATCTCATGATCTATGGATTTGGCATCCATTTTTTTTGGATGTCCGGGCACATGTGTTTGATGATGTTCAACAAGGAAATACTCATAGAGTGAAAATTTTCATGAACCAACGTCCGTATGACATGACATAGTATCTAGCTGATGGTATCTATCTTTCTTAACCAAATTTCGTCAAATCAATCTGACTTTCTCAATACCAGACAAGTAATTTGCAAACTATCAAGAAGGATGTTAGAAGGACATCGAACGTGTATTTGGAGTGTTAGAAGCTCGATTCAAAATCAATCGGTGAACCAGTTCGCATGCAGGACATACCCAATTTAGCTATCATCATGCAGTCATGTATCTTATTGCATAGTATGATTGTTGATGATGAACAAGATTCATATGCTTTTTATTGTACCGATTATGATCAATTTGAGGCAAGTGGTCTAGTACACAACTTCCATTTTCTATTGAGGTATTACCCGTAGTTGTAAAATCATGTGCATGCTAGATCTGAATTATATAATTCAAATTTATATCACAAATTTCAAGCATATCTAGTTAAACAAATATGGACAAAATTTTGAAGATTCCATGATTAAAAAGATCTTTAAATTTCTGTGTGATTTAAGAGTTTTATTGCTTGTGTATTGAGTCAGTTGTACCATATAAGTTGTGTTTTTATTTTTTGTGTATTTATATTATGTGTAAATGTTTCGTAATTTTATTTTTTTTAATAATATTAATTTAATTATTATTTTTTAAAAAAAAAATAGCTAAGAAGATAAATAAAATTTATCAAAATTATTAAAACTGTGTTATTTTATTTATTTAAGTTAATTACAATAAGGATTATTTTTCTTATGTAGTATTAAATTATAAAATATAAAAATATGAATTAAAAATAGTGGGGTAGGAGGCTGAATTTTATTAAAAACTATAATATGAGTTAAAAATGAAATGGGTATTGAATAATTTTGTAGATGAGAGAGAAGATAATGTGGAGTGTTAAAAACAGAAAATAAATGTGTTCAATTTATCTACCATTATAGATAGTTTTAGTGACTTAGATTTCAAAAATTAGATTTGTGAAAGATTTTTCTAACTACATATTTGAAAGCAGGCAGACCAAATAATTTGGAAAATGTAGAACTTTATTTTGAACATATTAAATCTTAATTATGATATAACATCCAACATAATTATATTGAATTTCATTTATTCTCAAGAAAATTTAAAAAAGTTGTTCTATACCATACTTCTATTATTAGTTAAATTGAATTAAAATCTAGATTTCATAACTCGGTAGAAAGAAAGCACATAATAAATCTTCAAACATTTTCGGTATGGTTAAATAACATCTAGACCTAAATTTATAATTCAAAAACAAAACAATAATTTTTTAAAAATGATTAAATAACATTTAGATAAGGAAGTTTAAATAATATCTTAAAAGTTATTCTAATTAAAATCCGCTTTAAAATCGGTTCGAATCTAGTATACTATTAAATTGAAACATTGTTCTAGAATTGATCCAAGTTAAAAAAAAACTCAATGGTGTACACCTTTGTGGCGTCGAGCTATGATGGGTGGTGGTGAGTAGCGGACCAAAGATTATTTTATGCATGAGTCAAAATTAAATGTTTTTTTTTAAATTTAAATAAAAAGAAGTAAAATTTCGGTGCTAAGTGAGTTTGATCTCTATCAGCTAACCCCGCTTCTATGTACATGAATTTGCCTCTGGTGGTGGTGAACTGTAGTCGTGTTTTGTCTAAATTTGATGGAGGTGGCTCAAGTTTCTTTCAAGAGAGGGAGATATAAGAGTATATATAGTTATGTATGGCAAAATAATGGTTTGGTTCAAGGAAAAACTAGTATACAACCAAACCAATATTTCATGAAATTGGGTCATTATAATTTCTTTTAAGTGCCCAGAGCGGTCCTTTTATGATCATGTATACTTTGATTCTTCAAACTGAAAAAGATGATTTCCATTAAAGAATCTTCCCAATGACCTTACAATAATTTAGTTTGTCTATGTCTTCTATGTATTTAATCCAAGACCTTCTTATTCTTTAGTAATTTTGGAGTTCTTAGATGAAATTTTTTAATTAAAAAAAATCAAATCTAATAGTTCTAGATGAGATTTGAAAATGATTTAACAAAAACCATAGTAAATTCTCATTTCATGTAAAATCATCTAAAAACTTAATAAAAATCAAGTCACTTACGTATAGTGTTCCGCTACGTGGAATTCCATGATACTGTCATAAGTGGAATTGGTCATATACAACTTTATCAAATTGTTAGGTTTAGTGCAATAACCAAATTCTTAATTGAAATTGTGGTTTTTACTACATTAATACATATTCATAGACAGAAAATACTGTGTTTCAAGTGAATTTGGTTATTTCACTAAACTGAACAATTTAATAAAATTGTATCTAACTGAAGAATTTCATTTTCAAACTTAATCAAGCAACTTTCGAAACATTTATATTCCATGGTGCGGTCATAAGTTGCACTAAAAACATGTCAGCTTGAGAACTTTCTCACATCTAGAGCACAAAAACTTTATCTGTGGCTTGTGAGTATATGACGTATCCTACCAGCGTTAATATCCCACACAAACAATTTTTTGGAGATGCTTGCTGCAATCAGGATCTATTGTCGTGGATTATGGCTAGATAAAGTATATTTACAAGGATATTGTGTAAGCTTTTGATTAGAGACCCACTATTGGTGTCCCACATTATCGGTCTTGCCCACCAGTGAACAGAGTACTACCAGAGTTGTATTGAAAGAGTATCAATCACAGCCACCTTCGTGAGCATGGATACAATGGTGAATGGACACATGTTGACGGAATGTTTGACTCAACAAAGTCAGCGGTTCCATCTTCATTGCGCCGTACAATTCCATCAACTTGGTGCTTGGCAAGATTCTCCAAACCATTGGCCCTAAGCTTAGCTAGTATTACTTCGAAGAGGGCATTTACCTCGTTAATACATTCCGCATCTTGCATCTTCTGCAACATCCACCAACCAATTACTAACATTTTATTCTTAGACTCTTCTTTTTGAGCTTTATCTGTCATCTCCTCCATCCTCCAGCCGTGATCGGACTTTCATGTTTTCAACAATAAGTAAACCCAGCACCTTGGTATTTTCATCTATCTCTTCTTGTAATCGTATGTGCTCCTCCCTATAGTGCAACTCTTGTTTTAAGAAAGTGCACACAATTAAATGAGTTCCTTACAATCACCAAAAAGTTAACCATTTTGACCTTTTATGGAATAAGTCTTTCTCCAAGTCATTAATCAACAAATTCTTATCTTGTAACAAAGCCTTTGAATTTTTGGATTCAGTTGTCATCAATCACGTGTTATTCAGACATCATGATTAAGCTTTGTATCATTGATGAAGCTTTAGTTCCAGTTTTTCTGTCTTCTCCATCCATTTTGAACCCTGCATACAAACAAACCATGTTGTATACATTCCGATAAGAAACTTGAGGTGTACACTCACCAATTCATCTATATATTTACCTTTTTAATAACATTTATATTTAAATTTACTTCAAACCCTTTTTATTTTTCCTGAAACTGTTATTTTACTTGGGAAAGAAACAACATTTCTCTATTTTTTTAACTCTGAATATAAAGAAATATACATTAAACTATATTAGAGATTGTATTAGTGACACAACAAGAACGAAATGGAGATTATCTATTCTACAATCTATAGTAAAATTGTGCAAATCGTATACAAGAAGTCAAGAACCATAATGTTTCCAATGTTTTAACCTTGTTATAAGAGTGAATAAACCTAAAAAATCGAATATTACCAGAAGAGTCTTAAAAACGAGATTCTAAGCCAAAGAGGAAAGTGCTAAAATCAAAATCAATGGAAAAGATGCAGTTTGATTCGAGAAGATGGGGCTTCCGTAAAGATCTCAAAGCGTCTTTTATGGCTTCCTTCGGTGACCTTAGAAAAGTTCCAATGATAATCGGATATCAAAAACTCTTATGGAAAATATCCAATCAGACTTTCATCTCTCAAAATGAGTCAAAATTAGGGTTTGAACTAACGGAAATTTGATCGGAAGAGAGACTTTTAAGTTCCCCTGAGCCGCTTAGCGAGAGAATTGAGATTTCCCCCCTCAAGATTTTGTAATAGTGGTTAGCATTTAATTTGTAAAAAAAAAAAAGAATCTTCCAAAATTGTTGGTTAAATCAAATAAAAACCTAGAAGTCAGTTTTTAGCCCAATGTTCCCAGTCAAAAATTTTCGGTTATATACAACTCTATTAAATTGTTCAGTGCAATAACCAAATTCACTTGAAACAAAGTCTTTTTCATCTATGAATCTGAAGAAATACAACATTATCTATGTTTAAATATAAAGAGAGATATAATAATCAACTCCAATCTACTCGCTTAGATTGAGATGATTACAATTTATAATACTAAAGTCAGTTTGATTTGAATCTTTCCCATCACTGTAAGCCAGTTCCACACAACTTGAACAATGAAGACATGCTCTTTTATGTTTTGTGGGGGGAGGGGAATTTATTGAATAGTACTCTAAACCCAACGATAAAATCGGTAAGAAGTATGATGATGCCTTCAGAATTAGAAAGCACATTCAATAATCTAATACCGGAGATTGAACTTGCAGTATCAATTAGAACTTTGGCTTTACAATCAGAGGTGAAAAGACACTATTTTGATGAACCTTTCAACATATCAACGGCCAAAACATTTGTAAGCTTCGTCTAAAACTTTTTCTTCTTCTTTGGTTTGTGGGTGTCATCTCTAATACACACAAGTTCAGTAAACCTAAGCCTTTAGCTTAATGTTGTGCTTTCTCTAGGAAAAATACATAGGTTATATTGTGTAAGAAAGCTCTTGGATACTCTTGCTACTAGTGAATCGTTGAGAGTGCTGTCTTTTACCTACATGTACCGGTAAAACAAACTGAGTAAACAATCTCTTGTGTCTTCAGCTAACTCAAACAACAACAAAAGTATTAAGGTTCACTAGTCAAATAAGATAAGTTTTGTTTAAGGATTAGAGGACATATTACTTTCAACAAGTGGGTATTAGAGTTTGCTAGTGTGATAGCTTACTCGATACAGTACCCAACAGATTCGATCATCTTTTGATTTCCTGATCCTAATTGTGCCTACTTATGTTGCTGGCAGTCTCTGCATTTTATTTACTTAAGGTTGGCGTCCAATTTATTGCCTACCTTGTACATGTGTCTCTACAAGTATGTTAGTCAGACTGATTGTAAGGTAAGTTCAGGATCACATCTATGTGGAGAATTTCTAAAGAAATTTTCGATATATTTCAGTGCTGACAAAATCAGACTTGTTCTCCTCCTCTTGGTAATCATTTATATCCTTCTCATGCACATTAATAATAAGTTGAAGCTTCTCACGAAGAGAATCGTCAGCCGAAGATGCACGGAGGTCATGTCATCAAACACAATGCAAATCAACTAATGATGTAACGTCCTTTGTATTTAAAGAAACACATAGTCTTCCTATTCATGTATGATTGGCATGAAGGATTTTGTGGTGCGTAATAATGATATGGGTTGTAGATCAACCATTGGTCTAATCCTCGCAAGGATAAGGATGGTTGATGCACAGCTCGATGCATAGCATCCGTGAGGTGTGAGTTGCGGACGACGTGAAGCACATTCATACAGAACACTTCAAATCACAGGCGATGATTTAGAGCTTCTTAATCTTCATTGCTTAGCTAAGGTCACTGTTTGTTACTGTCAATGTTAGATGAGTAGAAAAAAAATCACGAAAGACACTGCACAAAAGCTGCAGCAAAATGTTTGCTCTCAAGTACAAGACAGTCCAAGGAAACAAAAACCTTAGGAGAGTTATTAAAAAAGAAAACAAAAGAAGGCATAAAGAGAGATCTTAAACTCAATGCTCATGCCAATTTTATTTCAGTTTTCATGTAGACACAACCTTCTTCACCACTTTGGTAACCTCTTCCGGAGCCTTCTCAGCTGGTATGTTCACCAGATTCCCCTTCTTCGCGTAGTAGTCAATTACCTGCAACAACAACAAATCAAAACTCCAATACTCCTCTCAAGTTCAAATTCCATTTAAGAGAACATACCGGTTGCGTCTGCTTGTGAAATGCATCCAGCCTTGACCTGAGAACATCCGCATTGTCATCTTTACGTTGAATCAATGGCTCTCCAGTGACCTAAACAACAGAGAGCTCACTTATGTTTGCAGCAATTTGCTAATCAAACATTAAGGGTTTGATAAATAAGAAAGATTACATCGTCGACTCCAGGAACTTTAGGAGGTGCGAATTTAGTGTGGTAGCTCCTTCCACTTGAAGGGTGAATCCACCTTCCAGTAATTCTTTCTTCAAGAACCGAATCATCGATTGCAAAATTAAGCACTTTGTCAATCTGAGCTCCCCTTCTATTCAGCATCTCATCAAGCTTTTAGAAAGAAATTAAACAAATTCAGAATATATACAAAAACATATACACTCATGAAAGGAAATCAGACACCTTCTCAGCTTGTGTGACAGTCCTAGGGAACCCATCAAGAATGAAACCTTTCTGACATTTGGGTCTGTTCATTGCTTCATCCATGATTCCAACAACCAAGTCATCAGAAACAAGCTCTCCCTGGAACAAAAAAACAGATATGATTCAAGCAAAACTAACACAGAAAGTGATAGAAACAAAATGAAGATGTTTTTTTATTACCTTGTCCATAGCTTCCTTTGCCTTAACACCAAGAGGGGACTTAGCAGCAACAGCAGCTCTAAGCATGTCACCGGTTGACAAATGACACAAGCAGAACTCATCCTTTATAACCGGAGATTGTGTACCTTTTCCTGAACCAGGAGGACCTAACAATCCAACCATATCCCTCTCCGGTTAACTTCCTCACAAAAGCTACAAACATAATCACGATCTCTAGACCAAGAAAAGAAAAGAGCCTAGAGCAAAAAAAAAAAAAACTGTTCCTTTCTATTGAATAACTCATGAAAATATACAGACATGAGTAAGTACACTTATTGCCATTTTTCCGACCAAGTTTGCAACTATGAGCGTCACTTTCAAGAATTTGTAATCTTCATATGATCATTAGATACGAATTAAATTTAATTAATGACAGTGGCAAAGCAATAAACGAGAATCAGACAACCTACTCATCTCTAATCAAATTATTGTTTCCTAAAAACATCAAAATGCTTAGAGATCTGACAAATTCAGAGATGATTACAGTGGCAACTGAATTACCGATGAAAACGAGACGTTTGTCAGGTTTAGAGGCACACTTCATGCGACGGAGGAGTTCAGACATGAGATCGACGGTCTGAATGTCTTCCATATCTACACTGCTTTTAGCCATGTTCGTCTTCTCGAGGAATTAGATTTGGTCTTGTCTAAAGTGCATGTAGATTATTCGATGCTTCCAATGGCCCCCAAAGCTGCGTTTATCCTACCACCTTTTTCTTAATACTCTTTTTATGATATAACCCTTCTATTTACATGAAATTACGACATATGCCCCTGGAACAACATGGTTTGGTGAGACACCCAACTGTGAAAACGAGTCTTCTTCTTACATCTCCATTCCCACATTTTCATCATTGCATAAGTTTTAAAAAAAAAAATATTATTTAATTTTTTCTTTCATTGCCTTTCCTGTTTTTTTGTTGAACACTGAAAGAGCATTAGTGGCAAGCTCTTGCAAGAATTTCTCATCCATAAAATTAATAAAGTGAAAACTAAGAGAGAGTAAAATTGTTTAGAACCTTTTCCTGTAAAGAAACTTGAAACACAAATTGAAAGACTTTGAGGATAGGTGTCTTGGTTAGAGTGGTACAATTTTTCTTTTTACTTTAAATTTAAATACTTAATTTAGTTATTTAAATTTATTACTAAAATAATGTTGAAAAACTACATTTACGTACCGATCAATGCGGATGCTCTCACCGCTTTTCCCATAATTCTAATTTTTAAATAGAAATTAGTTTTTATAATAGAAAAATTGGACACAATAGCTATCAAACTAATTATAACTAAAAATATAACCAAAAAATAAAAATCATATATATTATATTACTCTTCTTAATTATCTCTTTTGTTTTATTTCTTTTTGGTAAACTAGCACTCTCTTCTTTTTTAACTATTATCATATACTCCATAGCTACATCTATCACCGTTAGTCTTTACCATCATAATCATCACCATGGCGACCACCATCCTTACTACGCAAGAGCATTACCTCATCTACATCCACAAATATTGATTCTTCCATAACCACTCCCTAACCACTCCATAACCACCACCCTATAGTCACCACCACACATCCACCAGATCCATAGTCTTTGTTTTGTAATTCCGAATTCATCGTTTCTTCTTTTGTAACCGCCACTAACTCCACTTTATCTACCACAGTCGCTGCATTAACCACGACCACCGCAACACCCTTTGTTGTTGCTTCCTCTAGACGAAATTTCATTACGGTGATGTGATGTCTATCTAGCTTTTTCCGTCCATCTCTCATAGATTTCTATGTTATTTCTTAGTTTCAGACCTTTGTAGTATAGTACCCCTAAATAATTTGGCAATTTCATTCATTATTTACTATGTTCTTTATCATATTTCATTTCATATATATTTTCATTTGTACACTCTTGTAAAGTTTAAGATACTTATGATCATTGTAAAGTAAATTTAGATATCAACTAAATGAACATATATATTTATAATATACAATTTTATTTGATAATTTTATTAATATGAACTATACTATTTAGTTAGCTCCATCTATTTATATATTGTAAACATCTTCCTCTATAACAATCACCAATTTTTCCATAACTACGTCCATCGTGTTAATTTTCATCATCGTGGCCACCTTCACCACAAACACCACCAACACCACAATAACCTCTGCTACAAAAGTCCAGACAGCTGCCACTTCCTATGTAGCACCATCTCCATTAAATATCACAACCACCATAATTACCACCACCATGGCCATCGCCACCAGATGTGTAACTTCTACTACATATTTCACATCCAAATAAACACATTTATTTTCAGTATACCATTCTATATGATTATTTCTAATAAAATATACTATACTATTTATTATGTTCTGTTCTATTTATATTTATTGTAAATATCTTCTTGTATAACTAACAAAATCACAATTTTTCATAACTGCATCTTTCTCATTGACTTCCACCAGCATGGCCACCATGATCGCCACCAATGTCAAAGTAGCATATGCTACGCTTCCCATGTATCAACGACCATTATCGTCCATACCAGTACCACCGTAATCACCACCACCCCGATCACCACCAAAAGATCTATAACTTCTACTACATATTTAGCATCCAATGTCATTTCCTTTGTAACCACCCTTAACTTCACAATATCCATCTTCTTGATTGAGTTCAACAAATTTTGCATCTTGCATACACGTCATTTATTAACCATTGACTGACAATTGTCTTAGAAAAAGGATGAAACCGGGAAAATGAGAAAATGCTATACCACCTAATATATTCATTTTTGATGCTATATTTTTAATTATTGTCAAAATTTTGGTTATTTGAAAAAATCTCCCTTCATAATTTTGATTGAGACCAAAAATTAATTTCCAACACAAGTTAACAAACAATAAAAAATGAACACTTTTAGTTTCCACTTATCATGTTATGTCCTTACATTTTACCCAAAAAAACTGTTTTGTCCTTACAAAAATGGTTGTCGTTTTTTTTCAGTTTTGTCATATATACATGTACGACCAATAATCAACATAACAAAAACAGTAAATGTAACTAATTATATATAGAGTTAACTATATTTACCTACTATAGTTTATATAGTTTTAGATAGTTAACTAGTATATAAACTAAGTATTGAATTCTCAAGATGCAACGATTTATAAGAACATGGTTATTCTTAGGACTGGATGCTTATAAATGAAAGATAATAAGTTATATTTCAAAACATAAAATTGTGTTGGTACTGTAGAATAAATAATATCAACTTTTTGTAATTTTCGGAAGCTCGCTAAAGAGCACTCTCAATAACAGTATAGTATCAAAAGAATCCTAAAACGTTTTGAAAAATTGTTCAGAAGCGTTCGGGGAAATCGTTTGTGGAGGTTTTTGTATTGTTTCACAAACTCACTTATGAAAACATTTGTAGGAAAAAATCGTTTTAAGAAACGTTTAATATAGGTTACAGAAAATGTTTCATGGAAGTTCTAGAGAGCATCACAAAACCGTTATAAAAGAATAAGAAACGTATCATAGATATGATTGAAAGCAAATTACAAAAGCCGTTTGTATAATAAATAAAAACGTCTATAAATCTTTTGAAAAAAAATATAAAATATTTTTCATTTCAATCCGATTCAGACTATAGGCTAGAAACAATTAGAGGGTTAAGACATAAGAGCCGGAAAACCGAACTGAAATAAACAATTAAATATAAAGTAATAATAAGTAAATAGATGAAATGAAAGATGATATGAAATTGTTTTCGTAAATGAGATCAATGAGTCAAGATAGGATCTCTTTACTTAACACTTTAAATTTGCTCCTTAGATGCGACATATCACAAGAGAATTAAAAGTCTTTGGATTAAGCCATGATAGATCTTCACGTGTTATGAAACACTCTCGAACTATACGCTTACATTTAGGAATTGTCTGCTAGAAAATAATTTTAAGAAAAATTGTATATTATGAGAAGAGAGGCGACTTGTATATATAAAGAAGAATATATTTTATGCTCTTAGATATTGTGCTCGAGTTGTTCCAAAAAAATTTCGACTCACTAAACGTGGAAGATGGGTGTAACAGCCCCGAGACTCTCAAAAAAAATTTAAATTGATTTTTTGTTTAACGTCGTGTAGTAGTAGTAGGAGATAATAAGTAAATAGATGAAATGAAAGACGAAAATATTTTTTTTTTGTAAATGAGATCAATGAGTCAAGATATGATCTCTTTCCTTAACACTTTAAATTTGCTCCGTAGATGCAATAGATCACAAGATAATTCAAAATCTTAGGATTAAGCCATGATAGATCTTCACGTGTTATGAAACACTCTCGAACTATACGCTTACATTTAGGAATTGTCTGCTAAAAAATAGCTTTAAGAAAAAACATATATTATGAGAAGAGAGACGACTTGTATATAAAAAGAAGAATATCTTTTATGCTCTTAGATATTGTGCTCGAATTGTTCCAGAATTGTTTGACTCATGAAACATGGATGTAACAGCCCCGATACTCAAAACTTTTTTGAAGTGATTTTTTGTTTAACAACGTGTAGTAGCAGTAGGACCACATCCTCATAGGCCTTGGCCGGGCTCAGCCCGCGGGGAGCTAGCTCCTCGCGAAGACTAGAGTGAGAACATATATATATATAAGCGAGAATTGGTTCTCCTGGCTGGTGTGTGAGATTTGTCAAGTTTACCGGAAACAATTTTTCACACTGATTTTCATTTCAAGTGTCCCACTTCAAACCCTCATTTCTCATTCAATTCAACTTAATCTTTGACGTGTAAATATACCAGATTATAGTACTCATGACAAGCTTTCCAACAAGCTATTAATATGGCCATGAAGACCACTGATTTCGCCGGAAAGGCCACTGGAAATTTCGAAAAAGTCAGCATGTCAAAACTGTGTTCCAACAAATGTGACTTTTGGCGCACCATTGCTTCTTGTTGTAGGCTCACTATTTGATCATGGGATGAAACATGAGAAAGCTTAATGTGAACCTTAGGCACACCAGAAGACTTACACTGTTGGTATGGCAAGCAACCACCAACAACCTCTGGCCAAAAAGGAACAATCCGCCCCACCGTAACCAATTTTGATCAGGAGAATCAGTTATCTGGTTATAGACTCCAAAATTCGAAATCGTATCTATAGCTTTAAGGAATGCAACTCTCTGCTATTTTCTAAGATAATCAATGTGTGGTTCTCTACCTTTGATACATTACTTTTGCGTTTTGCTTAGTCCCATATTTACCTCTCGCTCCCCTTTATCCTACCACCAATCAATTCATTGACCTTCTCTGCTTGGTTCGGGTTCAGCTGCTTTAACTAGGCTAAATGCCTCCAAAACACTGCCCACCTGAACGAACTGCAGCGTCTCTTATTTTCTTTGTTTTAAATAAGAACCCTTTCTCAAAAAAAAAAGGTGCTCACGAGCATGCCTTTCTAACCAACTCCGAGAGACTATGGTCGAGGTTTGGGTGTAAAAGACAGACAGGCAGATCAAGTGTCTCTATGAAGACCTCGCAACAACTTTCTAAATTAGTTTGTTCTACATTCACTACAAATCCGATTTTTTTTGTTCTGAACAAACTACGATGAAAAAAAAACTAAAAAGAAACATAGAAACAAATGGAATCAGATTAAATAAAACACAGAACTGACATGTGACTTCTTGAAACAGCAACGATCTAATTTTCCTTTCTCAAAACTCCTTTTTTTCGCTTGTCCCATTATGTTCTTTGCTTCCTGCAAACACACCAAACAAAGATAGTTCTTAAAGTAAAACAAAACAACAGTTTTCACATCATCATACACTAAAAAAAGAAGCAAGTTTCTCTCTCAACCATCAGATTCTGAACTTGTATATGACTGCAACATGTATATACATTTTAACAATCTCTAATTGAATTTCAAGTGCTTAAAACTCATATATCAGATTTACTAAACATAAAGAGCTTTCACATACAACACATTTGAAACAAATCGAAGAAACTAATGTGAGAACCAAAAAAAAAAAGAGAGAAAGAATATACCTAAGTGGCGCCGACGATGATGTTGTTGATCGGAATAAAAATGAGCTTCACAAAGAAGCCGACAAATCCCATCACTACAAACCCTATTGCCGTACGGACAGCTACTTTCGTGAACTCTACCACGCAAAATCAAAAGCATCGCGTAGGTCAATTCAAAGATCCAACAGAATCATTAGATTCTTTTTAATTCAATACCTTTGCGATCAGGCTTGTGGCAACGCTTAACGAGACGAATGCTATCCTTAGCGAAGTCTCTGAGGGGATCGACGACGGAATCAATGGCGTCCATTTGGCGATGATCGTTGCTTTCTTTAGCTGATCTGAATCTCTTTTTCTGTTTCTTCTTTATAGAAACGAAGAAAGATGCGAACGTCAGAGAGTTTTTGAAGACCAATCAGAAACCGAGGCACGATAACATGTGGACTAAGCTGCCACGTGGGTGTCACTTAATATATTGGGCTGTTATTCATTTTACGGCCCATAGCTCTTTTTCCATCTTCTATCACGTGAGTTCACTATTGGAAATGAATTACATTTTTCAATAAGACACATCAATTAAACTGAATTCAGCCCACCTAACTAAGATGTGGTGATCACTCAGAGTTTTAATTCTAATTTTAGGGCATGAGTTGATGGTAGCTGTGGTTTTTAAGTTGCCAAGTGATTTATACGACTAGTACATCAGTTAGAAATTAGTGTTTTTACGAGATACTTATGACTGGTTGACTACCAAATGCAACATCGATTTATTAATAAACTAATAATATTAACATTTTATATAACTATAAAATATTAAAATTATATTAATATAATATATATATAAATTGTAGTTATAAAATCACAATATTAAATTATAAAAAACTATTTTTGGGTATATATATTAATGTCTAAAAATTATAGTAAATATATTTTTCATGTTTTATAATAAAAATTAGAATACAGTATTAAGTATTTATATTTTTAAAATTTAATTTAATATTTTTATGTTAATATATTTTTTTGAAAAAAAAAATATTTTTATTTACCATCCTGCAACCGTCCGTCACCGCAAACGCTAGCTGGATCCACTTTTTGATTTTGAGAGGTTTGGAGCGGTTTGAAGTGATTTATAGCATTTTTGTTATTGTTGAAAAACACTAATAACTGCTACCAACTGCAAAAGATGCGTTTGCGGTGGTAGCGAAGACACTAGTCCGACCCTTAATACTGCAAGTGCACGACAAATCAGTAGTAGAGATCGGGATCAAATCCAGAAGGATTAGTTACGCACTTCGAAGTTCATTTCAGATTAATCTAGAAGACATAAAGTTATGGTTATTTCAAAAGTAATTATAACTAAAAACGATAATAAACTAAAACAATGTAAACTAAGGAAGAAAAATGCTAAGCATTAGGGAAATGCGCAGGAAATCAGATAGTGAATACAAATCATTATTCAGGGAATCAATGAGAAACCATTCTTGAGCTCAAATACACATATTTATAAATTTTTCATTGTTGTGATTCCAATTACTATGTCTAATAACCTAATGAAATAACTGTCGTTGAACTTAGGAGGTTAAAAGTGTATTAAGAAAAAGTTTGATAGGTTCACAAAGTGCCTTAACATTAACTTTCGCCCACTAAGAACACTTTATTCACAAGGATTATTTTCAGAAATTAGACCAACTTTCGCCATCTCTACTCAATTTAAGATCATGAATTAGGTAGATAACTGATATACCATGATTTTTATGGGTTTTAACCATGTTATAAATTTGGTTTTAAGTCTTTATATTATTCAAATCTATTGTACAAACGTGTTTTTGATATGAGGGTTTTTGGCTAATAAATCCTGAACTCTTTAATTTTGACTTAATTAAGCTTTAGCTTTTATTTGGCATAATAAATATTGATTTTTTTTTTAAAGAATCTGATTAAATCCTAAATTTTCTTTTTTTCTTTTCGCTAAAAAAAGCTTTGGTTAACCTACAATGTTACCTCATCACGCCTCCGTTATGTCTTTTTACTGAACTTCACAAAACTCAGATCCCTAAATCTGAGTAAACTGATTATCATGCATAATATGAGACAAAAGTTAGAGATTAGAAGATAAACTAAAACGTAAGTTCCATATTCTTTTGCCTTTGTAATTCTATAGTGGTTTATTCAATTCATTGGAGTTGTGTTGAGAAAACCATTATTTGAATTTTTGTTTTCAGTGATAAATATTCATAGTTTTCTCATGACTGGCGACGTTGAAGGTTTAGATTCTGAAATTCATGGTAGAAACTATGATGGTGAGAATGAAGAAGAGAACCATGACATGGTCGAAGAAGGTGTATCACAACTAGAAGAACTCTTTAGAGATATTGCACAAAATGATGTAAGTGATGATTTATTTCTGATTCTTCGGATGATGAGTATGAAGATAATGAGAATACGATACAATTTCATGCATAATATATAGATCCATATGAGCTTCAGCATTTAGCAAATACTTTTAATACTACAGCAGATTTTAAGTATTCGTTTCTTAAGTATTCTTTGACTACAGAGTATGATATAAAGCTCTATAAGTCAATAGCTAAGAATCTTGGGGCAATTTGTTCACCAAAACCGTGTCCTTGCACTACAAGAAAACATGGTAATTTATGACAGAAATTCTGAAGCAAAATATTCGTCGGAAGTTTCTGATTACTTTCTGAAGAATTTCCGAGGAATATAAAATTTTACCATACGTCGGTATTTCATCGAAAATCTCCAATAAATTTCCAACAAAATATTTTTTTGTCGGAAATAATCGACGAAATACCGATGATTCCTGAGGAATGTTAAACGATTTGGGGTATAGGTTTGAGGTTTATGATTTTCTCAGAAATTTTTCAAAAAATTTTGTCGAAATTCCAACAAATTCTAATTTTTTTTCAAAAATTTGTCAGAAATTTCTGACGAATTTCCGACAAATTTTGGTTTTAGATATGAAATATTCTAAATTAAAGTTAAATCGGATACCTACAAGATCAACATGACATATATTAAGTGATAAATATGAAGTGGATTAACAATATACCTCAATTATTTAAAGATATACATTCTCACGATGGATGAATCGAGGAATACATAACCTTTCTCATTAACACT
Source organism: Moricandia moricandioides (assembly GCA_905132885.1). Taxonomy (NCBI): domain Eukaryota; kingdom Viridiplantae; phylum Streptophyta; class Magnoliopsida; order Brassicales; family Brassicaceae; genus Moricandia; species Moricandia moricandioides. Next base: position 131,785 of record CAJHQQ010000488.1, read on the forward strand.
TAAATACTTAAGCCAATAGTTACGTGATCCATCTTATAATTTTGAATTTGTTTGTTTACAAGTGTTTTCAAACATTTTGAAGATTATAAACCTTTAAATATCATCAATTTATTATCAATGGTTATTATCGGTCTATTTTTTATATGTTTAGAAACCTCAATACATAATTCGTCAGAAATTTCTGATGAATTTTCGATGAATATATTTTTGACTAATGTGATATATTCTGGCGAAAATGGTATATTCGCCGGAATTTAGTTGGAAATTGAAGCTTTTTTGGAAACAAATGCCTAATTTTTCGTGAAGCGTCAAAATAAAAAATTTCGGCGGATTTCCGACGAACTTAATCCGTCAAATTTTTTAACATAAAAACAGAAAAAAATCTTCTTATTCATCTCAACTATCTCTTTCTCTAGATTCTCTCGCTATTCTCTCTCTCTTTGTCGAAGAACAGCTACAAAACAACCATGAATCCTTCTTCAAAACTTCCCTTAAATCATGTTAGTCAATTATTATCCTCTCAATCAGATATGTTAGTTTGTATATACGTTAGGTTAGAATTGATGTATTTTAGGGATTGGAGTGTTGGAAATTAGTTAGGTTGGTTGATTTAGATTTAGTATGTTGGATTTGTGTTAGAACTGTTGGTTGTGGGATTTTTTTTACATGTTCGATTTAGGATTTCTATTTTTTTTTATGTTTTTTTTGATTTTTTATAAATTATTTGTTGTTAAAACGTTTTTATGATTTTATAAAATGTTTTAAGCTTTTATAAAACGTTTTAAAGTCAATATAAAAAGTTTTTATGTTTGCTGTAATATGTAAAACGTTTTTATCTTCTTTTTAAAAATTTATAAAAAAAAATTTAACTTTTTTAAAATGTTTTCAATTTATAAAATATTTTAGGGGATTTTAACCCCAAAAGTATACCCAAACTTGAATCAAATGCAAAAGTAACCCAAAAGGCTAGTGAAATTACAGTTAACCCCTTATGACCAAACAAAAAAAAAAATTCATTTTTAATTTATAAATTTTATAAAAAAATATTTTGATGTGGGAAAATTGAAATCATGTAATTATAAACATTTGTAAATGATATAAGTTAAGATCTAGTAAAATTGAATTGTAACATATATATATATATATATATATCTTTAGTTGTGTGTAGATTAAACACTTTTATAGTTGATTTTGGTAACATATGTTGGAGCATTGTATATATTCTTAGGGTTAGATTTTAAAAGCTCAACTTTTGTTTTTTGAAAAATTAAATTTTGATTTATATTTGTTTAGTTTTGTGTATATTAAATACTTTTAAAGTTTATTTTAAGTTTTATGAAGTATTTGTTTCTAGTTAGTTAGTTATTTTGAGTTTAGGTTTTAGGTGAGTTAAATTTTTCAAAAAATAATGCACTAAAAGACTTCCGGGAAAGTCTTCTGAGAAAATAATAAATTTAGGGTCTAAAAGGCTTCTTTCGGAAATATTTAATTTAGGGTCTAGAAGTCTTCTTAATCAAAAATATTTAATTTTATTGGAAATTTTGTCTCCTTATATAAAGAAAAATATACACGATCTCTCATTTCATCACAAATGGCTGCAACAAAAATGTAATGTTTCTCATTCTAAAACTCTCCTACCTCCCTCTATTCTCTTTGAACTTAAAAACACCAAACTTTATATCAATTTCTCATGTCGTTCTCACTGATTTATTTTGTTTTTTTGCAGACTTTTTATTACATGGTTCTCATCTTCCACTCCTTTAAACATATATCTATAAATTATATTCTTTTCATTTGGTAACCTCTTGTTGCTTAAAACTCTTACATTTTGAAAACTATTTTTTTTTTTAAGTTCTTACCTTATTTTTGAAGCTTTTCAATGTTTGGAAACCATTTGAATGATTTTGATACAAATGTTTTTCAGATCTGGGATAGACTTGAAGACTTCAAAGGAAGTATTCTCGGAAGTCTTCTAACATTTAATGTACTAGAAGATTTCCTAGAAGTCTTCTCGTAGAGTCTTCTCCCATATATATTCTTACATAAAAGATCTGAGCGTTTTGGTAAGTCTTTGGTTGATTAAAACTCTTACCTGTTCCCAAACTAAAACTCTCCAACCTCTCTTAAGTCTCTTAGAACTTGAAAACACCAAATTTTATATCAGTTTATCATTTTTCTAATGTCTTTCTCACTAATTCATCTTATTTTGCAGGTAGTCATACCTCATCTTCCACTCGTTTTCTCTGTTTTGAAGCCATTTAAACGTTTTTAGATTTGCAGATTTTTCAGATCTGAGTTAGACTGTAGAAGACTTCTAGAAGAATTTCTAGAATTCTTCTGACGGAGTCTTCTCCCAAGTCAAGTGGAGTCCCAACTTGTTTTTGTGGATGAATGATCTATAATAATTTTGTAATTTGTAGGTGTACTCTTTTAATTGTGAATTCTTTTGTAAATTTAAAGAGATATTAATGATTTTTTTTTGGTAAATATGTTCATGTCTATATTATTATCTTGCCAAAATTACTTGACATTATTGAAGTTATTGATACAACTTCAATAGCAAAACACAATAACACAAAGAATTAGTCAAATTTACTACAACTAAGAGATAAGATTTTTCAAGAAAACTTAGCCAATTTCAAAAAATATCAAACATTACATAAGTTCAAACATATAACAGTAGAAGTCTTCTCGGAAGACTTCTCAGAAGACTTCTTGGTAATATTCTGAGAAGATTTCTCGGGAGACTTATATTTAAAGCGGAAAATTAAAAGCATAAAATTGAAATATAAGTGCAAAATTTAACGAAAAATTAAAATTTAAATGGGAAATTCAAATTTTGAGTGAAAATTGAAATTTCAAATTTCATGAAAGTTAAAAAGTATATCTTATGATCTAATAAGACATATCAAACCGTATTACTTGATATTCTTGAAGTTACTTAACACTTTTGAAAGTTAAAAAACATATCTTAAAGTTACTTAACAAGTTTACAAAAACTCACGTAGAAGACTTCCATGGAAGTTTTCTCGGATTAGTTAGAAACTTTAATCAACATGAATGTTGAAACCTCATAATTAAAACAAAATAAGTTATAAATTTCAGTCAGGAACCCCAATATCAATTAATATACATGAATTAACAAAAAAATGTTAAAAAGTCTTTATAGTTTTAGAGAAAATGAAAGTTTATTAAACTTTGACATAGAAGACTTCCACGGAAGTCGTCCATGAGAGTTTTAGTAATTTAGTGAGTGTTTAAATGAGATTAAGAAAGAGTTTGTTGCTGGAAATGTGAAGAATAGTAAGAACAGGAGAGAGAGTGAGGAATTTCGTGAGTGAGAGAGAGAGAAGGAGAGAATATGATTTCCTTGCCTTTCTTAGTTCTGGATACATGTCTTTATATAGACCAGACAATACATAAAATAATCAGACAAGTTTGAATAAAGAAAAGAATAAATTAATGGGACTGAGCAATGGCAGGGACTGAGGGATGCCAGGGACAGACTGAGGGATGCCAGGGACAGTCTGAGGGATGCCAGGGACTGAGGAATGGCAGGGACAGTCTGAGGAGGAGCAGAGGCACGTCCAGCAATGTAGGAAAGGGACAAGAGCTAAGTGGTCCACTCTCCTTAACACAACATGTGACTTCTCTCCCTAAAGATTCTCTGCCTCTAGTTGCCTTGGCAAGTATATTTGAGTATTCTGAATGAGATACACTCGCCCATACTTTACTCTTGGCTTCCTTTGCTTGCAAGTCACACTTAGTTGTACGGCCAGTCTTGTTAACCAAGTAAACTCCTCTTATTGCCTAATTCAAATCCTCTTGCTTCTCTTGCTCTTTATTTCTTCATGTCAACACTCCCCCTCAAGCTTGACCATGTGGAACAAGTCAAGCTTGGAAGCCATGAAGCATTCCCTCATTAAAACCTCAGCTAGTAAAAACCGCATGGGACAAAAACCACACCAAGGAAAAAGAGTAGAACACTTCATGGCAAGAGGATCAGTGACATGTGAGATCTATGAGTCCAAGCTTTGGATGAATGAACTCACAGACTTTGGTGCTAGCAGCCTTGGTAAAGATGTCAGCTAGCTGGTCTTCACTTCTGGTATAGCAAGGCAAGATGACTTTCTGCTCCACGGCTTGCCTTACCTTATGACAATCCACCTCAATGTGTTTAGTTCTCTCATGGAACACATTGTTGGAAGCTATGTGTATTGCAGCCTGGTTATCACAGTGCATGGTGATGGGTGTGGTAGTCTCAATTCCCAAGTCCTTAAGCAACCCTTTAATCCAAATCAGTTCACTTGTGAGCTTTCTCATGGCTCTATACTCTGCCTCAGCACTTGAACATGAGACCACCTTCTGCTTCTTGCTCTTCCATGTTACTAAATTACCTCCAATGAAAGTACAATAGCCGGTTGTAGACCTCCTATCTATCCTATCTCCAGCCCAATCAGCATCACAATAACCAACTATCTCAGTACTCTTGTTGCAACCCATCCAAACTCCTTGTCCTGGTGCTTCTCTTAAGTACCTCAGAATTCTTTCAACCATGTTCCAATGATGTATCTTGGGGGCTTGCATATGTTGGCTTACTTGGTTGACTGCGAAGCACACATCTGGTCTTGTGATAGTGAGATATATGAGTTTTCCCACCATTCTCCTATAGTGCTTCACATCTTCATAAGCCTTGTCTTCATACTCCCCCTCACGCATTACTTTGTATCCCTCCTCTAGAGGTGTTTTAGCAGCTCTACCACCAAGGTCTCCAGCTTCCTTTAATACATCAAGGGTGTATTTCCTTTGGGACAGAAACAGTCCCTCCTTGGATCTACACATCTCAATACCAAGAAAATATTTGAGCTTTCCCAAATCCTTGATATCAAATGTTGCCTTGAGGAATGCTTTGGTGGAGCTGATCCCTTCTTTATCACTGCCTGTGATGATGATATCATCCACATAGATGAGAATCACAATGATCCCTTGCTGGCTGGTGAGAGTAAACAAAGTGTGATCAGCTTCAGATTTCACAAACCCTCTTCCATTAAGGGTTGTGCTCAGTTTGTGATACCAGGCTCTTGGAGATTGCTTCAGACCATAGATTGCCTTCCTCAGCCTCAATACATTACCAGGTTTGACCATGTTTTCCATCCCTGGTGGAGGCCGCATGTATACTTCATCTTCTAGCTCTCCTTGTAAGAATGCATTCTTGACATCCATTTGCCAAAGATCCCATTCCAAATTCACAGCAAGAGAAAGCAAAATCCTTATGGTGTGAAGCTTTGCCACTGGTGCAAAGGTTTCAAGATAGTCCTCACCATATACTTGAGTGTAGCCTCTTGCTACCAGCCTGGTCTTCTTTCTCTCAGGTTTCCCATTGGCTAAGTACTTAATTGTGAACAACAGCATGCTTGTTACTGCCTTCTTGCCTTTGGGAAGTTCAGTTTCAAACCAGGTTCCATTTTTCTCCATAGCACCCATCTCATCTCTTACTGAATCTCTCCATTCCTTAATTGCCATAGCCTCTTCATATGACCTTGGTATGTAAGCCTCATCAAGGTTAGTGATGAAAGCTTGATGATCCATAGGATATTGAGCTAGGGAGCATGTTGCTTGTATAGGATGAGCTACAGCTTGTGAGTTGAAGTAGACCCTTGTGTTGATCCAATTAGAGGCCGGCTGTTTGATTCTAGTACTCCTCCTTAGTACTGGTTGTGATTCTTCATTTTGAACCTCTTCTTCATTGGCTGAGGGTTGGTTCTCATTTACCACTGGTGCTTCTTGATCTTGTTGCTCATCTTGACCATGAATTGGTGCTGAGTTTTCGGATTGTGGCTCAGCATTGTTGCCCCCCTCATGGTCAAGGTGGGGAATCTCCTGACCCTCAAACTCATCAGTGGTGGTCTCAGCTTCACTAGACTGAGTGGGAGCTTGTCTAGCCTCATCTGGTTCAGTACCTCTCTTATCCATAGGTATACTGATCCCAATACTCTCCATTACCCGTCGAAGATTGTTTGCTCTATCCGAGGTTGATTGGGATAGATTCTCAAGTTCACTCCAATCTTTGTTGTTGTAGTATCCTCTAGATTCCACAAACTTCACATCTCGAGATACCAGGACTCTCCTAGTCTCTGGTTCATAACACTTATAACCCTTTTGGTTTGGAGAGTAGCCAATGAACATAGCTCTTGTACTCTTGGCCTCTAGTTTATTTCTTTGCTCTCCTGGTATCAAGACAAAGCAAGGACACCCAAACACACGCATATGATCAATAGATGGTCTAGTTTTGTTCAATACCTCAAATGGAGATTGGTCTTGAAGAATTCTGGTTGGAATCCGGTTGATCAAGTAGCATGCTGTCATGACTGCATCTCCCCAAAACCTTTTAGGTACACTTGTATGGAACATCATGCTCCTGGCCACCTCCATCAGATGTCGATTTTTCCTCTCAGCTACACCATTTTGTTGTGGTGTGTAAGGACAGCTAGTTTGCTGAATGATCCCATGCTGAGCTAGATATTGCTTAAATGCTTGACTAGTGTACTCTCCACCATTATCAGACCTGAGGATCTTCAACTTGGCATTGAAATGGTTGGAAACATGATTATGGAAGTTCTTGAATGCCTCCAGCACCCGGTCTTTTGTCTGAATCAGAGTCACCCATGTGTATTTTGACTTCTCATCAATGAAGGTGACAAAGTACTTGTGATTCTCTCTGGAAAGACACGGTGCTGTCCACACATCAGAATGAACCAAGTCGAAACACTTCTCATAGATAGTGCTAGACCTTGGAAAGACTGTCCTACAATGCTTCCCCAAGATACATGCTTCACATTCATCATTCTGAAACACCATACCCGGAAGCATCAAGTTCAATGCTCTAGTATGGGGATGTCCCAATCTAGAGTGCCATATGGTGCTCTCAACCCCATTAGAAGCACTGATCAGGCAGTGAGCAGGCGTTGCACCAGATATCTTAGTCTTCTCTAGGTGATACAGTTCCTGATGGCTGTGCCCTCTACCAATAACCTGCCCTGTCTTCAAGTCTTGAAACTCAACCTCATCAGGTCTAAAGACAACTTGACAATTCAGATCAACGGTTGCTCTTTTCACTGATAGCAAATTTGATGTAAACTGAGGCATATACAAGGCAGTTGATTCTTTATCAAACAACCTAAGGTTCCCTATCCCTTCTATCTTAACCTTATCACCATTTGCTATAAGCACATTCCCTGAGGCAGGTTTGATATTACTAACCAGGTTCCTATCACTAATCATGTGATGGCTAGCTCCTGAATCTATAATAATGGGTTTAGAGTCAGGAGAATAATTACCAACCTCCTTGGGTGAGATAAGGGCCTTGGCAGCTTTTATAAAGGCATCAAAGTCTCTTCTGGTCACTGGACCATCAGAATTGGTCGCCCCTGCCATACTCCTCCATGTTCCTCCTTCATTAGAATCACCACAGAATGCTGAATACATTGTTCTTCCTTCAATTACTTGATACTCAAACTCCTTGAGCTCAAATGTACTCGGCTGGCTTCCTTGGGAACTTGGCAACTTCCTTTCTTGAATAATATGACTTATCAGACTTTTGCAGGGTAAATCCAAGTTTAGGAGAAGACTGAAAACTTTGTCTTGCTCATAGACAGCTTGAAGACTCTCCCATAGATTTCCATAAATATTTTGAAGCTTCTCCCATAGATTCTTGGCGATTCTGATGTGATAATGATCCTCCAAGATCTGTTCAGACAGAGAGCTGTGTATAATTCCAAGTGCTTGCTGTTCCTCTTGAACCCACTTGGCTTCATGCTTCATACAAGTAGCCTGACTATCCTCTTGAGCCATCCTCTTTGAAATTTCAGCCTCCATGATATGGCTGTCCCAAAGTCCATGACTTTCCAAGGTAACTCTGACCACTCTTGACCATAAAAGATAGTTAGGACCCTCTAGGGTCACTGGAATAAGGTTCTCCTTCTTCATTTTCTTGGTTGAAATCACCTTTACTCAATTTAAGTAGACTTTTCCATTTTTGGCAATTTCTGGAGCTAGAAATGATGAACAGCTGAAGAACAAGATGAACTTTGCCAAAAATAGAAATGAAACTCAGAGAATTTGCGGAAGTAAGTAAAGAGAGTAGGGAGATTTAGGTCTCAAGAGCATACAACTCTGATACCATGAGAGTTTTAGTAATTTAGTGAGTGTTTAAATGAGATTAAGAAAGAGTTTGTTGCTGGAAATGTGAAGAATAGTAAGAACAGGAGAGAGAGTGAGGAATTTCGTGAGTGAGAGAGAGAGAAGGAGAGAATATGATTTCCTTGCCTTTCTTAGTTCTGGATACATGTCTTTATATAGACCAGACAATACATAAAATAATCAGACAAGTTTGAATAAAGAAAAGAATAAATTAATGGGACTGAGCAATGGCAGGGACTGAGGGATGCCAGGGACAGACTGAGGGATGCCAGGGACAGTCTGAGGGATGCCAGGGACTGAGGAATGGCAGGGACAGTCTGAGGAGGAGCAGAGGCACGTCCAGCAATGTAGGAAAGGGACAAGAGCTAAGTGGTCCACTCTCCTTAACACAACATGTGACTTCTCTCCCTAAAGATTCTCTGCCTCTAGTTGCCTTGGCAAGTATATTTGAGTATTCTGAATGAGATACACTCGCCCATACTTTACTCTTGGCTTCCTTTGCTTGCAAGTCACACTTAGTTGTACGACCAGTCTTGTTAACCAAGTAAACTCCTCTTATTGCCTAATTCAAATCCTCTTGCTTCTCTTGCTCTTTATTTCTTCATGTCAACAGTCCAGAAGACTTCTAGGAAGTCGTCCAGAAGACTTCTAGGAAGTCGAAGTCGTCCAGAAGACTTCTAGGAAGTCGTTCAGAAGACTTCTAGGAAGTCATCCATTTAAGTCATTTTTGAAATTGGAAATTTACAAAGGAAGACTTCCAAAGAAGTCTACTCTACAACAAACTTCTTTGGAAGTCTTTCTTTGTAAATATTGGCTTACTTTTGATTTTGATTTTTTTTAGAAAATACCAAAGATAAGTCTTCTAGGATAAACATGTTAATTTTGCAATTGACCGATTGTGTTAGAAATTTGATTTTTTCTAGAAAACTTACATAGAAGTTTTCCACTAGGAAATAAAACTCAAATATTACATTTAACTAGACGACTTCCAAGTAAGCCGTCTTAGGTTACTTTTGCAATTAAAAAAATAAAACTTAAATATTTAATTTTAATTAGACGACTTCCATTAAGTCTTCCGACAGACGACTTACATGAAGTCTTCTGTGATAACCAAGGTTTAACCAGAATCTCAGAATAAAATTCTAGAAGACTTATGTGTAAGTCTTCTGCCGGAAGATTTACATGGAAGTCGTCTAATTAAAATTAAATATTTAAGTTTTATTTTCAATTGCAAAATTAACCTGAGAAGACTTTCACCGACAATGAGAAAACTTCCACCAATAGTTCAGAAGACTTACAAGAAAGTCTTTCGATGGAAGACTTTCGTATTAGTCGTCTGGAAAAAGTCAAAATTTTGACACAATCCGGTCAATTGCAAAACTAACCTTTTATCCTAGAAAACTTACCAGGAAGTCTTCTCTGGTATTTTCGAGATTATTTTGTTAACAAAGAAAAGTTGGAAGATTTCTATAGAAGTCGTCTCTAGAAAACACACATAAAGTCAATTGCAAAAGTAATATCTACATTGACCTGAAGACTTCCGTATAAGTCTTCTACGACTAGAAGACTTATAAAAAAGTCTTCTTACGAATAGATCTGGAAAAAAAACAATTTCATACTTTCAACCAGTGAGATAACTTGATTAGCTTCTCCTAGCACATATAATTTCACCACGAAACAAATTCACTTGTTAATGATCAAGAATCAATGAGTTTGAACCTTACAAAGTTTAGAATCAAAACCTTGAGTTTTTTTGGATAAATATAGAGAGAAAGTGAAAGAGATGTAGTTTTTGAGCATAAGAAATGAGATAGGAGGATTGAAAATTGATTGATTTTTTAGATGCATTCAAGAGATTCGAGTTATGATTATCTTTCTAAGATCATGTTTAATTGTTCTTAGGTTTGGTAAAGTTGTGCATAATAAGCTTCCACAATCTGAGCATCGAATGTATGCTCGATATATCATTGCAAACTAGAGAAAAACTAAAAAAAAAAAAGAGTTGGAGGGAAAATAGTAAGAAGCTATACTACAGGAGGCTTTGAAGACAACCTAGACGCGTTAAAAGCCTACAACTCAGGTGCATATGAATCCTTTCAATGCACTAGACCTAGTACATGGTCTCGGGATTTCTTTAAGGCTGAATCTTGTACTATTTACAAATCGAACAACTTATCTGAATCTTTCAACAAAACCATTAGAGAAGCTCGACGAAAACCATTGCTTTATATCTTAGAGGACATTAGAAGACAAATTATGGTACGCAATGCTAAACGGTCTACAATTGGTAATATATGGAAGGGGAAGTTTACAAAAAGAACACAAACTGATATTGAAAAGAGCCGAGCTGATGCAAAAGATTTAGTTATGTACCAAACCACGGGTGATGAATATGAGATTGATGATCACAGGACTGGATATCATGTCGACATACGCTTGAAAACAAGTGGTTGTCGAAAGTGGCAGTTGAAATGGATCCCTTGTAATCATGCTATGTGTGTTGTCATAAGGAAAAAACTAGACCTTGATGACTATGTATCATAGTATTTTACTACTCATAAGTGGCAGCAAACATATGCTCGGGGGATGAGAACTGTACAAGGGCTAAAATTTTGGCCCCGGTTAAATAATTTCCTATTATACCATCAGATCCAAGACCAAAGCGAGGACGAAAAAGGAATCATAATCGGTGTAAAGAACCTCATGAAGATACATCAAAGAAAGGAAGAATGACAAGTGATGGTAGGACAATTACATGCTCACACTGTAAGCAAGAGGAGCAGAACAAAACGAAATGTTCTAAACCTCCAATGGTGGTAGAAAAACGTCCCCGAGGTCGACCAAAAATGAACCAACAACAGGTTGGTATATGGTTTAGCTTTTGATTGTCTTATTATAGTTTTATTTATCTTTCTTATGAATTTTATACATAATATGTCTTCTTGTAGGCTGGAGAGATGTTGCAGACATATGGATAGACTAATTAGAGAAATCTGAATAGGCTTATAATTTTTTTTTATTTTAAATGACGATCGTGTTTGGAATTTTCATTGTCATTGAATTTTGTTTTTCACATCTTGGGATTTAGTATTGGAATAATGTTTAGAAGTTTGTTCTGTTTTGAACAATTTTTTTCTTTTGTTTTGTTCTTATTGATGTTGAACTTCTAGTACATCTATATTATTAAAACTGAAGTACCTTTTGGTACTGTTTGGAAACATGGATAATATTATGATTGAAAATTATTTGGACACAAAGATAGCAGTAACAAAAAGATACTTCTTTTTATTTACAAACTTAGCTTTTGCATTTACATAAATTAAGTACTTCACTTTTGTATATCTTTTTTTATTTACAGATTTTGGCATTGCATTTAAAATCTATATTATTAAAACTAAAGTACATTTTTGTACAGTTTGAAAACATGAATAACACTATGATTGAGAATTGTTTAGACACAGAGATAGCAGTATAAAAAAGATACTTCTTTTTATTTATAAATTTAGCCTTTACATTTACAACAAATTAAGTATTTCATTTTTGTATATCTTTTTTATTTACAGATATTGACATTATATTTAAAATAAATTTAAATTAAATAATTACAATTCTAAAATTTATCTAACTAAATCGATATTTGTATATTGACCATTAATTTTTTTAGCATGTTGTTTCATTGTAAAATAAAATTAATAAAAAACAACATGTTAATATATGGATAGGACAATTACATCAAATTGCATCAAGTTATAAATTTTTAATATAATATTATGTACAAATAAAAAATTACTATCAAACATCTATATTATAATATAATATATTATACTCTATAATTAAATAAAAACTCTATACTGAAGTACCTTTTGGTACTGTTTGGAAACATGGATAATGTTATGATTGAAAATTATTTGGACACAAAGATAGCAGTAACAAAAAGATACTTCTTTTTATTTACAAACTTAGCTTTTGCATTTACATAAATTAAGTACTTCACTTTTGTATATCTTTTTTTATTTACAGATTTTGGCATTGCATTTAAAATCTATATTATTAAAACTAAAGTACATTTTTGTACAGTTTGAAAACATGAATAACACTATGATTGAGAATTGTTTAGACACAGAGATAGCAGTATAAAAAAGATACTTCTTTTTATTTATAAATTTAGCCTTTACATTTACAACAAATTAAGTATTTCATTTTTGTATATCTTTTTTATTTACAGATATTGACATTATATTTAAAATAAATTTAAATTAAATAATTACAATTCTAAAATTTATCTAACTAAATCGATATTTGTATATTGACCATTAATTTTTTTAGCATGTTGTTTCATTGTAAAATAAAATTAATAAAAAACAACATGTTAATATATGGATAGGACAATTACATCAAATTGCATCAAGTTATAAATTTTTAATATAATATTATGTATAAATAAAAAATTACTATCAAACATCTATATTATAATATAATATATTATACTCTATAATTAAATAAAAAAATAATAATTATACATGAGATTTTTTAATAAAACTAGTGGTTTATGAGTTTACGTTCAACATAAGTTAAACAAATACCCGCGCGGGAGCGCGGGTCAAATTCTAGTTAGCTCTTAAGAAGAGAGACGTCATCTGTCACATCCCGATTCTCATTAATTGGTATAGTTTTGTTTTTTTAGTGATTAACTTGATTTGGCCCGATGTCCATATTATCCTTTCTTTTATTTCAGGCCCGCGTAGTAAACCCTAGAGCTTCTTCTTCTTTTCCTATAAAAAAGAGGTTTCTTTTTTATCTTTTCTCCCATTTAGAACCAAAGCGAAGCCATGCAGATATCTAGAGAGATCAAAAAACCTTAGCCGTCAAGGTTTCTCCTTTTATATTTTCTCTCTTTCTCTCTTGGCGACGTCTCTCTCATCTCTCTATTTTATGCGCCTCTCTCTCCTCGCTGGTCGTCGTTCATCGCATGCCGGAGCCAAACCATGGGAGATCCCCAATGAACCGAACTCTCTTGTTGTCTAGATTTGTCTTGTCTTCTTTCTAGATCTAGTCACTGGTGAGGTAAGGAACTCTAGTTGTCATTTTCTTCTTCACCTTTTTTTATTCTTTCTCTTAAATCTCTCATCCTGGGTCTTTGGTGGTTGCACCTAGCTGTTTCTTTGTAGATCTGGTTCGTGGAAAGACGTAAGCTTCAGATCTGCTTCTTCTCTCTTTTTCATTTGTAGATCTAATACCAAGGTGAGGACTGATGTGATCTCTCCCTTCCTTCTTTCATTATCGCTTCATAGTAGAAGTATCTATCTAAATTCTCATACCTACATGTTATGTATAAGCATACACGTAGTTGTTTGATAAATGAACTATATCTTTTATATCCATATATATTGTATTATAATGTGTGAACATCAAGATCTATTGGTAGGTTATTAAATAATGGTTGAATGATGTTTGAGGATTGTATGTAATGATTGTATTGATTGGGATTATGGTATATGTGGGTGATGTTTATGTGAGAGGTGTATATGAGTTAGATAAATGCGTAAGGCCTATGTGTGCCGGTGCAACGTGGTGGAAATAAGTAAGTCTCGGGAGTTGCATCGTTTCTTGATGGATCATGTGACAATCGTGTGAGTTGGCATGATTCATCACCGGATCGGGCATGCGGCGTGTCTGTGTGTGAAGTAAGAATGTAGTATCGTCATGTCGTAGAGACAACGTGAAACGTATGAATATGGTGGCGGATCAAGCGTGAACCGGTGTCAGTAACTTGATGGCGTGAAGGCGTGGGGAAAGCGTGATGTCGTGGAGACAACTTGATATGGAGTTCTCACGCGAGAACATGAGGAACGTGGAAACCAAACGAGGTGGCGTGGTCTCATGTTGGCACTGTCGGGGTATATCCTCGTTTCTTGTTGATTGCTCTTGCTTTACTGAATGTTTTAGGTAGAGCTTTTGTTATGTTGTATGTTGAATGTTGGGTGATGATTTTGAGACTCCTAAAGCTTTCCTCACTGATTTTTTGTCGAAATGCTCACCCATCCTCCTTATTTTCCATTTTAGGTTTAGCTCATAATGGTGGGTTTTTATGAAAGATGTCATGGGATCCTAAAGACACATTTTTTTGGCCTTGTGTCTAGAGACAAGTGTCATGATATCACCAACCATTTCAGCTATGTTGGGTCGGGGTGTCACAAGTGGTATCAGAGCCCAAGAAAGACTCTCTAGTCCTAACCTAGAGGGTCAGTCTCGACTCAAACCAATATGACTCGAACAAGTTCTTAATCTCTTACTTAATCGTTGCGTTTTTCCCGCCTACGTTCGGAATTCAAGGCAAATTCCCAAATAAGTGGGGGAGAGTTGTGATACACCCAAAATTGAAGGATCACTCTAAGGTTGAAGGATTGGATAAGCCTTGCAACGAATGAACTAGAAAGCTCAAACGATCAAGGGGCATGGATCGAATGGTCTCACAAGGGCTGCGGAAGACCCTTGATATTCCAACTCCTAAGCCCAAAGATTTGACTCACTCCGACGACTTAGAAACTACAATGTTCTACTAAGAACAAAGAATTCAACAAGAATAAAAAAAGAAAGGTTTTTGATTAAAAATGTTGAATGAACAAAACAATACAATAGGTAGCCTTTATATAATAGGCTATGAGTTAGACCAAAGGTCTAAACTTATTCTAGGAAATACAAACTAGATAAATATGTTGGACTTGACCAAAGGCCAAAGACTTGACCAAATTTTGAAAGTTGTGGTTGAAACACTCTTCGGCTGGTCTCGTCCTTTCGCATGGTCGACGGTCAAAGAATTACCGTCAGATTGATATATTATTCGACCATCACATGTAGTTTCTTGTTGGGCCTTTCTTGAACAACTTCAAACACTGATTTCAGAATGAGAACAAGGACTCCATGTTTTGTTTCAAGTCCATTAGCTTCTCTCGGTCTAGAACTTCATGGATCAAACCGATAAGGCCCATAAATAGTCCATTAAGCCAAGCTATGATCAATTGCCTAACTGGTTCGTACCTGATTTTCATACCTTGGTCTATGATGCTGGTCAGGGTCACATCATTCCCTCCTCGTTTAAAAGGATTTGTCCTCAAATCCGGTCCTTCTAGGATGAATGAACCGACATGGTTTTGCTCGGCCAAGGTGTTTCTACTCTTCTTGTGCACACATGCCCCTATTCCAGGCTCAAAGATGAAGTGTTGTAGACCTTTTCAGGCCTCAGTAGCTCCACTGGGTCGTACTCCTTGCAAACAAATGGCTGAACCAGTTTATCACTTGATAAAGAACCAAGAATATCACATGAAGCATAAGCGGTTGTGAGATCTTTCTCATGATCAGCTTCTGGTCCACTATCAACCACATTTTCAGCCAACTTTTGGACATCCAATATAACACTGACATCCTCTGGTTCTTCCTTTTGATGCGGCTAGTCGTCCATAGATTCTGCTCGGGCATAAATAATCGATAGCTCCGGTTCGATATCTTTGGCCTCTTGATCTTCTTCCAACACTGACGATGAACATGGGTCTGTGATCCTTTGATGGATCTTACCCTTGAAACTCTCCATCCAACTCTCAAAACACTCATTCCTCTTCTCTTTAGTTTTGGCCGATGGAGTTTCTACAACTTGTTTCGATTGTGGCTTTTTGACGGTCTTCTTTGGACTACTCGGTTTAGCTCCCATTGAACCAGAATCAAGGAAGATTCGTGTACCTTCTTTTCTGAGTGATTTCTTCCATTTGTCTATCTCAGATTGTGACTTCTTGGCTTCCTCCTCTTGACAACGCTCATATTGTGCTATCATCTCGGCTGTACGTTTGTTGTACCTCCATTCTCGCAAATTTTCTTCTTGTGATTTAAGTTCAGCCTCCTCTTCATATTTTCTTAATAGTCCAAAAGACACATATCTCTTAGAAGATGAAGAGGTGTACCTCCATTCTCGAAAATTTTCTTCTCGTGCTTTGCGTTCTGCCTTCTCTTTATGGTTTCTCAACCATCCAAAAGACACAGATGATCTCTTAGAAGATGAAGAGTTACGAATGTTTGGCTTTGAAGAACTCCAAACCTCAGAGAGGCCCTGATACCACATTATACGCCCAAAATTGAAGGATCACTCTAAGGTGGAAGGATTGGATAAGCCTTGCACCGAATGAACTAGAAAGCTCAAACGATCAAGGGACGTGGATTGAATGGTCTCACAAGGGCTGCGGAAGACCCTTGATATTCCAACTCCTAAGCCCGAAGATTTAACTCACTCCGACGACTTAGAAACTACGATGTTCCACTAAGAACAAAGGTTTCAAAAAGAATAAAAAAAAGAAAGGTTTTTGATTAAAAATGTTGAATGAACAAAATAATACAATAGCTAGCTTTTATATAATAGGCTATGAGTTAAACCAAAAGTCTAAACTTATTCTAGGAAATACAAACTAGATAAATATGTTGGACTTGAACAAAGGCCAAAGACTTGACCAAATTTTGAGAGTTGTAGTCGAAAAACTCTTCGGCTGGTCTCGTCCTTTCGCATGGTCGACGGTCAAGGAATTGCCGTCCGATTGATATATTATTCTACCATTGACATGTAGTTTCTTGTTGGGCCTTTCTTGAAAAACTTCAAACACTGATTTCAGAATGAGAACAAGGCCTCCATGTTTTGTTTCAATTCCATTAGCTTCTTTCGGTCTAGAACTTCATGGATCAAACCGATAAGGCCCATAAACAGCCCATTAAGCCAAGCTATGATCAGTTGCCTAACTGGTTCGTACCTGATTTTCATACCTTGTTCCATGATGCTGGTCAGGGTCACATCATTCCCTCCTCGTTTAAAAGGATTTGTCCTCAAATCCGGACCTTCTAGGATGAATGAACCGACATGGTTTTGCTCGGCCAAGGTGTTTCTACTCTTCTTGTGCACACATGCCCCTATTCCAGGCTCAAAGATGAAGTGTTGTAGACCTTTTTCAGGCTTAGTAGCTCCACTGGGTCGTACTCCTTGCAAACGAATGGCTGAACCAGTTTATCACTTGATAAAGAACCAAGAATATCACCTGAAGCATAAGCGGCTGTGAGATCTTTCTCATGCTCAGCTTCTGGTCCACTATCAACCAAATTTTCAGCCAACTTTTGGACATCCAATATAACACTGACATCCTCTGGTTCTTCCTTTTGATGCGGCTGGTCGTCCATAGATTCTGCTCGGGCACAAACAGTCGATAGCTCCGGTTCGATAGCTTTGGCCTCTTGATCTTCTTCCAACACTGACGATGAACGTGGGTCTGTGATCCTTTGATGGATCTTAGCCTTGAAACTCTCCAGCCATCTCTCAAAACACTCATTCCTCTTCTCTTTAGTTATGGACGATGGAGTATATACAACTTGTTTCGATTGTGGCTTTTTGACGGCCTTCTTTAGACTGCTCGGTTTAGCTCACATTGAACCAGAATCAAGGAAGATTCGTGTACCTTATTTTTGGAGTGGTTTCTTCCATTTTTCTCTCTCAGGTTGTGACTTATTGGCTTCCTCCTCTTGACAACGCTCATATTATGCTATCATCTGGGCTGTAGGTTTGTTGTACCTCTATTCTCGCAAATTTTCTTCTTGTGATTTAATTTCAGCCTTGTCTTCATAGTTTCTTAATAGTCCAAAAGACACATATCTCTTAGAAGATGAAGAGGTGTACCTCCATTCTCGCAAATTTTCTTCTCGTGCTTTGCACTCTGCCTTCTCTTTATGGTTTCTCAACAGTCCAAAAGACAGTTGATCTCTTAGAAGATGAAGAGTTACGAATGTATGGCTTTGAAGAACTCCAAACCTCAGAGTGGCTCTGATACCACATGATACGCCCAAAATTGAAGGATCACTCTAAGATTGAAGGATTGGATAAGCCTTGCACCGAATGAACTAGAAAGCTGAAACGATCAAGGGACATGGATCGAATGGTCTCACAAGGGCTGTGGAAGACCCTTGATATTCCAACTCCTAAGCCCGAAGATTTGACTGACTCCGACGACTTAGAAAATACGATGTTCCACTAAGAACAAATGATTCAACAAGAATAAAAAAGAAAGGTTTTTGATTAAAAATGTTGAATGAACAAAACAATAAAATAGCTAGCCTTTATATAATAGGCTATGAGTTAGACCAAAGGTCTGAACTTATTCTAGGAAATACAAACTAGATAAATATGTTGGACTTGGCCAAAGGCCAAAGAATTGACCAAATTTTGAAAGTTGTGGTCGAAACACTCTTCGGCTGGTCTCGTCATTTCGCATGGTCGCCGGTCAAAGAATTGCCGTCAGATTGATATATTATTCTACCATGACATGTAGTTTCTTGTTGAGCCTTTCTTGAACAACTTCAAACACTGATTTCAGAATGAGAACAAGGCCTCCATGTTTTGTTTCAAGTCCATTAGCTTCTCTCGGTCTAGAACTTCATGGAGCAAACCGATAAGGCCCATAAACAGCTCATTAAGCCAAGCTATGGTCAGTTGCCTAAATGGTTCGTACCTGATTTCATACATTGGTCCATGATGCTGGTCAGGGTCACATCATTCCTTCCTTTTTTAAAAGGATTTGTCCTCAAATCCGGACCTTCTATGATGAATGAACCGACATGGTTTTGCTCGGCCAAGGTGTTTCTACTCTTCTTGTGCACACATGCCCCTATTCCAGGCTCAAATATTAAGTGTTGTAGACCTTTTTCAGGCCTCAGTAGCTCCACTGGGTCGTACTCCTTGCAAACGAATGGCTGAACCAGTTTATCACTTGCTAAAGAGCCAAGAATATCACCTGAAGCATAAGCGGTTGTGAGATCTTTTTCATGATCAGCTTCTGGTCAATTATCAACCACATTTTCAGCCAACTTTTGGACATCCAATCTAACACTGACATCCTCTGGTTCTTCCTTTTGATCCGGCTGGTCGTCCATAGATTCTGCTCGGGCATAAACAGTCGATAGCTTCGGTTCGATATCTTTGGCCTCTTGATCTTTTTCCAACACTGACGATGAATGTGGGTCTGTGATCCTTTGATGGATCTTAGCCTTGAAACTCTCCAGCCATCTCTCAAAACACTCATTCCTCTTCTCTTTTGTTATGGCCGATGGAGTTTTTACAATTTGTTTCGATTGTGGCTTTTTGACGACCTTCTTTGGACTGCTCGGTTTAGCTCCCATTGAACAAGAATCAAGGAAGATTCGTGTACCTTTTTTTCTGAGTGTTTTCTTCCATTTCTCTCTCTCATTTTGTGACTTCTTGGCTTCCTCCTCTTGACAACGCTCATATTGTGCTATCATCTCGGCTATACGTTTATTGTACCTCAATTCTCGCATCTTCTTGTGATTTAATTTCAGCCTCCTTTTCATAGTTTCTTAATACTCCAAAAGACACATATCTCTTAGAAGATGAAGAGGTGTACCTCCATTCTCGAAAATTTTCTTCTCGTGCTTTGCGCTCTGCCTTCTCTTTATGGTTTCTCAACAGTCCAAAAGACACAGTTGATCTCTTAGAAGATGAAGAGTTACGAATGTCTGGCTTTGAAGAACTCCAAACCTCAGAGTGGCTCTGATACCACATGATACGCCCAAAATTGAAGGATCACTCTAAGGTTGAAGGATTGGATAAGCCTTGCACCGAATGAACTAGAAAGCTCAAACGATCAAGGGACGTGGATCGAATGGTCTCACAAGGGCTGCAGAAGACCCTTGATATTCCAACTCCTAAGCCCGAAGATTTGACTGACTCCGACGACTTAGAAACTACGATGTTCCACTAAGAACAAAGGATTCAACAATAATAAAAAAAGAAAGGTTTTTGATTAAAAATGTTGAATGACCAAAACAATAAAATAACTAGCCTTTATATAATAGGCTATGAGTTAGACCAAATGTCTAAACTTATTCTAGGAAATACAAACTAGATAAATATGTTGGACTTTACCAAAGGCCAAAGACTTGACCAAATTTTGAAAGTTGTGGTCGAAAAACTCTTCGGCTGGTCTCGTTCTTTCGCATGGTCGACGGTCAAAGAATTGCCGTCAGATTGATATATTATTCGACCATGACATGTAGTTTCTTGTTGGGCCTTTCTTGAACAACTTCAAACACTGATTTCAAAATGAGAACAAGGCCTCCATGTTTTGTTTCAAGTCCATTAGCTTCTCTCGGTTTAGAACTTCATGGATCAAACCGATAAGGCCCATAAACATCCCATTAAACCAAGCTATGATCAGTTTCCTAACTGGTTCGTACTTGATTTTCATACCTTGGTCCATGATGCTGGTCATGATCGCATCAAGTTGTCACATCCCCGTTCTCATAAACCGGGATGGTTTTGTTTTTTTTTAGTTATTAACTTGATTTGGACCAATGCCCATATTATCCTTTATTTTATTTCAGGTCCGCGTAATAAACCCTAGGGCTTCCTCCTAGATGTTTCTTCTTCTCTTCTCTCCCATTTAGAAACCAGAGGGAAGCTCTGCAGATATCTAGAGAGATTAGAAACCCCTAGCCGTCAAGGTTTCTCCTTTTCTCTTTTCTCTCTTGGTGACCTCTCTCTCATCTCTCTATTTTATGTGTCTCTCTCCTCCATGGTTGTCGTTCATCGCATGCCGGAGCCAAACCATGGGAAATCCCCAATGAACCGATCTCTCCTATTGTCTAGATCTGTCTTGTCTTCTTTCTAGATCTAGTCACTACTAAGGTAAAAAAATCTAGTTGTCATTTTCTTCTTCACCTTTTTTTATTCTTTTTCTTTGATCTCTCATCCTGGGTCTTTGGTGGTTGCACCTACCTATTTCTTTGTAGATCTGGTTCTTGAAAAGTCGTAAGCTTCATATCTGCTTCTTCTCTTTTTTTTTTCATTCGTAAATCTAAGATCAAGGTGAAGACGGATGTGATCTCTCCCTTCCTTCTTTCATTATCGCTTCATAGTGGAAGTATCTATCTAAATTATTCATACCTACGTGTTATGTATAAGCATACGCATAGTTGTTTGATAAATGAACTATATCTTATATGTCCATATATATTGTATTGTAATTTTTGAACACCTAGATCTATTGGTAGGTTGTTAAAACATGGTTGAATGATGTTTGAGGATTGTATGTAATGATTGTATTGATTGGGGTTATGGTATATGTCGGTGATGTTTATGTGGGAGGTGTATATGAGTTAGAGAAAGGCGTAAGGCCTATGTATGCCGGTGTAACGTGGTGGAAGTACGTAAGTCTTGGGCGTTGCATCATTTTTTGTTGAATCATGTGGCAATCGTGTGAGTTCGCATGATTCATCGCTGGAGCGGGCATGCGGTGTGCATGTGTGTGAAGTAAGAATGTAGTAGAGGGATGTCATGGAGACAACGTGAAACCTATGAATATGGTGGTGGATCAAGCGTGAACCGGTGTCAGTAACTTGATGGCGTGAAGGCGTGGGGACAGCGTGTTGTCGTGGAGACAACGAGATATGGAGTTCTCACGCAGCAACATGAGGAATGCGGGAACCGAACGAGGTGGCGTGGTCTCATGTTGGAACCGCCGGGGTTTATCCTTGTTTTTGTTGATTGCTCTTGATTTGCTGGATGTTCTAGGTACAACTTTTGTTATGTTGTATGTTGAATGTTGGGTGATGATTTCGAGGCTCCTAAAGCTTCTCCCATTGAACTTTTGTGAAAATGCTCACCCCTCCTCCTTTTTTATCACTCCTCCTTTTTTATCACTTTAGGTTCAGCTCATATTGGTGAATTTTTTTCAAAGACGCCATGGGATTATAAAGACACATTGTTTCGGCCTTGTGTCTGGAGCAGTATCGGCTCTGACCCAGTGCTGACAGTGCATTTGCACTGGGTCCACTATTTTTTGTCTAATTTTCTTAAAGAAATAAGGGCCCTAAATTATTAAATCACATGTATATACAAATAGTTAGAAACTCACTTTACAGATTTGATGAGTTTAGAAATTTTTTAAATCAGCACATGGTTCAATTATTATTTGGGCCGGCCCTGGTCTGAAGACCAGTGTCATGATATTGCCGACCATTTCAGTTATGTTGGATCGGGATGTCATCATTGTGACTGCACGAGAACATCTACATCAGTTGTTTTGTCTTTTCTCCGACAAGTTTACACCATGTGCTCTGTTTTGAATTAGTTGGCAACTTAACTGTAAAAATAGGTTGGTGAAAAGAGACGACAAGAAAACGTCGTTAAAAAGAAAAGGTGACGGAGTCATGACTGATTTTAACATAAACTCTTTTTGGCCAAACAATAGAAAAGTTAGAATTTTATTACATTTTTTGAAAGAGTTTAGTATTTATTATGACAAAAAATAATTAAAGCTTAATTATGCCAAAACTATAGAGTTGGGTATTTATTATGCCAAAACCCCTTGATATGAATAAATTTCAAAATTTTCAAAAGAAAAAAAGGAGAAGCCGGACATTCAGTTTCAAAAGGTTGCAGCGTTGTAAGTTGTAACCATGGAGTCAACAAGAGATGGATATGTTCCATATCAAAATTAAAAAATCTAAGCATGTGCTTGACGAAGATGGTGAGACTATGATCAGTTTAAGTTAAACCGACATATTAGTATATATTAAACTACAAGATCTTCCCATATTTATTAAGAACATAATACGTAAAGAATATGAATAATCAAATACTTGAGATTTTGCTTAATGAATATATTTATTAGAAAGCACTTGAATAATCTAAATAGACTTATTCAATTAGAATTAAGTGATTACACACAAGTTGTTGTGTATCACGACTAACTAGTTCCTAAACACCCAAGATTTTTTAACCAACAAGTGTTGCATCTCTCACAATAAATCTCACTCACCAAAAGCTCCAAAACTTGTGTTCGTAGCTCAAGCTCTTTGATCTCTCTTAAATGGCTAACTTCATCTCTTTTAGGTACGTTTCATTATATATGGAAGAATATTTCCACTTCCTTCTAATGTAGTTTTTCCTTTGTTTTTGATGTCACGCTACTTGTAGAAATAACAACTTTTTCAATTCACTTGCACAACAAGCACTCTTCATTGTGCGTTCCAATCTTCTTTTTCCAAAATTTAGGAAAGTTCTGCTCTAAACGTAATTGATGAAATCTGCGTCATCCTACAAAAGCATACTGCTTATAAATAAAAAGTTTAGAGCAGTGAGAATATAAACTAGGAGTTTATCTAATCTTAAGCTGGACCAATACAACCTACCCATCAAATAACTGAATGTCATTGTACTCCAATAATTCAACATTTAAGAATATAAAAGTAACTTTGAAAAATTAGAGAGAAAGAGACAGCATACACACATCTTTCTGATTCTATCTATCTTACTTCTACTTCTACTCCCAATGAAACGGAAAGGTTTGTGAAAGAGCCACAGCCTCATTACCGGATCCATCAGAGACTGCACTCGCATTCTCAAACAATCCGAACCCATAAAGAGCTGTCTCTTGGGACAAAGAAAGTGGTGGCTGAAGCAAATGAGGGACTGGCGAGGAAGATGATGACAGAAGAGAGAGAGCACAATCAGAGCCATGGATACAACTCGTCATTCTCTCACACAAGGATACTGTTTTCGAGCTGTCTTCTTCTTCTTGCAAGAAAGAGAACTGTTGAGAAGAAGACATAATGCCATTCTTTGAAGGACAATAACCAACATAGCTCTGGTTCTGCCCGTAACTTGAACCATTGGCCATAGCTACGCTTACAAGACCGTTTCCCCAGCTCGGACTCACAACAGACGTAGTTGGAAACACATGTGGAGAGTTAGAAAACTCCAGCAATTTGCTACCTGACAAAAAACAAGATGGTGCCTTAGGGATTCTAAGTCTCTATTGGATCCAGTTTTAATTTTTTTTTTTTTTGAATTATTAGGAGGTTCGGGCCGAATCCCTAATCTCTCAGACCCGAAACCATAAACCATGTAATATTGGTTTCGTCCCAGCTGTCATTCGAACTGGGGACCTTTGACACAATGGCCATTGTCCTTTTTAAAAAAGAAGAAAAGCAAAAAAAAAAACCTTGGAAGAAAGTTGCAGGACGACCGGTATGGTCGGGCTGAGGCTTCCGTCTTCTTCGATTGTGTCCATCAAGACGTTTCCTACAGCTTCTCTTTCCTTCATCAAACTCTTCCAAAGCATGAAACCTATATAAATATGTTAGTATTATAATTAAAATGTTGAAATATATCCAACATAAGATATCAGTTTACCTGCTGCATTGTTGACAAAACCTCTGTTTATGGCCATTGATTGTAACAACAGGAGTTTTTGAATGGACATCACAGACCTTATGTCTTTTATGATACTCTCTACAGTTACTAAAATCAGAATCACATCCATCAACCAGACAAATTGGGATCTGGTTGTTCCCTCTTGTCCTCTTGGACGAGCCAGAGCTCTCTTTCAACTTACTAAGACTTATCACTTGCTCTGTATTACCAAAAGCAGAGGAGGAGGAGTGTCCGATGTTTCTTCCAAGTTTCAGATCAAATGAGAATTCTCCTTTTGGCTGCAATCCACCAAACGAGATCGATTCATCGATTTGGGTTAAATCCGGTACAGATTCTTGGTCGAATTCGGAGATATAACCGGAGCTGAGTTTGAAGTTCCAATCCATTTAAAGCTTCTTCTTCTTTTTCACTCACTATAAGAAGAAATACATAGAAACAACAATCTCAAGATTTATCCTTTTAATCTAAAGTGACAAGTTTAAGAACGATACAATAAATTAAACACCATAAATTCAACTTTCAAGCATAAAACCCATGAATTTTCTTAACTCGATTAATCTTTAACTTTGAAGAAAATAGGAAGATATTTTTCTTTTAAATAAAAAAATCCCAAAAATGGGCAAACTTATTGTACTGAAAACAAAATATATAGAACTAGAACAGATCCCATGTAATGGGAGGAGAGCAAAACAAAAGAAAAATAAAGCGAATATATAAACTTGCAGTTTTGAGTTTCACTTCAATCATAAATGCCCTCTCTCTTTTTTTTTTATGTCTACTCACTTAGAAGCTAGAATTTAGAAATGCAATAGAGATTAAAGAAAGTGAAACACGTTATTCATAAATTATAAAAATAAGAAAAAAGTTTTGTATTTGAAGGTTGAGAAATCTTACCAAATGGACAAGTGAGAAGGAGAGAGGATGGGTTTAGCGAGAAAAAGTGGAGACAACAAGAGTGGCTGCTGCTGCTGCTGCAATAATGCAATAAGAGAGTGAGAAAGTGAAGAAAAACAATGTCTATTACTAAGTTTAAAAATGAAGCTTACTTTAATTGTTTCTTTGCTTTCCTAATATAGGATTTGGTGAATATCCTTTTTTAGAGAGAGAGGGAAACGAGTGGAGGAAAGGGACAGCTGTTGTTGTTTTATCTTTTGCTAACTTTTGCGTTTTGTTTTTTACTTTTCTTTATTAGTTTGTTTATTTGTCTGCCATCCAACAAGTCTGAAACTCTTTAGTGAAACGAAAAGTACACATCAGTATTAATTAAATGTTTATATATACTATATACATTTTTGGGGCAGAAATGTTTAGACAGTAGGCATGTAACCACTATTTTATGTTAATACTTTCGTTATCTTATAATTCGAATTTAGACCTGATATGTTGTTTACAAAAAATAAATTATACCAAAAAGTAATAGACATTATAACAGTGAAAATAGTATACAGTATAATGGGTAGGATTAAACAATAATTTTTCTTCATGGAATTAGAAATTTAAAAATTTTAAGCCGCCATTTACATTTTTTTCAGAACTGAAAATCTCCAAAACATAAGCCGAGTTAAAGATGATAGAGCATAACCTTTTTGAAGGGTCATAAGATTGTCAGTGGTCAGAAATTCCGAATCCCACTTGGTGTGAACAATAAATTTAATTATACCCAAATAATTTATAATCATTCTAGACATACAATGATATATAAAGCAAATGAAATCCAAGTTTTACTTTGTTTCCATCAACTATCAAGATCTTTATTTTAATTTGTTATACTACATAGCAATCGTTTGCAATATAGATATAGCAATCTATCCAGTTTTGATAGTTTTCAAACGTGGTCACCTTGTTTCTTTGAAAATAAGAATAAGATAGACATGGCTTTTAATATGCTTGAGACTTAATATCCGATATCTTCGATATCTGTGATCCGATCCATTTAAAAAAAATATGGATATCTGGGGGTTTTGGATCTGGATTCGGATAGTGATTTTACGGATACGTCGGATCCAGATAGTAAAATTTCAGGTCCGGATATCCGGATCGGATCCGGACCCACTATCTATTTTTCAAATATTTAAAATATAATTATATTTATAAATGTATATTATATATAATTTTTATATAAAATAAATAATTTTAATTTTTATTAAATTTAAATGTTTATTTATGTTTTTTACAAAATAAATTTAAATAAAATAAATAGTAAATTAGTTATTTTTTAATTTAATTTTAAAATTTTAAAATATGTTTTTTTAAATCGGATCCGAATATCCGCGGGTATCCAGATTTTAGTCCGGATATCCTAACCCCGAATATCCGAGAAGTCCGAATCCGAATCCAGATAGCGATTTTATGGATCCGGATATCCTAAAATACCCTAGATATCCGCTTCGTCTTACCCATAGTTTTTAACATGTAGTTTTTGTAAATAACAATATACTTCTTATTACTAATATTCTTTTATCATATAAAGAAAAACATATTATATTCATAAAAAAAAGAAAATTAATACGTATACAGTTTGGGTCTGTTGAAATGTATTATTTTATTATGTAATATCCCAGCCCAAATGTTTTTAACATTTAAACGTTATGGATCAACATACATTTCACATTTGGGCATGCGTAAAAAAAATTAAACCAAAGCTTTTAAAGCATATTTTGTTAGAGCCCATAAGAAATAGTGATCTATCTTTTTTCCTTAAAAATCCAATGACATTAAAAATATTTATATAAATTATTCTAATTGTAATATTTATTGTATTAAATTTTTAATTCCCTAAATCTAAAATAATTTTTAAAATAAAACAATTTGTTTTTAATGGATATTGAGATTTCATTTTTAGGTCATTGTTGTCAAAAGAAAAAAAATAATGGATATTCAAAATTTTGATATAGGTAAATATGGAATTACTCGATATTGAATATCAAGACAATATAAGATATGGAAATTAATGTTTTATAAAAAAACTATATTAAAAATTTTGATAGATATTTTCATATTTTTCCTTTTATACAAGTAGATATTGAATGAAAATTTTCGATATGCTCATTTATATATCTTTCAATTATGTCACAAAATAAAGTTATGAAAATTTTAAAAGATCATCATCAACATACCTCGATTACATAGATAACTTATACTATACGATTCATAATAACAATATATAAAGTAACAACCACAAAAAGATTTCATTAAAATATATTAAAAGCTTTTTAAGAAAATAAGAGATTATATTTCTCTCAACTACATATTGTAAGATGTGCAAGAAACGAATCTTCTAAAGATATACTTCACCAAATAATGACATCAACTATAAAATTATATAATAACCTTGTGTTGTCAAATCATCATCTATATAAAAGGATAATATATGAACAAATCTATCAAACTTCTATCCCTAACATTACACGTAACAGCTAATTCCTATGATAAAGTCATCAAACTTCTATCCCCAACACTACACATAACACTAAGCACACAAAATCAAAGCAATATCTAAATAAAACATGAAAACGAATTATCAGAAATCAAAATAACAAAAAATAAAATGAGATATGCAAATCAAATATTAGCATAAAATCCATTAAGTTTAGTTTAATAACCGAACAACATGAAAGGAAAACTGGTTTTAAAAACCAGAAAATATTTTCCGAAATACATAACCGAAATAAAAAACATTAAACATTCAAACTTGTAGAGATTATGAAAGTGAATAGGTTTATCAAACATTTGTGGCTCACCCAACTTGAACCAATTGAAGTAAGAAGCCTTCACATCAGCCATCTTTGTCTGAGTAAGCACAAGTTCAGACTTTAACTTCTCCTTCTCATTGGTCAAGGAAGCCATGTTGAAGAGTTCATGAATGAGTTCTAGCTTGCCATCTATGCGAGAGACTTCAGGTCATCATGCTTCGCTATGAGGGCATCATGTAGTTGCTTGTACATCAATAGCATTAGTCGGTAATGCTCCTTGCTCGCCTTCATTCCCTTGTTGAACGCCTCTTCAAGAGAAGAATCATATTCTTCAACCATGAGAGTTTGAGTTTAAGGTTCTTGTTGAATGCCATCGCGAGATCTTCTTCTGCATGTTCATATAGAAAATGTTGGTTAAAAATACAAAGATAATGTAAGTGAAACAATTTTTTTCTAACAATAAAAAGTATTTCTTAAGTAAGATCTTCTAAAATTTCAAAATCTATCATACATAAATTACAAAAAATCGTCAACTAAATTCCATCAAAAATTTTATAACCCTATAAAGATGATCAAAATGTATTGTTCAACAAACAAAGATGCACAAAATAAAAAAAGTTAAGAAACCTTGATTCCATAAACAATATAAACATTAAACTGATCTATATGAAATATTCATTAAAAAAACAGAAAACTTACAAACCGAGATTTGGAGAGACTAAACTAATGAAGAAAAAATATATTAGGTTTGGTAAAATAGATTCAATGTGGAGTTCATATAGAAAGAAGATGTTCAAGAGTCGTGTCTTTTGAGTTGACATATAGAAACTCTTGAAAATATACGCGGATATTCTATTTCTTACTCTTTTTTTTCATTGCTGTAAAAAGATTTTTCAAATCTAAATAATAGTTTAAGAAAAAAAAATTATGAAGATCTTCAAAATTTCATTAGAAGTTGGTTAATGTTACTCCAATATTCTATTTCTCAAAGTTAGGGAATTCTTATTAATGTAAAGATTTGAGTTATTACTGGAAAATAAAGTAAAATCCATATAATTGTTGACGAAAAAAATTATAAAGATAAATAATTTAATTAGAATTTGGTAAATGGTGAAATGAAGTAGTAAAAATAAATATTTCCCAAGATTAATAGAATTATAAACCTTACTTGAGGTGAGATTTTAGATATAGAGATACCCACTTCAATGTGCATATGTTTTTGTATTTAAAAATAAAAAAGTTGTTGATAAATATATAAAGACACCATTAAGTTATACTAATATAAATGTATGTTCAAACCCGAGATTTATTAAGGAGAATTCTATCGAATACAGAATAAGATTGTAAATGTGAGCGGGTTCGGCTTCCTTGTGAGCTATAAGATCTCCTACACGTACCAACGCTCCACAAAATCTACGTAACCATTAATAGTTTCAGATTTTAGTATCATTAGTGAAAACCTAAGTAAGGGTAAAATATAGTTAACATACCAACGCAGTACATAGGAGGATAAAGACCCCTCATTATACCACAAAAATTTGCACAACATATAAAGTTAGAACCGTTGATTGGTTCTATCTTTGAAAACAAACTTGATTCAGTGAACTTGATTTTGTATTTGTTCTTGGTGGTTCTATAAAATCACAAACATGTGTAATGTCGAAATTGAGTATCTCAACCCAATCATCTTCTTTCAACTCAATTTCTTTAGGTAGAGAAGTGGAATATATTAAGATTCCTTCTATTGTTACTCCCTGTTTAAAACGATAAATATAATGTTACATTGTTATAAATGTGATACATAAAAAGATCATTAAAATATATGAAATCTTACTTTCTCATCACCTAAGAGCATGACTGAGTGATTATCCCTTCCTAATTTCGTACTCCATTTCCTGATTATCTTAACACGGATTGCAGGGAATGGGATCTTAGTATGCAAATCACCCAAAGAGATGAAATTGACCATCACACAAACATTGTAAGAAAATTTTCTATAATGTATTTTTTAGGTTTACTTTGATTTATTAGTATATACTGCATATATATAGATTTCGTCTGAACCTAAAAGAGATTTAGTAATAGTTTTTGACATCCTAAATTCGTAGAATCAGAACAAGAAGTTTATTTATTACATTCATTTTAGAAAATGCGTTAAATTTATTAGATATACTATGCAGTTTATTAAACTTTACATAATCTGCCAAAGAATATTATCTTTCTTAGATATAGTTATGTTTTGCTATTTAGGAAATAATTGAGGAGCACGTCTAGTTTTGCCGAATGAGGAGGACATCTAGTACCCCCAAATAAAGAAATACCAAAGATTGAACCTCCAAGTCAAGAAGAAACATATATCCAACCAAAATTAGCTTATTCTAATAACATATTTTGTGGTTATTTTCGGGAAAACGACCTATTTCCACACCATAACTATCATATAGTAATAAATGTACACAATCTTTCAGACTCTTCCTAATTGCACATAATTTAAGTATAACAACATATATCCACACACGATAAAAGTTCAAAACCCGTGTCCACACAAAACTTTGAATGTGAACTAATACCGACATTTAGTGGTTTCAAGTTGGTTAACCTTCTCTATTTTTAAACTTAACCAATAACTAACCTAACGAAAACCAAAATGACCCGATTATGACCCGATTAAGAATATAAACCGGATTTCGACCCAAATTAAGCCAATTAGTAACCCTAAAAATCTAAATCCCCAAATCAATTTTCTCTGTCTCTCTTTGGCGTGAAGAACAACAAAGCTCTCCAGGTCATTTTGGTGTGTAAACTCTATTTTGGTGTGTTCAAGGTATGCTTTAGATTCAATGTATGATATTTTTATGACTTTTTTCATTCCTATGTATGCTTTTGAAGGTAAATATAGTTTAAAAGCTTTAGACAACCTTGATTCTTGCCTTTTAAAATAACTGAAACATCTTAAAATATAATCATCATCATATTACCAATACAACCATCATCATCTTAACAATACAACCATCATCATCATCTTAAACATAACAAAATAAAACAGTGGGGACTTAGCTTAGACAAACCGAGTTGCTTAGACAAACCGAGACAACAAAACCATGGCCAAACATCGTAAAACAACAAGAACCAGTGCTTTCTTGACCTCGTATTTTGCTTCACTCACAACATCTTCCATTCTAGCAAAAATCTCAGTCTCTAACTTCAATTCAAGCTCTTCAAGCTTCTTCTTCTCTTCTTCCACACGTTCAGCAAGAATTGTCTCTTCAAGTCTCCCTATCCTAAATGACAATGCTTCAACCTCATCCAACAACGCCTCATCAAGCCATTTATAAGAGTGATTATCATTACTCAACTACAAACACAAAAAAAATCGATTTCACCCACACATTTTGCACAATGACAATTATATAAACAAACTAACCTTTCTCTCCACCGCAAAAGCACACCGAAAGTACCTCCTGTAAGGATTCGCGGTCGACCTCGACATCAAGGGGACAACTAATTCTCCACACCAACATCTCTTTGGCACACCAAGAACGCGACCTCTTGCCCGACTGCTAGAGACACCACTCGAATTTCCAGATTCATTGCTCATACTCCCTAGGTTTCTCTCTGTTTTTTGGATTTTAGTTTTAGGGTTCTAAAGCTTAAAATCGATTTTGGGGTTTTTAAAAGGGTTTCGGGTCGGGTTAAAATCGATCTCTAATCGGATCTTATTTGGGTCGGGTTGTACCAGTTTCAGCCGATACCGACTGCTTTACCATCGGTTCATCTCATAAACCATTAAAACCAAGCGAAATCTTGGTTTGTGTGGAAACGGGTTTCGAACTTTTATCGTGTGTGGATATAGGTTGTTATACTTAAATTATGTGCAATTAAGAAGAGTCTGAAAGATTGTGTACATTTATTACTATATGATAGTTACGGTGTGGAAATAGGTCGTCTTCCCGTTATTTTCAGACACCAAAAATTGATTTACATAGACAGCTATATGGGCGTTTTGTGAAATATATATTTGGACAATTAACTTTGAGAATAATCTTAAATGACCTGGGTTAATTTTCATATCCTTGGGCATGGAGTGCCCTAAAATGTTCTTCTCATTATCTTCTAGGTACAAATTATCGAATTAAAATATTAATGATGGTACACTTTTACTTGTAATAGGGGAAAACACATATAGTGTCATGCATTGATGATATAGCCTATTTATTACCAATTTCAGACCATGTTATAGGCTCTATTTAGGGTATATTATGTGTGTCTAGACTATGTTTTAAGGTCTTTAACGGTCCAGACACGTTTTGAAGATATATGGAGATACTTGGAGCTTTTGGAGCATTTAAAGAAGAATAATTTGTAGCTGATCATCGTGAGAGCTGACGTACAAGACTGTCGTCGATCGACGACACAACCTTGGCGTCGACCGACGTTACATGACCAAGATCGATCGATGTTGCACATCTGACATTGATCGATGACAAATTCGAAAACAGACGATTTCAAACCCAAATTAGAAACATGACACAAGATTACAAGATTACCCCTGGACGAGTTTTGACCTAGACTTTAGGGTTTTATATTTATAATGTATGTATTACACCAAAAATGGTGTGTTGTGCTGGAGTGTTGGGTGCTAGTAAGTGTGCTTTGTTTGTGTGTGCACCGAACCTAAATGCGAGCTTGTTTGTACGCCCAACCGTGACAGCTTCAGAACCGAATACATACACAACTGAAGCTATGGATACTAATAGAGAAGATGAGGGACACTCAAAGAGGAGGCAACAGATCCCAAAGCATCAACGCAGAGAAGCCAATGAAAAGGAGATATATAGTTTTGCTAAAAGAGTTTTTAAAATTCCTTTAGATATTTATTTGATGAAGCTTATTATACTTACAAATTGTGGATGTTTTTCAGGGAAACAAGGGGGACATATGATGACATAGAGATAATGTTCAATCATCTCAGAGAGAAGATGAACCACAGAACCTGTTTGAAAAAGAAAAGTGATCCTGAGAAGTTTGTGGTTCCATGCTTCATCAAAGGAAACAAATATCCCAATGCTCTCTGTGACACTGGATCTTCAGTGAGCATTATGCCAAAGTCTATGACAGAGGAGTTGAACCTGACAGTGGAATCCTCCAACAATTCTTTTACATTCGTTGACTGCTCAATAGTGAATTCAGGAGGGATGGTAAAAGATGTTCCAGTGCAGATCAACAACACCTTAGTTCCAACATACTTTCATGTGATGGACATCAAGATAGATTGGAACTCTTATCTACTATTTGGGAGAGCATTCATGGCTACTGTGGGAACCATATGCGACATGCAGTTAAATAGGTTGTATCTATCTCTAATAGATAAAAATATCTTTTATGAACCTGTTAAAAATAAGAACAAGGCTACCCTGATCGAATTGTGAAATGATTCAGAGCTAGTGGCCACATGCTTCTGCGATTACGAGTTCGGTGAGGAAGCAGAAGAAGGAGCATCGATCGACACCCAATCCAACACATTGATCGATGACCTTATAGTTCAACAATCGATCGATACCCAACCTATCGTATCGATCGACACTCAAACTTCCAAACAAGCCCACACCCACCATGGCAATTTCAATTACAACAAAACATACCTCTAGTACGAAAAATAATACAAAGATGAAGAGAAAATTGAGTACCAAGGAATTGCTA
Organism: Moricandia moricandioides; assembly: GCA_905132885.1. Taxonomy (NCBI): domain Eukaryota; kingdom Viridiplantae; phylum Streptophyta; class Magnoliopsida; order Brassicales; family Brassicaceae; genus Moricandia; species Moricandia moricandioides. The sequence goes on from CAJHQQ010000488.1 coordinate 165,628, forward strand.
TGGAAGAGGCTGGAGAATGTTTCCCATCAACCTTGGAAATCAACATCGATCGACAGCGACCATACACCATCGATAGATACTGAGAATGAAGTAGAAACCGAACGTGATTCAGCTGCAGAACGCGAAAGAGAATATGGTACAACCAGATGAGTTCGGTATTATGAGAGATCCAGATGTCAATGCAAGAGCTATGGTTGGCAGAATTCTACATGTCACAAAGGAAGATGTGGCAGACATTCTTGTAATGGATAATGGAGCTGGAAACCTTTTTGGTCACCAGTCTGATTATCGAGCATCGATCGACGGTCCAAGTACCCCATCGATCGACACCAATCTGTTTTACCACGGATGCGGTAGAGTTTACGGAGACCACAATGCAGCTTACAGAGAGGAAGAGCTGATTGAACCTCGTAGCCTAGCACTGGAAGAAGAAGAAGGCTGGGTAATGAACGCGAGAGTGGGAAATCCAGCATCAATCCTCAACATATCTTGGCCATCAAACGAAGACCAGAAGAATTACTTGGAGCAGAAGATACAAAATATGGTTATCTCAGACCAATTGAGTTTGGAATTTTCAGAGATACAGAGGGATGTGCACAAGATCTTTATGGGAGAATTATCAATCTACATAAGGAAGATGTAGCAGATGCCCTTATTGTGGCTGAACAATCAGGAAATTTATTTGGACAACAACAACAGCAATCGATCAACTCGCCGGTACCAGCATCGATCGACAACATGGAGCAGAAGCACGAGACAATCCAAACACAACCATCAATCGACAACAAGACGAAGGTATCGATCGATACCACTATTCCAGGATTCAACGAGTTGTGTACATCTAACCCCTTTACTTCAGAAACTCCACGACCGATCAGTTGGATAAATCCCCTACTGATAGACGGTTGCGTAGAGTATGAAAAAAAGAGCTTTTGATGCTGATGACAGAAGGATTTTCTTTTGGGAAAAGCAAGATGAGTCTGGCATCTACAGAGATGAGAATGGTAATGCACGAGCTCTAGATGGAAGAGTTGTGAATATGCAAGAGGAAGATATCAGAGAAGTTTTAGAGAGAGCTACTATGTTTGAGTACATATACATATGTTTATCTGAACATGCAGAAAATATCGCTATGTCGAGGCATAAACCAAAGACATACAACAGAGAAACGATTGATGACATTGTGTATGAGATCTACACAGCTCAAGAGAGGTCATTAGACAATTTCTACAGAAGGCTTGATGATGTCTACTATCCTATAGACAAGTGCCTCACCAGTTTGACTACACACATGGGTGAGATAAAGCAAGATTTGGATACTGTTCAAAGACAACATACGAGTGGACCGGATAGAGTGACATCGATCGACGGCAAGACCTTGCCATCGATCGACACTGATTTCAACAGACAGAAGTGCGCAGCAGAAACACAATTAGAAGAAAGGTTCAATGAGATTGCTTTTTCTTAGAGCCTGATGATAGAAGATATTTCTCAGATATTGGAGGATATATCAGACACTATAGCTGCCAGACTTAGAATGCTCTAGCGCAGTATTGAGAATCTACAGAGGAGAATGTATTCAGTGGAGGTTACTAAGAAGATCATAAAGAATGAAAAAGCCAGAGAAAATGAAGCAATGAGAAGCTTCGTTGATACATGGTTTCAGAAGAGCAAAGAAGATGTAGACACTTGTTTTCCAAGTGTTGATCCACCTCCATTCTAGTCAGAAAGTTCAATACGTCGAGCTTAAGACTATAGCCAAGCTCATCGGGCAAAGCATCACAACACGTCACGCGTGATGTCGAGAGAAATCCAATTTTATATTGATGTATGATTGTTCGATATGAACCGCAGGAGGGGTTAAGTGCAAAATTTATTAGAACTTTGGAACTGCATTGTGAAAGAAATGAATCAAATTGATTCACTAGATCCTTCTGGTCGAATGCGTTAACACCCTAATTTTTTAAAATTTTTACCACAACTCAGTGTATGCCAAATAAAAGTACAAAATTTTAAAAAATTATAAATATGAACAAAAAAGTATGCATACATTAGAGTAAATTAGTTACATCTCAAATCAGAAACATTTTTTATGGTAGCCATTATAGGAGAATACTGCTTCCACAAACGTATGATCTTCACCCTAATTTTCCACATTGACTTGAATGGTTTCAAATCAGAAACATTTTTTATGGTAGCCATTATAGGAGAAAGAGATAAATTTCATAGTTTTAGAGTGTATGGTATGACATAAAAGGATGATAAAAAGTGAGTCTTATATAAGTTTATTATACCTAATTCAAGTCACGCTGCCTGCCCGTATAATTCCAAATCAAATGCCATTAATTTTTACCTTGAAAATCAATCTTCAATATTGATATTTCCATAACCAATAAATATCAAAATCTATGATATTTTGTACCGTTAACTAAAATAATTTTCCCAATCACGTAAGGCAATTAATTATTAGCCGCATCATAACGAACACGGTTTAAACTTTGATTGATGTTGGTTTTATATTCTTAGTCGATTCGATTAAGAATTTTTGTACTAAATGCCAAATATCTATCATTCTCTTAAATGTAAAACTTACGTGCATGCATAAGTCGACCAACATCTATAACCCTCAATCATTGGCCTCTATGCTTACCTACACATCAAAACTTCGATGAACATATATGCTTCTCAAACATTGGCTTCTCTAGACAAATTTTTTTATCAAAGCTTTCTTTCTATGCATCAATCTATATGAGACTCTAGGAACTTCTTCCCTACTCATCAAACTTTTATGAACATGTATGCTCATCAATGTATAACATGAACCATAGAATTATCAAAACTTTTTATCTATGCATCCATCAATATATAACATGAACAAAACTTTTCTTTTCTAATTTATTTTATTCGTAACGTCAACCTCCATACTCATCAAAACTTTGTTTAAAATCTCAGCTTCTTCTTATATAGATTAGACTAACGGCCTTTTTATATAATAAAAATATTTTCACGTTGCATCACATAGGTTTGATCTCGCTCCACAAACACATATGCCCACATTGCAACAACAACATCCACTACTTTGATCTCGCTCTACAAACGCTCCACAAACGCTCCACAAACGTGAAAATATATAATGAAAAATATTTTGACGTTGCATCACATAGGTTTGATCTCGCTCCACAAAGGTTGTAACACATATGTAGGGTCGTCATCTTATTGTTTGTCACATTCAACCAAGAACCCGGTTCATCCACTTTGTTCTCTCCACGTCCTTCAATGCTATCTCAAGATTATAGCTGAGAGTTATAATCATGTTCTTGTTGATGATACCATCATGTTTTTCCGTGCCTACCTTTCATTGTTACTGTTCGATACACACCTCTAGTTCCTTGTTCTTTGACATTATCATAGCGAGCTTTTATGCAATAAGTGAAGAACAATACTAAAGTGAATTCTTGTGAGTTATGTTCATGTTCTCCTTTATCATACCATCATGTTTTGTCATGCATTACCTTCCATTGTTACTGTCCGATACACACATCCAGTTTCTTGTTCTTTGACATTATCATATCTAGTTTTTATGCACTAAGGGAAGAACAATACTAAAGTGAAGTCTTGTGAAGTATGCCATATAAACACGATTTCTTGTGTATAAAAGTAGATGTATTGAAAAATACTAAGAACACAATTTAACAATTGCACTAAAATTTTGTATTTAATGTCAAATCGCTCTCATTCCGATATGTCAGCACAAAAAAATTTAAAGCGCTCTTGTGATGACACGTCAGCTTTGTCTTAAAATTATAATGTGAATGTATTTATTGCAAAGCTTCTCCTTTAATATATAAGGGATTTGGAAAGAAATAAATAAGGGGTATGATTCTTATTTTCTTACGGCAAAACATATCATGCGAGCGTCGTGCTTCGTATTACACAAACATATTCTGTTTTTTTTCCTTCTCTCCATCTCTTTCTTTAGCCACCACTCGCTATTTCTTTTATAACATTCACGTCTTCACGGCGCACAAGTCAAAGATAACATGTTTTTTTATTTCTTTGGCTCAACATCAAACTTCATATTCATCAAATAATAAAGTACAACAGCTTGAACCTCATAAGAGATTAAACCACTTATACAAGGAGATGATCTAGTATCACTTTGAGACACTTCCAAGGACTCAACGCTACCTAATCAAGTTTCCCTTGTACATTAAACCCCAATGAGTACGACACTTCCCACAACTTGGAATGTAATCGGCTCTTTCAACCCCTAAATTAGACCTCCGTGATACGAAAACGCTTACTAATCCCGTGTGACAAAACCTAAAGTCGAGATTACGTATCATGTTAAGCTGTTGGTCCATGATATAGGCGTGAAGCACTTCACCCGAAAGCATCTACACCATAGGCGCCTTCCCCGACTAGGCTCTTACCACTGGCTTTCGACGTCTCGATCCTCAGCCTTAAACTCAATAGACTCATCTGTATTGAAAAGTCGATTCTCAACAACATACGCGAGCTGGTACCATAAGTACAAGCTTCCGGCGGTGTGGAACTTGTACCACTGGTTAGAGTCACCAACTCTGGGAAGTAAAAACTTCACCACGTACCATTGTAAGGTAAGCTCCTCCGGTTGATAAGTCCTTTGTCGCAAACATTGATACTTGTTGTTTCTGAGAATCGGAAAACAAAACCGACCTTCACTCGCCAATCTAAACTCTCCTCCGATAGCCACACCTCCTCTTAGGGAGGTAGATCCATGGTGGAGGAGTCGCTTCCCCAAGCCATGCGCCGCCGTTCTCGAAGATTCACTAGTGATATAGAAGGAAAAAATCAGATCTGGCTCCTCCTCGAACTCTAAAAGTCGACCCTCTCTATTTCTGTTACAACAATAGCCTCACCGCTATTCCAGAAGGAGCCGAAAGGAGTCACCAACCAGCTCATGTCAAGTCTCCGGAATAATTCTGTATATTTTCCTTATGTGGTTACATACATATTTATACATGACTCATGCTTAACCTAGAGCCAAGATGAGTGTTTGAGATTTACTATAAGTTCAGTCAGTCCCACTTGCAAGTGATTGAGCATTTACTATGATTTCAGTCATTCTCACTTGCAAGTGGTTGAGCCTAGCTAGAACTATATAAAATAAAAATACATTATACATAAGTATTTAATCTCTGGTCAGACAACTTGTAACTTGACATTGTGACTTTTCTTGTTTAACATTGACTAGACGAAAAAGGTTACTCTCAAACCCAAGGAGTAGATTGCACTGAAGTATTTGCTCCAGTTGCTAGATGGGATACAACCAAGAGTCTTCTAGCTGCGGAAGCTCAACGAGGATGGTGTGTCTATCAACTAAAAGTCAAGAGCACTTTCCTTTAGGTTGATTTGAAGTATGGATTTGGTATAGACCAGCCTGAGGGGTTTATCAAAGCATGGGAGGAGAATAAATTATATCGACGTTGAAAGGCTCTTTATGCTTGAAACAGACGCCAAGAACCCGGTTTAGCAGAATTCAGAGGTTATTTATGGAGGAATTTTCAGAAAATCAACTATGATCATACTTTCTCTCTGAAGAAAACATATAACAAGTTCTTAGTTGTAAGTATTTATGTGGATGACTTAATACTCGCTAATGAACACTTGTGTGCAAAATTCAAGTTGTCAATGCAACAAGACTTCAAAATGACATATATGGGGAATATGAATTTATTTCTTGGTGTGGAAGTTCATTAACGCGATAATGACATTCACAATTTTCAAAAGAAGTAGGATAAAGAGGTTTTGGAAAGATTCAAATGTGGAGTTGCAATTTAGTCAAGAACCCGACTGTTCCAGGAACTAACATCTCAATAGAAGGAAGTAAAGTAGCTGATGCAACTCACTACAAACAACTTGTTGGATGCTTGATGTATCTCATTGTAACAAGGACTGATCTAATGTTTGTAGTTTTTCATAACAAGTTTTATGGTGGATCCTAAGGAGGAACACATGATGATTGACAAGTGAATCTATAGATACTTGAATGGGACACTGGATCTTGGAGTTTCTACAGAAGATCAGCAAACATGGCTCTGTTGGGCTATATGGATAGTGACTATGCTCAAGATGTGGCTGATAGGAAGAGCACATTTGGTAACATATTTCTGAAGAATGGGGGCATATATATGTTGGAGCTCAAGTAAATAAGACATTATTACTTTTCCTTTACTGAGGCAAAATATGTAGCAGCAACTTCATCAGCTTGTCACTCTGTTTGGTTGAAGGTGATGTTGCAATAAATATGTGTTATGGATGATGAGTGCATGAATATTATGTGTGACAACAGCTCTCGATCAAGTTTTCAAAGAACGAAGCAAATCAGTGTCATGTATCACTATTTGCGTAACTTGTCAAGCAAAGGTGTCATGAAACTAAGTTTTGTGGAAAAAGTGTAACGCCCTGACCACCCACGACTAATGGGCCACCCACGCCCTCTCAATCGGTCCATGTGCCCCATCCCGTCTGACGGGCTGTGCGTTAATTTTTTCAAGGCTCGAAAGTCATGTTTACTATCCCTGCAATCACCACATGACCTTTTCCCGTGTTTTGGCCTTACTCACACGGTATCGCGAATCACTTCCCGATAAGTCACCCATCATTCCACAACTTCAGCGCAAGCATGCTTAACTCTAGAGTTCTAAACGGATGTGTGAGGGAAAATGTAAGCGCACTTTGGTGACATAGGTAGCCAAATAAATAATCTTATGCCTTTCCACATATACCAGAAATCGGGATGTTATAATTCACCCCACTCACAGAGGGCAGTGCCTCCGTCGCGCACCACAACAGGTCGCAAGACGCCTCAAGTCAGAACCCAAATGGATAACCAGCTTTGATACCACTTGTGAATGAGGGTGAATTGTAACATCCCGATTTCTGGTATATGTGGAAAGGTTTAAGAGAATTGATTTGGCTGCCTATGTCACCAAAGTGTGCGTACCTTTTCCGTCACACATCCGTTTAGAACTCTAGAGTTAAGCATGCTTGTGCTGGAGTAGTGGAAGGATGAGTGACCTATCGGGAAGTGATTCGCGATATCATGTGAGTGAGGCTAAAACACGGGGAAAGATCATGTGGTGATTGTAGGGATACTAAACAAGACTTTCGGACCTTGGAAAAATTAACGCACCGCCCGTCAAACGGGATTGGGCCCATGGGCCGAATGAGCAAGCGTGGGTGGCCCAATAGCCGTGGGTGGTGGGGGCGTTACAAGTGATATCAGAATTGGTTAGCCATCTCGGTTCTAACCCGAGAGACGTCTTGAGACCTATTGTGATGCGCAACGGGGACGTTGCGCTTTGTGAATGGGGGTGAATTGTAACATCCCCATTTATGGTATATATAGAAAGACTTAAGAGAATTGATTTGGCTACCTATGTCACCAAATATTGCTTACCTTTTCCATCACACATCCGTTTAGAACTCCTTAGTTAAGCGTGCTTGCACTGGAGTAGTGGAATGATGGGTGATTGAGGCCAAAAAACGCGGAGAAATCATGTGGTGATTGCAGGGACAACTAGACTTTCGAACCTTGAAAAAATTAACGCACCGCCCGTTAGAGGGATAGAACCCATGATAATCCATTAGTTGTAGGCGGTTGGAACATTACAAAAAGATCAAATGACGGACATAATGACCAAACCCATCAAGTTGGATAAGTTTGAAAGACTCAGAAGCATGCTTGGGATACAACGTGTCGAGAATTAAATTGATGCTCAAGAGCATGCCATTTTAAGAGGAGGAATATGTTGAATAATTGACTAAGCCCGAATCGGCTAAGTCTAGATAGTTTTTGGGAGTTGAATAAGTTTTATGTTAGAAGTAGTTACCTATTCTTATTGGGAAAATTGCCAAAAAGGGATGAAATAGGTATACTATTGTCCCCTTAGAACAAAATTTAGGATCTTTGTCCCTATAGTACAAACAATAATGAATACCCCCTTTTGTCCTTATTCTATTGAAATTTTACTAATTAAAATGTTAATTATTTTGTAAATGTTTTTTAAATAACCTTTCTCTGGGTATTCCCATGGGAGATATTTCTCAAGCATCACATGTTAAAGGTTTCGAACCCCCTCAGAAAAAGAGGCAATTCCTCTCATACCCATAAATCTCAATTTCTAATCTCTCTAGGACACATTTCTTCTTTTAATTTTCTATGTCAAACGAAAAAATATAAAATTAAAATTGAAACGTGAATATTTTTTATTTGATTTATAGAATTTGATAAAAATATTTCAAAAATCAAAAACCTTTTTTTCCATATTTTCACGAAAATCATCAAAAATATGATTAAAAACGATTTTAAAATACTTTTTTTTCGAATTTGAAACCTATAGAATTTAAATATTTGCCCATGGGTTCACCCATCCATTGGGGGGGGGGGGTTAGGGTTTAGTTTTGAACACCGGATAGGATTTAATTTGGGGGTTTAGGTTTTGTTAAAAAAAAGAATTATGAAATAGGGGTATAAGAGATCGTGGTAGCCCATAGGAGATTACCTCTAAAAAAAAGGGTGCAGGAGAAGTTGACTCTCAGAAAAACTATTAGTTTTTGGGTTAGGCAAAAGAAGAAGAAAATAAAAAGTCTCTCCTTTGAGTCTGACCTCATACTTGGATTCTTCTTCTCTCTCCGCATTTAACGCTTACGAAGCAGTAGCAGCCGAAGAAGAAGACGACGACGCCTCTCTCCTTTCGTTTAGGTTACTTGATTCGAGTTGAGTCATTTGGTAGATTTCTAGTATTACTTCTTTTCAGTTACAGAGAATACTCTGATTCGTACTCTAGCTGTGTGTTTCATGGTGTTTGATTAATCGATTGATCTGTGTGTTTGTAATCAAACTCAAACTCTAATGTGTACTTACTAGTTCAATTACTCTAATCCCCTACACATTATTTGAGTTTCCATTGTACAATTCATTTGCGCGTTTTTTCGTGGATAGGTTCCTTAGTTTCTGTTGGGAAGAGAAGTCTTGCTTGCACAAGCTCACGCTAAAGATTCTAAAACGTAAGAACCATATGCCTTGTCTGATAGACTTTGTGCCTAAGCGTAAACTAAAGCATCATGATGTTGAGTATCTTTATGTCTCTCGTAAGCGTTTGGAAGTGATCCCCGTAAGCCTCTATGTCTGTGAGACTCAATCGTGTATTGGTGGGTAGTTTTGACTCTGTTTCTTTGCCATGTCTGAAAACTATGCGTTTAGAGAAAAACACAGATGCTAGTGATACGGGTCTAGAGTCACTTATCTCGTCTTGTCCATTTCTTGAAGATTTGAGCATTGTTAGAAGGGATGATGATAATGTTAACGTTTTGCAAGTTCATTCTCAGACGCTAACAGGTCTTACTCTAGGATTTGAACCTGGTGACAGCCACATGCTGTTTCACTATTTTGGTAAAGAGATCTTGGAGCTTTTCATTGATTCTCCTAGACTCACGTATCTGAACTTCAATGATGATGTATTTTGTAGGACTTGACTCATCCTATGATCATTACAGAACAAATAACAGTCTGGGCCCTGCCTCAGTGTTTGTTGTCAACGCTCGAGTTTGTAGATATAAAATGTTGTTGCAAGGCAGAGCTTGTTGGAATGAAACTAGAAAAGTACTTTGCAGAAAACTCTGTGTTCCTTATGAAACTTGTTCTGAGTTGGAGAGTTATGTGCTAAAAGAAGATTCTGTCGTAAGTAACTTTCTTGTGTTGTCATGGCGATCTAGCACGTCCCAGCTCGATGCTTGTGGACCACTAAACAAGACTTATAAGTGACCGTGTTGTAAGATTTTACAAACTGATTTTGATGTAATAATAAGTGACTAAAACTTGGAAGATACAAAAAGACTGTTCACTCTTTAGGCAGGTCTTGTGATGGGGACAGACCATCTTCCTAGATGAGCCGTGTAGTTTGTGCAACGGATCACTCCTCTTTCGCTAGGACCATCCGGAAAATCTATGACGCTGATGCTGCCTGCGTCTAGGTGGAACAACCCCAGACATTTTTTATCGAGGTTAAGGCATTGTGCTATGAGCGATATGTGAGCCATTGGTGAACCAACTACCACCATTGCATCTTCTGTGTTTGACTTATCCTCGTCTGATAGTTCATCTAAGAGTGATTCCCAGGCTTTCTCGGATCTTTTCCATAGAGTTCAAATCGTTTCTTCGTCCAACTGACTTAGCCAACCAGGTTGGATAGATGCAGCCACCTGCAGAATATGGAGATCAGAAAGACCAAACCAATGTTCACTTTACATCTCACGGTGATAAACAATCTTGCCTTATTGGATTTGTGAAAGAAGAAGAGGAGGTTTTCAATTTTTTTTTGGAAGAAAACTTAAAAAAGGAAATTAAAATATTAAAAAGATTTACAGAATATTACATAACTGTTTTTGGCTAGATTTTCGGATCTTGTTTATATTTTTTCCAGAACTTACATTCTACCACTTTAGAAGGTAGACGAAGAACTAGGATATGGTATACGACGATTGTAGATAGAAAAACAATGTCAAGAATCCACTTCCTACCGAGCTAGATAAATGTTTATCTCTACGACTTACAGTCAACCAAAACCGTAGATTACAGAGACTTCGGTAGATTATATATTCTGAGCTCGTAGTTATATATGTTTTTGATATATTGCGCATCCTAAGCCGTTTAGAACGTTGTCTTTCTGTTAGATTACATATTCTACATCTCCGTAGATGGTAGATCGTAGATACTAACACATTTACTCCATTTTTAAATTTACAATTTAAAATATTTTATAAACAAAAATATTTTTCTTATATGAACATTCTTATCTACATCAAGTTTACTATTTTTCCATAATTTTTTACTTTGTAAAAAAAATAATATGAATTTTCAAAGACAAAAAGGGTACTGAAGGTCCAAACATGCCAAAAATTGATTTTGTTCTAAGGGGACAATAGAGTAGTTATTTTGTCCCTTTTTGGCAATTTCCCCATTCTTATTCCTGCTATTTCTACGTTTCATTTTCTTGTTAACGTTACAAGGCTTCAATAAAAGCCATTGTACTATTTTCATTTCAATAATACAGAATATCCAGACTACAATTCAAGTGTTTGAGTGGTAGAACTCACCAAAATACTTGATATGTATGAAAATCATGACTATGACAAGAATCCGCAACATCTGTTAGTTAAGCCCTCTATTACATCAAAACCCAATATCTAGTTTTAATCAATTCAAGGACTATAATACTAATTTGTGTGGTGTTATTTATAGTAGTGACTTAAATATAAATCTTTGTAAAGTCAGATTTTTGTAGAAGTAACTTGAATATGAATTCATGTAAAGAAAATTTTTGGAGATCGTCAAGTCCTGATGTAACTAGTAAATGTACAGCAGCATTGTACGAAATCTAGCAGCATTTGGTACGTGAGCACCATTCCAGTGAAGAGGGGACCAGCAGCATTGTACAGAATTTAGACTCGATTTGGCTTGTACATCTCGGTTTAGTTAATGTCTTTGTATCATTTGGTCAATTTAGATGGTCTAAAGAGATATCCATTCTGAGTTCTAGAGGGATTGTTCTCATCCCGTGTATATTAATCTAGGAGCATTATAACTTTTAAGTGTAGCCACGTATCATTATTAGGATGATTCTTATAATTCTTAGGAAAAAAATTATCCATCTAAATATAGATTATACTTTTATTAAATTAACATTCATATTGATTAGTAGTGCATAAAAGAATATTTAACATTTTTCCTTAAATAAAAGCTGTGTAATTACCTAATATAATTAACATATATGTGATAATTAATGTTTTGAATAATAAAGATTTGATAATATATTTTGTATCCTTCATCATTTTTGTTTAATTTATGTTATTACAAAAAAATTAAACAATCACATTAACCATATAATAAAAAGTCTAAATTTTTTTATATATGTTATATTTTGATTTTTTTCAAAATGACTATAAATTATTAAAACAGAAAAAGCATTAACTTTTATTTTTCTATTATAAGAAGATACAAATGATCATAAGATCATATGAATATAAAGTATCATTTAATAGATATTCAGATTAAATATATATATATATATATATATATACATATATATACATATATATACATATATATTTTAATATTGTTTAAATTAAACTATATATCATATAAATACATGTGTTACTTATATACTTAGATGGACCATTACAACATATTTTGGTAGTCACGTGTCATCATTACAATGATTTTTAAAATCCTTAAAATAATAAGTGAGTTCATCTAAGCATATATTATATTTTTTGTTAAACTAATTATCAAATAATTAGTAGTGTATAAAAAGTATTTTATATTCTTTCCTTAAATAAAAGCTAAGAAATTACCTAATATGGTTAACAAATATATATCAATTAATGATTTTGAATAATAAAGATTTGATAACAATTTATGTATCTTCCATCATTTTTGTTCAATTTTATATTCTTAAAAGAAACTTAACAATCACATAAGTATATAATAAAAAAATAGATTTTTTTTATATGTTATATTTTGAATTTGTTTAATATAAATTACTAAGACTGTTAAAAATGTACTTAAAATTGTTTTGATCAATGGTTTAACTTTTTATTATAACAAACTATAAATGATCATAAAATCATATAAATATGAAGTCTCATTTCATATATATTCAAACTATATATATATACATTTAATTCAATATCTTTTAAATTAAAATATATATAATATATAAAATACATAAAAAATTTAATTTCAAAATTTGTATTGAGTTGTAAGCTTCAATTAATAAATATTCATATTAATAAAAATAATATTTTTGTTACAGCAAATATAAAAATGTTAATAAAATCATATGAGTATCAAGCCTCAATAAATAAGTATTTATAGTAAATATATTATATATCTATGTCAATATCATTTAATTTTAATTATATATTATATAAAATAAATAAATTATTTATTTAATTTTTATCAACAAAAAGTATTGTAAATAAAAAGAAAGATTGTTTTTATTTATGTTCTTACTCGAATTTAATTATATACGTAATAGTTACTCACTCCTCAATTATTCAATATATTTATTATTTCATAATATGTAAATTAACACAAAATAAATAATAATCTCTACAAATAATTTGTACTAGGTGACCGATCCGCACCCTGTGCGGGCATAAACAGATTCAAATTATTGATTAAGTAGTACAAAGTTTTAGCAGTAACGGATTTTATATCATAAGACCGCCGTCTTTGGGAGAAAGCATCAGACACCAGAAAATGTTGGTACTTGAATTTTACACGGATGAGATGGAACAATGTAACTTCAATATCAAGAGGTAGTCGTTCCAGTATGAATAATTGGAATGTCCCAAAATAATTTTTGTGTTTAAGAAGATATTTTATTTTCCAAATCTGGAATTATTAGTGTATAGTTTTAGAAGTAACATATTTTATATTATCACTAATTAGAATTGTATTGTATATGTGTTGTAAGTCTTTATTTTAGGTAAAAATATTATTATGTTTTATTTTTTTGAAAAGTTTATGTAGACATATTAAAAGAAAATATAATAAAATTGAAAGTATTATCCATAAATTATATCAGGTATGAAGTATTTGATCAAGTATAAAGTACTTGTCTCGATAATGAAAACAACTTCCATTAGAAACTTGCAAAAAAATGTATTTAATTTTGTAAGCAAGTGGACGTGTTACATAATTTGAAAGATTTATTCTTTTCTTTTCTTTATTGAACATAAAAAAATATTAAAGTGACATACCATGATTGGAATAGTCGGAAAACTGATTGGCAATGAAATACTATCGATCTTCATACTCATCACTACCCTTCTCACAAATTCCAAAAAAATAAATAATTGTAACAATTTATATAGGGCAAATCTCTCAAATAGCCCTTTTTGAAGTTTTTATCACAAAAATAGCACTTGAAAGAAAAAATGACCAAAATAGACCTTTTTTATTTTGAAAATTTTAATATTTTTAAATTTTTTTAATTTTTAAACCTCAACTCCAAAACCCCCACCCCATAACTCTAAACCCTAAATTTAGATTAGTTAACCCAAATGTATAAATATATATTTACATCCTTTAATAAAGTCTATTTTGGTCATTTTTCTCTTTGAGTGCTATTTTTGGGACAAAAACTTTTTTAGGTCTATTTTGGTCTTTATCTCATTTATATATTTTAAAATATTTATTGGAAAACAAGTTGATAACAATTACGTACCATTCCTACGGAATATTCTGGAAAACTTGTTTGTAGATAACATTCAATATTTTTTTTCTTCGGCTTCCTTTCTTTACCAGTTATTAGGATTTTTAATCTAGATCTCGACTTAACTCTTGAAAGTGCAACGTAGAGCTGACCATGAGAGAAGACTGGCCTAGGCAGAAACAAACCAACACTTTCTAGTGTTTGACCTTGACTTTTGTTGATAGTCATCGCGAAAGCCAATGTAACCGGAAACTGTCTTCGACGCATTCTGAAGGGAAACTTTGTGTCAGGTGGTGTTACAAACATTCTAGGAATCCAAACCTTGTCTCCAGCAATATTGTTTTCGGTTATAATTCTAACTTCTATCACATGGGGAAGTAGCTGAGTAACAATTAGCCTAGTACCATTGCATAATCCATCTTCAACATCAATGTTACGGAGACACATAATAGGAGCACCAACCTTCAGCTTCAAATTATGTCTAGGCAGTCCATCCACTTTAACACTGTTCAAAAACTCTGCAGGATATACAACATTTTCTTCTACGTCAACATCGGATGGGATAATACTGTCAGAGCTAAAGTAAACCTTCTCTTCACCTGAAAGCATATGTAAATCCTTTTCTTTAGTGACATGTAAAAACTGACCGTGAAACATAAGAGTAAACACAAAAACATGTTACCTGGCAACTGCGAAAGCATGTAATCATTTATTTTATCCACTTCATCATTTGTGGGAGTGAGAATGGCTCGATGTCTATACAAATCCTTATCTCTTGACGTTTGAAATGCTTGTCCATAAACCTCTTTTGCCATAGTCTCAATAGGATTTTCTCCACTGTTTTTTATCAACAAATAAGAAGGGATGTCAATCTCAACTTGACCGTCGTTAGGCAAATTTATTTTTCTATCTCCAACATCCAAAATCCATTGTGAGAAAGATTGAAGATCTTTTGCTGCATCATCATTAAGACCATTCTACCACTATCATTTAAAACTGCATCCAGAATCTGGTTGTATACCCCTCTTTGCTCATCTGTTATCATCACCATAAGTCTTTCATTTTCCTTTAGCTGATCTTCCACAACATATTTAAGCTCATCATATATAAGGCGATTGCCGTTGTAAGAGCCAAAATCTTCTGGCTTTGGCATGAGGGGCCATTTCTTGAGGCTACGACCATTGCTGAGCAAATGATTTTCGATCTCAGTAAGAGCAATGTTTTTGATCTGCTCTATGGTCAAGTTCATATCTGCAAGTTTGATAAATTTATTAAATAAAATAAACAGTTTTTAAAATAAAAAAGTTTAATAAGATAAAATGCTCACTATGTCGTCCAGTTTCTCGTCGTTTCTTGTAAAGAATATCGTCGGTAAGATACTCTCAAGTAGCTTCCCACACGACATGAGGCTGAGATAAAGTTTTGGATACCAACATTCTCGCAAAAAGCTTCCTGACATACGTGGCAGAACTATTATCACTGCAATCTTTGATAACTTCTATAAATTCCTTGTTATCGTCCATCAATCCCAATGCATAGCAAGCATCTTTGTATGTATCATATAAAACACCATCAACTGTTTTTATATGCTCGTATGTTGTCGGCCCTCTTACCCAATTTAGCAATACTCTTAAGAAATATAGCTCATCAAGTGATGGATGAATATGCGCAATCCTCCCTATCGCAAAGCCTCGTTTCCGTGGTACTCATTCTCTCGTACCTGATTTCCAAACAAATTTTGTTGGAAATTCGGCATATGTCAGCTCTCTTGCCTCTGGGTATTTTTTGTTTGCTATGAACTAGGCCAAAAACATGGATTGATTAGCAGTTTTTTTTGTTGAGAATATTCTCAATAGGTTCATCTTCATCAAAAAACACCAGCTCCTGATCCGGAAGATGAAATCCAAGTTTCTCCACAGAAGTAGTACGGAAATGTGTAGCAAAAGCAAGAATTCGTCACGACGACTCGCATGCAGTAATATATCTAATTAAGAAATACGAAAACGTATATTAGAAAAGATGATCGTATACCTTAAAATGTGAAAGACAATAAAACTATATTGTTTCATAATGTATTTATTTTATTGTATAAAATGAGTTATATAAATTTCATTTATGATATTATATAGTTGGTAAAGGGTATACATATCTATTTTTACTAATATAAATAGATTATTGATGTATTTTCGTTTGATGCACACATAGCGTAACATACAAATTTTGTTTTATATCTATTATTAATACAATTAAAATAAAAATAGATATGATATATACAATAAAGAATTTAGTAATTTGTAGACACTAAAACGAATTGCTTTAAATATAATAATACATGCAGCCGTAATATGTTTTGATTTCATCAATGACGCCATCTTCATCTTCTTTATCCACTGGAAAGAAATTAGTTTATTTGAACTCGAGGACCAAAGCACCTCAAGATCGGTTTGGTTGAAATATGTCTTCTTACACACATGTTTCCTTAACAAATCGTGTGTTCATCATGGTAAATTATATATGCAATTTCCACACAATCTTTATACTTCTTAATGCTCATTAATCTACTTTATTAAAAGAGAATGAGTTAACTAAATCTACTTATGCAAATAATTTTGGACCCTTTCCTTTTAAAATTATTTGGTCTAACCCTCTATATCTAATTAAGCGTTACATGATTAATGAACTTGTATATATGACAGAAAATTACTCTAACAGAATCCTTGGTTATATTAAACAACTAAACAATTGATGCCCTAACAAATATAAGAAAAAATCAACCACGACTCTTTCGTAACTCAACTTATTATAAGAACAACATCATAGTAAACCATTGGATTAGTAATGCTTAATCAATCACATAGCATATCACACACGATTACAAACCACTTTACTATTAACTCGATCCAAATCTCTTTCCTTGATATTATTATTAGTAAAACAACATCATTGACATATTACAAACTAATTTGCTTACATAGTAGACCGACCTGGAGGTTTTAATTCACCAATATGTATTAATTTATATACAATAAATTAAAACCCCGTTACATATTGATATTATTCACCAATAGCATCGTAGACCTTGAACAACTGGACGACAATTACATCCCCCTCATGTAGCTTGTTATCATATTTCTTGATGAGTTGTTCACCAACGGAAGCATGAATTCTTATCTCCTGATTATACATAAAAAAATATGCTTTAGACAAAGCATAAATGATAAGAGTTCGGTTAAAGAAGAAAGTAGGGTTGACTTACTTCTTTATCAACGAAAACCATTTCAATGGTGTTGCCTAATTCTTTGTTGTAGTTTCTCCACAACCGGATAATCCTAACTTTAATATGCGACGTATCTTTACGGGGTTTTAATTCTCTAAGAAAAGAAACAATGTTTTTCTTGGCTCGCATCATTGCTATTGTGCGATCAAAAGAGAAGAATGTGTGGGTGTAAAGACATTGAGATTCACCTATATATATACAAAGTGAATGTTCTCAGATTAATGAAGCCAAAATAATATTCATACAATAAATAATGAAAGAGTTTAAAGGAAGATATTAAATTGATATTTTCATAAAAAAATATGATTATGATATGACTATTCTTGCGCACGTTATTTATTTGTAAAGAGGCGAATGTCTAAAGGTCATTAAATTATGTTTTCCCTTGCATTACTCGCCTGGTCTATAATCAAGGTCATTATTAAAGCAAGCTTAAGATCTAATCTGATACCATTTTTCTCAATAAACCTACCATGAATACGACGCATGTAAGCTGGAAATCCATTTGCGTCAATCGATTTATTGATGTTGAGAGGTTTCGGAAACATCTTAGAACATTTACCCTTCTTTGCTGCACCGCAAGGACCATGCATCATACAATCACCAACGATTTCATACAGGTACGGATCTACAGTAATCATACAATCACCAACGATTTCATACAGGTCCAGATCTGAACTATAAATATAGACAAAGTGAAACTAATTATTACATGTATTAACTAATTATAAGGAAACTAATTATTATATGTATTAACTAATATTCTTGCGCAAGTAATTTATTTGTTATAAGGAAACTAATTATTACATGTATTAACTAATCATAAGGAAACTAATTATTACATGTATTAACTAATATTCTTGTGCAAGTAATTTATTTGTTATAAGGAAACTAATTATTACATGTATTAACTAATATTTTTGCGCAAGTAATTTATTAACTAATTATGTAAGTCATTTGGAAAGTGATGTTAATTGGTCATTAAATTATGTTTTCCCTTGCAATTAGTGGGATCGATGAATTAAATGGTGAGATCGATTTTAGTGGTATTTTCCTATTATAGTGGGATCGATGAATTAAAAAAAATGATAAAGAAATTCCAAAAAATCGACTAATCAAATGTCTCAAATTCTTCTGAGAAGCTCTGTATGAGTGACATGTGGCAAAGTGAGCTCATGAGAAGTATTTTGCGGACTTTACCGAAATCTAGAATTTCGCGAGATTATGAAGGAGATCGATGATTGAGAAAATGAAATGATGGCGCGGATGACCTTTTTAAAACAAAAAGAAAAAAGAAAATCGGAGAGATAATTAATTAAAAAGAAAACAAATTTGTGAGGGCAGAGACTGAGTCTGGTGGTTCGGTAAGAAGGCTCGTGTGAAGAGAGTGTGAGTTCTGTCGGCATAGCCTGCCCTGATTGATTTTTCCCAAGTCACATTGGGCCTATTATCGGCCCTTTTTTGTATTTTTTCTGGCCCATTATGCCTTGAGAAAAATTTATCTATTTGCTCACTCAAGTATCAATTGAGATTCTATTTGCTCCTCAGTCTTTTGATTATTGGTGTGCAATACATAAATCAGAAAGCGTATTAAATCTAAGATTAATACAATCACGTGAACTCTCTTCTTCTTCTTCAATATGATATCCTGAACTCAACTCCTAGTATGTCCTTAACCTTCTCATACGTCACAAACGCAATCGCTATCGATGGCACTACCTGAAACAAACACACAAAGAACATGTCTGATTCACCTCTGCTAAAAAAAAGAGAAGAGGATGATTTTGAGAGACAAACCTTTACGGAGTTAGGGACCAAACCCTTGTACAATGCACCAACGCCTTCATGTCTAATCGTTTTCCTAAACGCATGAAAACACTGGTTATAGGAGCACGTCTTCATGTCTAATCGTGCTTCCTAGATTTATAAGTATACTACGCAAGTCATCATAAGGCGTGCTTCCATCTGTTATATTAAACTACTAAGCATCGTGCTTCTCTCGTGGTCAAAATCTAGAATGCAATCATTGTTAGTATTGATGACTTGTGTAGTATATTTATATATGTGCGGTTTCAGTTTAAAGAAGATGAGACTCACAACTCCTATAACAGATGGAAGCCATCCTCTGTACAATGCTCTTGGTCCTTCTTGACGCAGCACAGTCGATAGTGCATGGACCATTCCTCTGAATTGAACTATATATATATATATATATATATATGCAAAGTGAAACTAATTATTACATATATTAACTAATTATAAGGAAACTAATTATTATATGTATTAATTAATATTCTTGCGCAAGTAATTTATTTGTTATAAGGAAACTAATTATTACATGTATTAACTAATATTCTTGCGCAAGTAATTTATTTTTTATAAGGAAACTAATTATTACATGTATTAACTAATATTCTTGCGCAAGTAATTTATTAACTAATTATGTAAGTCATTTGGAAAGTGATGTTAATTGGTCATTAAATTATGTTTTCCCTTGCAATTAGTGGGATCGATGAATTAAATGGTGGGATCTATTTTAGTGGTAATTTCCTATAATAGTGGGATCGATGAATTAAAAAAATGATAAAAAAATTTCAAAAATTCGACCAATCAAATGTCTCAAATTTTTGTGAGAAGCTCTGTATGAGTGACATGTGGCAAAGTGACTTATCTTTTAATATATAGAGAGATACATAATTAATGTTCATTATGCGCAATCACAGATTTCAAATGTTACTTGATCATATCATTTCAAAAATATGATTCTTCAGATCGAGGGGAGATGGTGAACTATAACATTCAAATGATATCAGTGAAGCACAATGTAAATTAAATGAGTTCAAAAAAAAATATCAACAAACATCACCATTCCCATTAACCTTATATTGACGGTCCATGACTATATGTTTGGAGACTTATAACATCATGGTTGAACGATCAAAGTTAATATTCAATGATTATTAGTATATAAATTTTACTCTGTGGATGCGTGCGGGTAATCACGTGGTGTAAAAGGGCAATAAAGTTCAGGTCATAGTGTATGATTCAAGTAGTGTTCCAAAGCGATATTAGGCTTTTTCATTGCTCATGTGGTTGAATCTCTTTTAAAGGTCAAAACTCATGTGTAACACCTATGGTTTG
>CAJHQQ010000489.1:0-186161 GCA_905132885.1 Moricandia moricandioides
TAGGCCCCGGCTAAAGGTCCGCAAATCTGCGCAAGAAACCTAGTTGATTAGTCCCACATTAAAACCAGTTTTGAGCCTATTGGATTCCCGGAACTAACTTCTTAAGCGCGTCCGGAACTCAGCAGATTGAGCCGTTAAAGAGGACTTGTTGACAAATCCTAGTTCCCAGCCCACTTTCACCTAAGCAAAGATCAGGACACCACCGTCGTCATCCGTTCATGTCATCGCCGAAACACCTTTTTCCCAAAATTTTGTTTTGTAAATGTTCCCACTTGATATAGCTGATATAACTCAAACCGTTGCGTTTTTCGTGAATCTCGTAGAGTTGCGGGCCACCATTTGTGCCTCTCACTTTTTATGGATGACGGGATTGGTCCGGAGCAGTCAGGAGATCTAGCACACAGAAAGAGACAGAACCAATAAGTTCCATGCGCGCCCTCACGCATCGTGGATATTCTTGTGGTAATCTTTCGCATATCGTAGTGCAGAACGCGATAGTACTTCGTAGTTGCGATCCTGTGGCACAGCAAATCAAACGTCAACAGACTGACCCATATTACAGCCAAAACGCAACTTCAGTTCTCACCAACCATGATATCGAGTACGCCGACCAAGAAGCCTTCCGCCGTTGTTCGCCACCATGCCTCCCACCGTAGCTGAAAACAATCTAACACCAGGTGAACTTGTTCAGAATCCGCCGGCTGAACCTCCATGGCTGTCATACCGTAAGTTCGAAACCGGTCAAGTAACCGGTGCAGTTATGGAATTAACCCAATTAATCTGTTAAGAAAGTAAATTGGAATTGGGGTGTCATTGTGCGAAAATTGAATTTTGACATTAATGGACATATGAAACCCAATTTTCTAATCTTAATTTATTCTTTTCACCTTAGAAAAAATCTAATCTGGATGTGTAGAAAAGGCAATTTGTTCAATTTGGAATTTGATATACCTTGTCAAGGGTTGACCTGAGTTCTTTGGGCGAAGCATAAGGAAAACTTCAAAACTACATTTGACCATTGACCCTAGAAACGATGACTTTTGACTGATCACACAGGTCTATCTTTTTTTAAGGCCGTTTAAGTGCCTATTGCGAGATACATTTTACCCCCAATTTTCGATTTGCTGTCTAATTTCGAGCCACTTTGACGAGTGTAGACATGACTAACAAATATTTCACATTGCTAAGGTGAGGTCCTTTTCGTATATTCACGTACCAGTGAGATTCTTTCTGAAATCAAATACAGTATATCTAGATTTTGAAAATTATGGTCTGTTTGAATTGAGCTGTTTGATCATGTTTGGGTAGTTTTAACTCATGTAACCGGAACAAGGTTCTTTAGAGGATTTGAAATTTTTGATTGACTTGTTGATGTTATTGATTATATAGTATATATTAAACTTATGTGGTGGGCGGGGTTCGGGATGGTTTGACCTAGCCGCAGATATGTGAGCATTGGTGGCTGCGACGCAATTATGGGCGGGGTACGAGAACAAATTTATACGACCGAAGAGTAAGTTATATCTTTTTATTGAAGGAATGCCGGTGTATAGGCTGCTATATGTTATCATCGCATTGGTTGTAATTGGTGTTGATGCTCCAGGCGTTCGTGTTGTTCATGTTAGAGCTAAATTTTTCATAAGTGGGAGTTATTATTACTCATGTCAGTGGTATGGGGTCTGCATCTCATCCTCACTGAGTGACTCCCTGTTACTCACCCCTCCTTCTTTCCTTCTTCGGTTGAGACCTGCTGAGATGAGTGATTTCATTCGTCCCGGTGCTTTTGCCGTTTTTCTTTTTTCTTTCGGGTTTTCAGACTTGGAATCTAAAGGATTATCAACTTTTCCAGCAGGGTCTTTATAAATTTCATTTATATAGAATTTCGCGTCATGGCCGTTGATGTTGACTTTTTACAATATATACAAAATAAGACCATGTCTCAGCGATTATATTAAAAAGGATTATTATTAATTACTGCAAAAAGGGAGTATTACAAAATTTTCTAATCAGAGCGGTATTGTGTGTGCGTCCCGCCTCCGACCCCACCCAAATGATCGAAATCTATGAGTTGTTCAGACTCTTGTTTTAAATCTGTTTTAAGACACTATAACATATGAATAATAGCTTTATTAGCGGGCAACTTTAGAAAATTCTAAAATCGAAAGAAAGAAGCACCTCTTTGCAGGTACTTGTTCCTGTAATAGACCGTTTTGTACCTAGTTTTCCCAGCAAGAATTGATTGTAAAATTTGGTTTTGTGAATCTTTCAGATCCACCACGGGTTTAGAATTTGGGGAATTCCGCAGATCCTTAACCAGATGCCTTCTTTGAGTAGAGGCTTTTGAGATGATCAAAATTGAGTGCCAGGCCCACAGTTTGCCCCAGAATTTGCCGCAGCTTATTTACGATGAAAATATGTAGAGACAGCGCTAGGTAGCCAATATGCTGTCTACCGAACTCAAGGGAAGCTGCAAAAAAATCACATAGGCATCAGAAAAGTGCAGAATCACAGGTAGAGCAAAGCTTTGACCAAAGTGCCCATGCCCTGCGCTACAGGGGGTACTGTAGAACAAATTCGTAGCCGATAAATCTCTCCAGCAAGGACATGGACCTGATCGTATTCAAAGGGTGCAGGCGGAATTTGCCTCCCAGATCCATCAATGATGCACGATCGAGCCGCAAGCCAGTTCTACGGGGATGTTTTCAGGGGAGGCTACAAGAATCCTGGACTAGGCAGCCCCAAACGTTCTAGCAATTGTCATCTGGGAATCGTGTCCCCAGGTTCTCAGGGTCGCCATGCACCACCACCTCACATCGATGTCCAGTACAGGTACGAGTGGAGGATGAGATGCTACCAGTCAGCGATCTGGATAGGGGCAAGTGATAGTACGTTCGATTATGGGAGACAATTCGGGAGTGGTGGAAGGATAACATGAATGCCTGCGAGTTGCTCATGATGTTGGAGGACAATAGTTGGTGACATGTCTGGAGAACATCCACACTTATACTGGCTCTTGCCTTAGTAGATGTGCTTATTTGCGTGGAGTGCCCAGCAATTGA
Source organism: Moricandia moricandioides (assembly GCA_905132885.1). Taxonomy (NCBI): domain Eukaryota; kingdom Viridiplantae; phylum Streptophyta; class Magnoliopsida; order Brassicales; family Brassicaceae; genus Moricandia; species Moricandia moricandioides. Next base: position 3,060 of record CAJHQQ010000489.1, read on the forward strand.
GTGGGATGGTTAGCGATCCGGATACATCATGGCGAAGCTGACATATGATAAATTTTTTCTAAAGCCATTCAACAAAAAGTACTTTCCGAGCCAAGAAAAGGAAAGTCTTGCATTCTCTGAATAATAAGTAACATGTATTGTAGCAAAAACTTCTTATACAGCATGGTACGTAATGAATAAACTGTTCAGTGGTAGTACGAGTGAGATTTAGCGAACTCTGTTTAGTTTTGTTGCCCTGTAAATAAATAATGTGTTGGTGTCCATATACGTATCTTCCTATGCATCTTGAGTTGACCGATAAGCATCTTTTCTAATTCTATTAAGAAAGGAGGAATACTTAATGGCCTAATCTCATATGTTACTATGTTTGTATTACCTTCTTATCACTTATGATTCGTTTATTCTGATACTTGATTTCTATTCCTATTTTGTTCCTTTCTTTCTTTTTTTTTGTCCTTTCCTATCTTCTTCTGTGTTCTTTTGTTTGAATCGTCTGATTTTAGAGTATGTTTTGGATTTGGTTTATTTCTGTCTTTATGTGTCCTTGAATGGTGTTTGACGTTGAGTGTGGTTTTAATGTATTTTTAGTGTTTGTCAGGTGATGGATTGTGTTTTTGTTAAATGAGGGTCGTTGTTTTGTATCTTCTGACGTAGCCCATAGGATCTATAATTGGAAATTTATTGTATTCGGGTTGCCTTAGAAAGATCATAGTTTAAGCCTTGCCTAACTTAAGAACCAAATGACGCGATGGCGGTGGTTTCGGAGGATGACTTTCATCAAATGCCACTGCTATTCCTTATGGAGCGGAAAGCGACAGGTACTATCAATTCATATATTCCGCGACAGAGTTGAGTGATGATATTTGTACTGTATCCTCTACTTTTATCTTCATTAAACTTATCAGCAGTACACTTTTGCTTTGATACTAAATGGTCACTATATCCCCATACCATGTATGGTACCCATCATACCATATAAAACTGCGGCTGTTATTGTATTTCTGGTGATCTCCCTGCTATTCAGTATTGTACTATCTACTATTCTAAGAACATATGGATCAGACTTATAGAAATATGTAGGTAATGGTGTAAGTAGTTCATCAGGTTACAAACATACACTAAATACATCACAAGACTGCATACTAAAACTGGTGTTAAACGAACACTCCGTGAGACTATCCGTTCTAGGAGACCAAAATCACAACAGCCATTTTTGATCCATCATGGATGGTATAGACCATTGTACAAAAAAGGTACTTGATAAGTTTAATGAAGATAAAAGAGAGGATGAAAGTACATAATCATTTTGCGGAATATAGAATTGATGAGAACATTCAACCTGAACCAAAGCCGTACCTAACCGAACCAGACATCCAAGACATGATCACCAAGGTATCCAAACCACAAGCAACCCAAGAGTGTCCATCCCAATTGTGTTCAAAGGACCCATGACTAGACAAAGAGCTAAGACATTTTAACACAAGTTTAATGAGAGCATGATGCTGCTTTTGATCATGTACAGGTTAAACCAACTGAGGTTAAGCCAACTGATGAACAAGTTGATCAAGAACCAAGCTTGAAGAATGATGGACCATACGAGAAGACTAAATCATCAAGTAAAGATCTTTGGACACTCATTCCGGACCAACTCCATAGCAACTTGCTGATCATCAGCATAGAAGATCAGCTCATCTAGAAAGATTAAAGGACTAATCAAACCGGCCAAAAGAGGTAAGAAGGTAAGCATATAAATTCATATTTCAACGGTTTTATTTGTTTTTTTTATTCCCAAACTTTCTAGTTGGCTTGCACGCCTAATGGGGTTTTCTTTTGTCCAAAACTATGTAATATTTGCTTCAAAGACCCTCGAAGGCACCACTGCATTGGATATCTATATAAGTCCCCTATAAGAAATTTTTATCTTTTTACGCATTATATAAAACCTTTTCTTAAATCAATATATCTTTTTACGCCTTATATATCCAAGTACTCTTTGCCTTCTTGTTCAGTCCCTGAATTTTTTTTCCGATCACCAGGAGAGGAATCTCCCATCACGTGATATTTAACACTTCAAATGAGGTTACACTCATAGGTTATTGATTCTAAACAACACACAAATCCACCATCATCCTTGTGTGAAGTCAACCAATCACTAAAAAGAGTTAGTAGCTCGAGATCAAACCTTCATCACCCATCCTTAAAGCGATCAAGAGCAGCCTATCGAAGGACATTCAAGTGGTATGATAGCTACTTGAAAGGGTGTTTTAATAATTGATCTTCGTCACAAATCGTTTTTTCAAACACTATATTTTCTTTCTATCTTTTGTAAAAGTCAGATCGGGATATCCAAAATCAAAAGAAACCAAGAAAAGAAAGACAAAAAAAAGAAGAAGCAGGAAACAAAAGACCTATGATAATCAGGAGTAAATCAAGGAAAACCGGATCTAGGTTTGGTTAATAGGGCTTGATGACAAAAATCTTTCTGTTAGTCACGTTTTGGGTAGTGTTTGTAGGTCTTAAGTGATTCAATATTTGCTCTTAAATGAATTCTTGGGAAGAAAAAGATGCTTTTACGCACTTCAAAACTGGACATTGATTTCAAGATTACGGTTTTTGACCCCAACACATATTATTACCAGCAAAACTACAGAGTCGACTAAACTCCAGCTCGTACTCCCTGACAGTTTTAGTACCCTGTCTCAAATGCTCAAATTCATTCTTATTCAGGTGCAAGACTTCCTTGGGAAAGTACTTCTTGTTGAATGCTTAGAAAAAATAGTCATATGTCAGCTCGCCATGATGTATCGATCGCACTCCATCCCACCAATCTGCTGCATCTCCACGCAGATATAGCACATCGCTACTAAGGCAGAGCCATAGTGGAAGTCTCCAGACATGTCACCAACCTATGTCTCCAATCATGAGCAACTGCTGGCTCTGTTTATCCCCCGAATTTCTCCAAATCCACGTACTTCAACTGCCCTATCACGCTGAGGAGCATCTCATCACACTCGGTAACCTGTACTGGAAGAGGAGGTGGTGGTGATGGGACCTGAAAAACCCTGGAACCTGCTGAATGTGGGGCTGCTGACCCGGAATCTGTGGCTCCCCCTGAACCTGAACTGGCGCGGCCTGCTGCACGTGAATCTGCAGACCATGCTGCACCTGAACCTCAGGTCCACGTTGTCCCTGCTGAGATGTAGCCAACTGTCAAGCAACCTCCTGAGACGCTGCATGGGCAGCTTGCCAAGCTGCCTCCTACTTGACTGCCTTCTGAGCAGCCTGTCGAGCTGCATCATGCACCATCTGCCTCAAATCATCATTATCAACTGGCGGAACTGTATTCTGGGAAACTGTGGGCGGCACATGATCATCTCAAGCCTCTCAAGAAGCTCTGGAGGTCTGCGGATTACCAACTCTACTCCGTGGTGGCATCTGAAAGAAAAAACAATACAATCAACTTCTGCTGAAACTTAGTACCAACGGTTATTACAGGAACAATACTGCCAAAGAGGTGCTATCTCTTTCATTTTAGAATTTCAAAATTCCCAAAAGTATTTCAAAAATTGTCTAAAACGATTAAAACAGAGTCTCACAAATCGCCATTCGGGGTCGGGGCTGGGACAAAACCCGCTCTGATACTAAATTGTAATACCCGCTTTTTCTGAATAATAAAATAAATAATAATCTCTGAAATTTCTATTTTTTAATTGTAAAAAGTCAACATCAACGCCATAAATCTAATAATAAAATAAACACCCGAAAATGTCGATAAACATAGATCCACAAGTCTGAAAAAGAAAGAAAAAGAAACGGCCAAAAGCACCGATCCGAAATGAATCACTCATGCTCGTCAGTCTCACCGAAAGAAGGAAAGAAGGAGGGGTGAGTAACAGGGGAGTCACTCAGTGAGGTATGAGATGCTAGACACCCATACCACTGACATGAGTAAATATAACTCCCACTATGAAAATTTAGCTCTAACATGAACAAACACGACGCCTAGAGCATCACACAATACAAACAATGCGATGATAACATATAGCTAGTCTATACACCCGGCATTTCCTCATAAAGATATACTTACTCTTCGTCGCTAATACAATTTGTCTTCGTACCTCCGCCCATCATATCTGCGTCGCTAGCCACCCCTGCTCATCATATCTGCGGCGCTAGGTCAAACATCCCCGAACCCCCGCCCACCACATAGTTCTTAATTAATATATATATATAATCAATTAACATCATACAATCCAATCAAATTTAAATCCTCTAGACCCCTTGTTCCGGTTTACAATGAGTTAAAACTACCAAAACATGACTCAAACAGACTCAATTCAAACAGACAAATAATATTTCAAAATCTAATATACTATAGAAAGAATTCTCACTGGTACGGGATATACGAAAAGGACCATCACCTTAGCAATGTGAAAAAGTAGTAGCTACGAACTCCAACTGCTCAAATAGACAGCAAATCTGAAATCGGGGTAAAATATTGATCCAAAACGCCCTTCAAACGGCTAAAAAAGGATAACTGGTGATCTAGTCAAAAGTCAACTTGTTGGTCAATGGTCAACGTAGTTAAGTCTAACCCAAGCCGGTCAACCCTTGACAAGATTCAAATCAAATTGAACCAATTGCTTTTCATCAACCAGATTTAATTTCAAAGGAACAAGATTCAAATTAAATTAGAAATCGGTTCAATCCTAACCAAAATCAATTTCAAATAACCGATCCATTTACCCTAACCGATAATTGTTTCCATAAATCAAACCGGCTTGACCGGTCAACGAGTTGACTCAGCCGAGTCACCGGCGAGTCAACAAGTCAACCGGCGAGTCGCCGGTGGTGGAGGCATGGTGGCGACACGGCGGAGGCTTCTTGTCGGCGTACCTATTGTGGTTGGAGACGGTGGCTTTGGCGAATGGCGGTCGGTGACGTTGGAGCGTGAGCTACACGCGAAGTAACTACGGCGCACTACGATGATGCGAAAGATTCACCCACAAGAATTTTATCCACGCGTGAGGGCGCATGACGATGGCTCTCTGGCTTGTCTTCCTGCTCCGGACTCGTCTCAATGAGAGGAACACAATGGTGGCCTTAGATTCACGAAAAACGCAACGGTTTATGAGTTATCATCACTATATCAAATGGACATACAAAACAAAATTGGAAAAGGTGGTTTCCGGCGATACCATGAACGGATGACGACGGTGAGATGTCTGATCTTTGCTTAGGTGAAAGTGGCTGGAGCTGGTTGTCAATAGATCTCTTTAACGGCTCAAAATCTGCTGAGGTTCGACGCTTAGAGTTTTTCTGAACAAAAAATAATGGGCTGAAACTGTTTATGTAGGGACTTACCTAGGGTTTCTTGCAGATTAAGTGGGCCTTGCTGGGCCCTAGGATTTGGGTAGTTATACAAAGACAAACAAACATATAAGAATATCTCATACACCAAAAAACACATTATCATTCACATTAATAACAATAAACAGCCAACTATTCAATCAATCGAATATTAAAAATGACAGACAATCAAAAACACAAACAAGATATAACTTGTATTTGGCAGAAAAGAATTAGAAGCTCCAACCAACTAAGAAAAAGAGAACAAAGAAGAACCACAAATCAAATCGTCTTCACCGCCAAAAGAATCAGAATTCAGTGCTCACGCAATCGTAACAGATTTCAAACAAATAAGAACCACAAAAGTGAATATGTTTAACCTGATAATACTAGGGTTCAAAAGAAACCAAAATTGTCGAAGCTGCAAACAAATCGAAGAAAATAATCAGATAACTCAGAGAAATCGAATAATTCAATCTAGGGTTCATAATGACACAAATCGGTTATGGGTTTCATCTGGAATCGGACGGCGAAGAGGAGAAGACTTCAGGCATGAAGATTTGGGTGAAATTCGAGAGACATTTTAATTTCTTCACTCAGCATGTTTGTATTTGGTATGGCGGAAATTAAAAAAAAAAGCTAAGTGTTTTGCCTCCACTTTAGTAGTTAGTTTTATGTTCCCACTTAATGAAAATTTTCCCTAGAAATAATTTAGTGCTACGAAAAGGTTTGTTTCAGATTTAACCAGTTTTAGTAGCAGTTGGTGAATTTGTGCTAACGTGAACAACTACCATTACCCATATTTCTTGTAGTCATCATTCTTGAACGTAGTAGATAGTACTATACTTATAGGGTGAACAACTACCATTACCCATATGTCAAAATCACCACAGCCATTTTTGATCCATCATGGATGGTATGGACCGTTGTACCAAAAAGGTATTTGATAAGTTAAATGAAGATAAAAGAGAGGATGAAAGTAGAAAATCATTTTACGGAATATAGAATTGATGAGAACATTCAACCTGAACCAGAGCCGGACCTAACCGAACCAGACATCCAAGACATGATCACCAAGGTATCCAAACCAGAAGAAACCCAAGAAGTGTCCATGTCAATTGTGTTCAAAGGACCCCATGACTAGACAAAGAGCTAAGATACTTTAACTCAAGTTTAATGAGAGCACGATGCTGCTTTTGATCATGTACAGGTTAAACCAACTGAGGTTAAGCCAACTGATGAACAAGATGATCAAGAACCAAGCTTGAAGAATGATGGACCAACAAAGAGGATCATGATCATGGAGAAGATTAAGATGTAAATTACCAAGTTGAGGAAGAGGCTGTGTCTTATCCAGCTCAAAGAGAGCTATTAGTTACTAGAAGGTCCTTGAACACCCAATCAAAGGCACAAGAACATGAGCAAATAGTTTTTCACACTCATTGCCTGGTTCATGATATGGTGTATAGTATGATCATAGAAGGAGGGATCTGTACCAACGCAGTAAGTGAATACTTGGTAGCAAAGTGACGTGGGTGTGTTTTTATGTTCTAAAAGAGTATAAATATACTAAACAAACAACTGTCAAATTAACCCTTAATCCTAATACAAAATAATAATACTCTTGTCAAGAGAGATCAGGTGTAGTACTTAGGGATCGAATCCACAGAGAACAATGACACACAATATATTTCTTATTTCTAAAGACTAAGCTAGGTAACTATATATATATTGGTAGCAAGTAATCAGGTCAAGGAAATGTTCCTTTTTAGAAGGTATAGATGCAATATGGAAATATGCTATAGATCCAATATGGAAATATGCTAATAATGCAAATATGGAAATATGCGAATATGGAAATAAGCTAGATCTAGGGTTTCAGACAAGTGGATTATAGTAGATAGAAGTTAAAGGTATTTAATCATGGAACTCGAAATCTAATGTAAAAGACACCAGCTCTCGCATGCGCGTCTAATCTATTTTCTAAGTCCAATGTCTCAACTCTCGCTTGTTGACACCGAATGACCGTCGATTGATGACAATGATCCTGCGTCGATCGATGGTTTTTTGAGTCAAACGTTATGACCTAATTCGATAAGTTCACTAGATTAACTAAATCAACTCTCGTTTGTTTCTAGCAACCTAGCTCAACCAAATAGATTCCGGTAGTAGACCATGCTCTCGCTTGCGCCTAACTATCCTATTATCAGGGCTCTATAACACAAGCAATAAACACAATTCTATTAATAGATCTAATAATGACCCTAACAATTCTATTGTTTGGCCAATCCATTAGTAGCATTAATAAACCCTAAATATAGTTGATAACTACTCTGAAATAATTAAAGTAGAAATAATAATCTGAATAAAATGCAGAGATACTGGGGTTTCAATATAAATCTACCTAAGTAAATCGGGTGCAATACCCAGCACACAGCACACTTTTTCTGGTGCAATACATAGAGTATAAATATAAAACTCTAAAGTCTAGGTCAAAACTCGTCCAAGGGTAATTTTGTAATATTGAGTCATGTCTCTAACTTGGGCTTGAAAGTCGGTTGTCTGCGAACTGGACGTCGATCGATGGCAGATGTGCAACATCGATCGATCTTTGTCATGTAACATCGGTCGACGCCTACGTTGTATCGTCATTTGATGGTAATCTCGTACTTCGACTCTCTTCAATGATCAGCTATGGATTATTCCTCTCCAAATGCTCCAAAAGCTCCAAGTATCTCCATATATCTCCAAAACGTACATGGACCTGTAAAGACCTCAAAACATAGCCTAGACACACATAACAGACCCCAAATAGAGTCTATAACATGGTCTAAAACTGGTAATAAATAGGCTATATCAACTCCCCGAGACTTAACCTTTTGTTTGTCCTCAAGGAAACAAGCCTATGAAAGATGTTTTAAAAAGTGAAGATGCGCATATTGTCTAAGTATAACTGTCACTTTACTTTATTGCAACCACATCCTATCAATCCAATCACAAAGAAACTTTATATACCCTATCCTAGTATAGCAACCAAATCCATTCTACCAACAACTAAGCAAAACTAGTCTGACTCGCCCCTCTACTGATTTCATTTATTTGCATAAAATAAAAGTGCAAGATTTACCTTGGGATTATCGATCAAGGGACACATGGACTCTTACTTCTGCAAGTGTCTGAACACACATGCAACCTTCTCTGATTCCTTTCCTCTCTCACTTCTCACTTCTTCTCAGTCAATGTCTCTCTTCTTTTGAGGTTATCATTTTGTTTTTTTAAGTGACGGAGATATTTGGATAGGCTTCCATGAATCAAGCCCTATTGGTTTTTGCCACCAGATCATGTTCACTTCTTTTTGACTTTTGTATCTCTTTTTAGGATATATGAATCAATCTTTAATGGTTCTAGCCACAAAATTCTCTTTGACTCCTTTTTTAGTCTGAAGGGAAGAGAGAGGGGAATCAGAAGCACACAAACTTTTACCTTCCAGACTTGCAGAAGGAATCCGTTCCAATGTATACCAAATCCCAAAGCAAGCAAATAATGTCAGAATTAGTTATGGAAATCAGCTTCGGTTCCTCCATACTTTTTAAGCAAGTATGATATAGTGGCATGATGACCACTTTGGTATCTCTAGTAATCTCTGCAAATAACCTTCTAAGAATGGTGTGTATAGCATGGTTAGTCAATAATAAATCTAGATCATAGTCTCCTTTTTGACTCAATAAAACTTTTTGAAAACTTATATAGATATAAATAACACTCCAAAAACAATCAAATAGTATTAGTGAACCTTCCCTGACTTAAAGTACATTGTCCCTAGTGTAATCCGCCCCGGATTGGTTAGGAAAGTTAAATCAGTAATTAGGTTAAGTTCAAAACTCGATACCTTCTCTATGTAAGAGAACGTAAATCGATGGTCGGATATGGGTGTCGATCGATGCTAAACCTGTAAGTTCCTATTTCTAATAAAACTCAAAATAAAACACAATATCAGTAATACCTCCCCCAGACTTAAACAACACTATCGTCAGTGTTATACAGTCTGAGATTGGGGAAGAAATAATTCATAAGGACCAATTGTAACAAGGAAAAACTGATACACCTTCTCGCTGATGGTGACCGTCGATCGACACAGTAAATTGCATATCGATCGATGCTTTGCTTACTCCGTCGATCGGCAGTGATCAAGTGTTGGTCGATGCTTGATTCAGATTGTCTTCCTCGCATCTTTTTTTTTTGAATAATCTGAAATAAATAAATACAAAAAATAGTAATAAAGAAGAATAAAAAGTAATTAAAACTTACTAAACAGTGGGTTGCCTCCCACTCAGCGCTTGGTTATAGTCTTAAGCTCGACGTTGTGAATGCTCTGACTAGAAAGGAGGTTGATCAACACTTGGAAAACAAGTGGCTACATCTTCTTTGCTCTTCTGAAACCATGTACCAATGAAGTTTCTGATTGCCTCATCTCCTCTAGTTTTCTCGTTCTTTATGATCTCCTTAGTAACCTCCAGTGAGTGCATTCTTCTTTGTAGATTTCAATACTGCGCTGGAGCATTCGAAGTCTGTCAGCTGCAGTGTCTGACATTTACTCTACTTGCTGAGAAGTATCTTCCTTCATCAGGCTCTGAGAAAAAGCAATTTCATCGAACCTATCTTCTAAGTGGTGTTCTGCTGCAGACATCTGTCTGTCGAACTCAGTATCGATCATTGGCAAGATTATGCTGTCGATTGATGTCACTCTGTTCAGGTCTACTCGCATGCTGTCTCTAAAAAGTATCCATTTCTTGCTTCATCTTTTCCATGCGATAGGATAGTAGACGTCATCAAGCCTCATGTAGAAATCATCCATTGAAATCTCCGGAGCTTTGTAGATCGCATGCACAATATCATCAATCTCTGTTCTGCTGTATGTCTCTTGCTTCTGCTCCGTGTTGTCGATCGATGGTGGTACCTGTGCGTCGATCGATGGCTGTTGCAGTTGTCCAAAGAATTTCCTGATCGTTCAGCCATGATAAGGGCGTCTGCTACATCTATCTTCGGTAGAGTTTAAATTCTCCCATAAAGACCTTGTGCACGTCCTTCTACATCTCTGAAAATTCCAAACTCATCGGGGCTGAGATAACCAGCTTCTGTTTCTTCTGGTCCAAGTGAAGGGTCTGATTTACGTTTGATGTCGTTTGATGGCTAAGAAAGGCCGATTGTTGATTCTGGATTGCCTACTCTCGCGTCCATTATCCAGCCAGCTTCATCCTCATCGTAATCTGAATCATATTCTTCGTAGGTTTAATCGTATACTTGGCATGACCAATTGGTGTCGATCGATGGTCTATGGTTACTGTCGCTTGATGCTCGATAATTAGACCGGTGCCCAAAAAGATTCCCAGCTCCATTGGCCATTGCAAGTATATCTGCTACATCCTCCTTCGTGACATTTAGAATTTTGCCATCCATAGCTCTTACGTGACCATCAGGATCTCTCATAATACTGAACTCATCTGGTTGTAGATAACCAACTTCTCTGTCATGTTCTTCTGCTGAATCATGTTCGGTTTTTGCGTCGTGCTCAGTGTCGATCGATGGCGTATGGTTGCCGTCGACCGATGTCGTATGGTTGCCGTCGACCGATGTCGATTTCCCCGGTTTGTGGGAAACATGAAAAAATCCAGCCTCTTCCATAGCAAGTCCGCGGTACTCTATCATCACTTCTTCTCTATAGTTTCATCGTATTCGAGGTAGGCCTGGTTGTAATAGTAATCAGCATGGTGGGTGTGGATTGGTTCTGGGGTATGGGTTTCGATCGATGTTGAAGGGTGGGTGTCAATCGATTGTTGATTTGCAGGACTATCGATCGATGCTTGGGGTTGGGTGTTGATCGATGCTCCATCTACCGATTCCTCATTGCACTCGTAAGCGTAGAAGCATGTGGCCACAAGCTCTGCATCGTTACACAATTTGATCAGGGTAGCCTTGTTCTTATTTTTTAAAGGTTCATAAAAGATATTTTTATCAATTAGAGATAAATATGACCTGTTTAACTGCATGTCGCATATGGCTCCCACAGTAGCCATGAATTCTCTCCCAAGTGGTAGTGAAGAGTTCCAATCTATCCTGATGTCCATCACATGAAAGTCTACTAGGACTAGGGTGTTGTTGTTCTGCACTGGAAAATCTTTTACCATCCCTCCTAAGTTAACTCTTGAGCAGTCTACAAATGTGAACGAATCGTTGGAGGGTTTCATTCTTATGTTCAGCTCCTCTGCCATAGACTTTGGCATAATGCTCACTGATGATCCAGTGTCAAAAAGGGCGTTGGGATATTTGTTTCCTTTCATGAAGCATGAAACCACAAATTTTCCATGATCACTTTTCTTCTTCAGACAGGTCATCTGCTTCATCTTCTCTCTGAGGTAATTGAACATTATCTCTATATCATCATATGTCTCCCTTGTTTCCCTGAAAAAAACTCCATATATCTCTAAAACGTACATGGACCTGTACAGACCTCAAAACATAGCCTACACACACATAACATACCCTAAATAGAATCTATAACATGGTCTAAAACTGGTAATAAATAGGCTATATCACAAAGTTTGGATTTACCTTCCAAAATCATCTTAAGATGTACCATCTCCATTGGCTTAGTGAAGAAGGACAAATCTGAGTCAGAAAGAAAGTCAGCGTACCCTCATCCATTCGTCAGTACAAGCATGAGGTTGTTTGAGATGTGTTGTCGATGGATCCAAGTCTTGTTTTACTTGGGGCCATGGAAATATGACAAGAGGGCGATATACAATGGGTTTACAAACCTTTACACCTCTGTCCATTAGGAAAAGAAGATAACATTAGTTCCACTAACCCCACAAGAAGTACACCAATATTAGTTGCAATTGAAGAAGAGGCCTGAGGAAGCCAATGCCAAAACTAAAGCTTTGCTAGCACAAGAAGTTACCAAGGCGAGGAAATCCAACCTCTTTGCAACATCTAGTGAAATAAAAAGATCTTTGTTTAATCAACAAGCTATGATCTTACTATTGTATAAGGGTTTGCTACTGAAATCTTCTAACCCTAAACCAGAACTCCTGAGAGAAATCAGGTTTCTTTTGTATGAAGACATGGACATCTTTCCAGAAGACAATCCAGTGGGACTGCCACTCATTACAGGCATTGGACATCAGATTGATTCATACCAGATGCCTCACTCCCAATTGGACTAGAATATAGAACCAATCCAAAAGAAACTAACGAGTTAGAAAGGAAGGTGAATGGTCTTTTGGAGAAAAACACATACATGAGAGTATGAGCCCTTGTATAGTATTGGTTTAACTTGTACCCAAGATGGATGGAAGCTGGAGTATGTGTGTAGATATTAGGGAAATAAACATTATCACAATGTAGTATTGGAAATAAACATTATCACAATGTAGTATTGCCGCCATATTCCTCGTTTAGATGATATGTTGGATTATTTCTATTGTTCACACATCTTTTTTAAGATATATTTTAAAAGAGGCTATCACCAGATTATAATGAAATAAGGTGGTTATGAGAAAACAAGCTTTTAAGACCAAAAGAAGATTGTATGAGTGGTTACTAATGCCTTTTGATTAACTAATGCACCTAGTACGTAAATGAGGTTGATGATTCAAGTCTTAAGAACCTTTATAGGTTTGTTTGTGGTAGTGTAATTTTATAATATCTTAGTATATGATCAGTCCATGAATGATCATTTAGAGAATTTAGAAAGTTTTCCATTTTACCCAGAAATATGAATTTTCCTGGGTCTGGAGCCAGGATTTATCCAGGTAGGAATCGAAGGACGGCCTCCTGCTCGAAAGCAGGAGTAATAACATCCTGAATTATTTATTCCTAATTGTTTCCTCCTTAATGTGGGAACCCAAATCCGCACTGTCAATTTCAGTGAACGGAGGAAAGCAAAGAAAACCCTACTTTCCTTGAGGTCCAGATTCTCTGCAAGAGCCAACGACAGCTAATCGAATAAACATAGTAGAATATGAAAAGATAACAAAACGATTGTAAAAGCTTCCGTCGCAAGAGCTGTATGCGAGTTTCTAGTTTTAGCCACCTAAAACCTTAAACCTAGTTAGTCGCAGCTCAATAACAAAATACGAAAAGATAAGAAAAAGGTTTGTTGATTTTGGACTGAACCTTACGGAAGGCTTTCTACGTACCCCTTTCGAGGATCAAGCCAAACATAGTTCAATTAAGAGAGTGGAACAAGAGATCGAACTGCCTATGCGAGTTCGTCTAGTAATCAAGTGCCAGTCATAGAAAACAAGCTTGTCGAGAGAATAGCCTAAGGTTTCTAAGTGAAAAGAGTTCTAAGAGTCTAAAAAACTGGTCCCCTCTGCTCCACACCTTGATCTTATTATATACACCTCGAAGGGCGACCATCTTTCCTTTTCCACCCTTCTTTGAGTTTATCTCTCGCCAAGATCTTTCCTTATCTTCTCGACCTCCAAGCTTATATCGGAAACTTTGCATTATCCTCTTTTTCTATTTTCCTTTTCCTAGTCGAGTAAACCATCATTGAATATGGGCTTATTCTCGAATTAAATCATAGGTGTGCTTTTATCGTGTTTTAGGCAGTTTCAACCGTTTTATGACTTATGCATTTTTACAATTATTTTCAGACAAAACATCAATTTATCCGAAGTCTGTCTTTGGATTTTTGGTCCTATCAACCTATCCGTATATGAACAAAGTGGTATTAAGCTAACCATTATCATCTTGACAATTGATTCAGATTTTTACGCAAAAAGAAGTCTTACTTGTTTTTATTGTCAAATCTCAAAGGAAACTCCGATTGAGACGAAACAAAAAACGTTTCGATTGAGACTCAGATGAGAAATAAAAGAAGGAGCTAAGGGTGAGTGGGATGGCCAAGAGGGCGTGTATGATACCATGAGGGAGAGTACGAGACCATGAGGGCGAGTAGAGGACCATGAGGTCGAGTAGAGGACCATGAGGGCGGGTAGAGGACCATGACGGCGAGTAGAGGACCATGACGGCGAGTAGGACTGCTCCAGAGAGTTAGAGGGTGATGAGATTTGTTAACGGTCTAGTTGACCATGGGCGACTAGACTTTGTCGAGGGTCTATTCGCCCATGGGCGACTAGGCTTTGCAGAGAGTCTATTTCCCATGGTTGACTAGACTTGGAAGCGACGCGGTTGTTCCTTCGCTTGTATGTCTTGATCCATATGTCTGGACGAGATATTCAGGGCGATGAGAAGTTCAGATGTGATGATTTCTTGTTTTCTTTCTTACTTGAAAGAGAGACAACGTTTCCATGGAAGCGTTTAGACATTGGTTCCATCGTGCCCGTTTTTGACCACAACAACAGATGATTGTTTCGTAAAATTTTTCACTTCTTGCAAAAACCTTCTGTCAAAACGTTTTTCCGATCATTTGATCTTTGGATAGAAATTATTTTATTCCTTGTCCGGGATGAAATATACGAAGTATGTTCTTGTATCCTTATGCAAAGAGGTTTGGCTTATGCCATATAGTTCCTCTGACATTTTCAGCCTATATTTGCTTAAGGCACAATTTCTCGGAGGATTTTAGCCGTTGATTTTTCCATGATCGATTTTGACCCCAACAGTTAGGCCCTCAGCTTGTAAGATAATACGTGTAATTTCATGCGAGGTAGTGATTGGCGTGTTAGGTGGAATCAATGGCTAAAAAGGTCCGTTGGTGAAACCATTTTTTAAAAAAAATTTGATAGGATTGGGGCTGCGCCTTGCGAAAGCTGCCTACGTACCCTTGTTGAAGGGATCAAGCCTTTTGTAGTTCGTGTTTGAGTTAAAGGTTCTTATGACCTGTTTTCCAGTGAGACCTTTATGGTTTAGTTGTGTGTCGTGTAGAGATTATCGAACATGTTTCTGCCTATGCCATTTTGTTTGGACCTTTGTTGGCCTCGAGACTAGCCTTATAGGCTTTTTTCTTTGGCCAAGTGTGGACATGTCCATGTTTTCGGAAATGGCCACGTGTGGCCTTGAATCCCTGCCGCTGTGCGGCTTCTTTTTAATGAATTGTATTTTGTGTTTTCAAGAGTGTATGAATATTCGTGTGAATGTAGAGGGAAAACTATGAGTTGTCATCTCATATCTAACTCTTTGACGGATCATGATACTTTTTGTTGTTTAAGAGGAGAATATCTGAAGGCTTGTGTTCTAGAGGTTTCATAAACGCGCAAATATCTACGAAGATACATGTTTTAGGATCTTGTATCATTTTGATATCATGCCTTGAGATGTTTTAGACCAGTGTGCTGGGTTTAGGGCAGGACCTAGGCCTAATAAGGGTTAGAGTTTGCGATGACTATTTCGTCTTACGTTACTTGTAGCGTTTTTGACCTGATTTCATCTCGATATTGAAGTCCGCGATAAGTTCGCGGCTTGTATTACTTGCATTAATCGCGAACAGAGAATCTCCCCAAAGATAATTTTGAAGTCGTCTGGAAGTGCTGACCAAAACTTTGGATTTCTTTTATAGCGTGCTATTATCCTTGTTTCGGATGTCTAAGAGTTATCTCTATGGGAGGAGATGGCTTAGTCTGTTTAGAACGTTTAGAGTTTGTTGTTATCAGCAACAAACACGATGGTATGTGTTTACTGTTTGAGTCTTCGCGAAGGATATGTGTTTGAGAAGGTGTTAGTGCGTATAGATGTTTGGTCTTCCAAGATGGTATTTTTATCGAGAAAGGTATTTTTGTCGAAAAACGGTTCTTCACGTGTCTGCGACATCTCCCGATGCTGAAGATTGTTTTTTCTTTCATATGCCGCAGTTCTTGCTTGAAATGTTCATGGGCTTGAAGATTTTTTGCGGTGTCCAAGGGTTTTGTTTTAACCTTACGGCAGAGAAATATTTTGGTTTGTTTGCGGATGTTCGCAGCCAAAACTGTTTTTTTTTGTGTTTGTATGTTAAATTGTATGATTTGTGATCGAGGAATTAGGACCAAGGGGTCGCGTGAATTTGTCCCTGTGAGTAAGCGTCTTCCTTCACTGTTCTTGTGAATAGTCGACCCTACGAGATTTATTTCATATATTTTTTAAGATGTTTAGTATAGCTCTAGGAGCTTTGTTACGAGTTTTTCCTTATATGCCGCGTTATATGGGTAAAACATGGCGGGCTTAAAGTGAATTGTGGAACATATAGAACTTGTTATACTTTTGGACAAGTTCAAGTTTTGCGTCAACCATTTGGTTGTTAGGACTGAGTCTTGTTGTAAACATTTTATTTTATGATTTCTATTTCTAGGTTATACGATATTTATTTGTATAATTGTCACTTAACATTTTTAGACGAATCGCGGATTGTTGTTTTCCGTTAAGTGATTGGATGGACCGGTAGTCGCTCAAATATTCTGACTTGGCGTAAAGGCTGTGTTCAGCCGAATATCCGATGACGTTGTAGGTCTTGCATTTGAGTGTGGCGCTTTCGTGTCAATATTAAGGTCAAGTTAGTTTATAATTTTCCTTAAACGGAATGCTGAATCTATGCTAAGGGTAATTGGCCAAGGGCCAAATATCGTTCGTTGAGATTGATAGGCCAAGTATGTCGGAGTTATCCATGTTAAGATGGAAGATGGTGGTAGAAAACATTTTTTACTTTAGGTTTCAGTTATACTCTGAATGTTTCGTATAATATTTCCTTTAGTCTTATGAAAATTGTTTTTCTTTTCTAAGGAAGATGAAGCCTAAGAAGCTTGATAAAGAACCCGTGCAGAGTTAGTTACATGATGATTGCCTGCTCGGTTGTAACCGAGGGGAATGGAAGGCAGAAGCCCGCAAACCGCAGGGCTGAAGACGAAGATATGTAAGATCGTAGTGCGAAGAGATAAATTTTAGATTGGTCGTCCAAACACGGATCATACAGCTTCATTTTTTGCTATACAGAAAAACACTTCTTCGTAAAACCCGTTATGTTTATCCTTGACAGTTGCCTTGTATGACTTGATCTGACTATACAAAGGATTTTTCATATAATTTTTACAAGAAGGCTTCTCTTAAAAGTGAATAGAGAACGTTTCTCGCAGATTAGTCGCGATGTTTGCGAGCGAGGATTAGGTTTTCCTCATTCGCGTTTTTATATTGCGAAGTAGTTTTGCATGATACCGATCTTGTTTTCTTGCAGACTGTTTCGCATAAAATACTTTAATTATACGAAAGTAATTGGTGATTGGTTTTATGAAAGTAGTTAATTGTCGCGATGTATGGAGATGTCAAAGTAGCAATGTTTCCGCAGATTTTTCGGGAAACGTTTCCGCTTTGATTTCTTTCATTGGTGAAAGTTGCTTGGATCACTCATAAATTTTTACCAAAAGTTATTTTGTTACGATCTAGTCACGAAATTTTTTTGTGAGTTGCTTGAGCAAAGCCAATCAGCCAACCACCGTTAGATCTAGCAACGAGCGGGGAGAATGTGTTCCCTTTGTTGTGCTCGCTGCTACTTGTGTTCTCGACTTTGCTTTGTCGCAATTTTTTTTATCTTTTTCCTTGACTCACCTGATTCAACGGAAACTAGAGCAATGCTTTGATGTTTGAAGATATATTGTATAAATTTTGACTCAATAGTTATGCCAATAGCGTTTAGACAAATCTTATATCATCGTTTTCCTTTTGGATGATTTTGAAGGGTCATTTATTGCCTTATGTAGCAAGAGTTTGCTTTGTTGAAAGTGATTTCCTGATGCCGAGGCAAAATTTTTTTGAAGTTTTGGAGTATACGAGTATAGTATACGTACCTACTCCCTCCTTTTTTTACGAAAGAAAATGGCTGAATCGATATTTTTAAGGCTTGTATACATTTTCTCTTTCGAGGATTGGGATGATCAACAATCTGAGTCGATTGAAAGACGAAGTTGGGATTGTGACTTGGTGGTTTTCAGGTTGACGACTTGGAATATGTCGGTTTTGAGATATCTGCTAGGAACGAGTAGGATTTAAGACGACATGTCTCTAGTTCTTTCTGTCTTTAGGAAGCGGGCTGAGTATATGTTGTGATCGCTTCTCGGTTTTGTGAAAATTTATATCGGTTTGCAAGGTCTTCCTGACAGTTAAGGAACAGTAGATAAGGAAAATGGCCAAAGACTTACTTCGCAAGCCTATCCACCTAGATTCTAAGTTCCCAAAAATTTATGGCAATCTTCAAAGTGTTTTAATTTCTTAGTACCTTCCTACGAAAACTTCAAGTCTGACCCACCTTATTTTCTCGGAGATTCGGGTTTGCGTCTTCTCAGTTTTTCTTGCTCATTCCCTCTTTCTCGTCTCGTATTTTCCATCCCTTACGGATAGTAAATATATCGATTCTTCCTGGGTTTCTCTATTTTCCTGGCCGCGTTTAGGCTGAAGCATGTCTTGCTGTTTTGGTTTGGCGATAAAAATTTTTCGTATATGGGTTTCGGTATTTGTATCATTGGTTTTACGAAGACGAATGATTATCTTGTCGAAAGCCTTTTTGCGTTTTAGAATTAGCCAAGGGCGATTGGAAGCTGCCGAGGGCGATCAAGAAGACTCGTTGGGCGATGAGGAAAAAGAGAGAGGATGGTTCGACCGTGGAGAGAGGCTGATAGGCGGAGTTCACTTTTCAGTTCTCACTCCATATATTTCCTTCTCTGAGAGTCATTTTGTACGATCTTGTTTGACTTCTTGAAGACTGTCGAATTGTTTCACGAAAGCTGTCTAGTAAAATGTTGTCGATTTTAATTTTTCAAAAATTGTTAAATGTTGTCAAGTTTAATTTTATAAATGTTTCGGAAAAAAATCATTGAGTTTAATTTTACGAAGGTTGTTTCATAAAATGTTGTCGAGCTTAATTTTATGAAAGTTATTTCGTAAAATGTTTTCGAGTTTGACTATACGAGAGCTGTGTTTTGGAAAACTCATGTTTTTGCGGCTGTTCTAAGAATTTAGTTTTCGAGTTTTATATCAGATACTATAGCTGTGATGGGCTTAATTAACGCGACTAAACTTAATCAGAAATTTTCTCGTTTTCGTAGGATTAATCCGTGGAAGTCTTAAGTAGTTTTTTCTGAAGTAAGCTTAGGTGACAATTATCAAGAATGCACTGGATATGTTACTATAGAAGTGAAGCTTGAACTTTTACGAAATCTTAGGTTTTCATAAAACATTTTAGCAGTGAGGGATACGATCTCCCGTTTTGCTTAGTTTAATCTTCATCAGCCGTTTTAGGTTTCGAGTGATTCGATAGAGACCAAATTTTTTTCTTCAAAACTTATTCGGAAGAAGTACAGCAGTGGGGGCTGTGTACCTAATTATCTCTGCTTCCCTTTTCCGCGAGTAATCTAGGGTTTCTCCGTAATTTATGAGAGAGCAAGTTTTATTTTTCCGAAACGTTTTCGGAAAACGTCTTTTGGTCGAACTCTTACGCGTTGATATTTCTCTAACTAAATAATGAGGCGAACTTGCGGGGTTTGGCAGATTTTATCGTTGCCATTTCTGTCTAGAGAGAGAAATCTTGAATTCTTTTCAGTACTCTTCCTGTGGTGAAAATACGAGACTAGGTTTTTAATTTTCTCAAGCATTGCAGCGTTTGAGTAAGCGCCGGCCATAGAAGCAGTCACTGCTGGAGTTATTTTACCAGCGTTGTTTCGATCAAGCATTTTGTGGCCATGAGTTAGAGTAATCCCACCCCCTCCTACTAGCGCCAAACTATGGGAACCGCAATTCGCACTGTCAATTTTAGGGAACAGAGGAAATCAAAGAAAACATTCTCTGCAAGGGCCAAAAAAGTAATCGAATAAACACTGAAGAATATAAAAGGATAACAAAACGAATTAAGAAAAGTTTGATCTTTATTTCGAATACTTGTAAGAGCATAGTGATTGTTACAACAGATTGTAAACGCTTCTGCCGCAAGAGTTGTAAGCGAGTTTTCTAGTTCTAGCCACCTAAAACCTCAATCCTAGTTGAGTCGCAGCTCAATAACAAAATACGAAAATAATAAGAAAATTGTTTTGTTGATTGCAGACTGAACCTTATGAGAGGCTGCCTATGTACCCCTTTTGAGGATCAAACCGAACATAATTCAATTAAAAGAGTGGAACAAGAGATCGAACTTCCTATGCGAGTTCGTCTAGTAATCTAGTGCCAGTCATAGAAACCAAGCTTGTCGAGATTATAGCCCAAGGTTCCGAAGTGCAAATATTTCTAAGAGTCTAAAAAATTGTCTCCTCTGCTCCTCGCCTTGATCTTTCTTATATACACCTCCAACGTCGGCCATCTTTCCTTTTCCGCCCTTGATTTGAGTTTATCTCTTGCCAAGATCTTTCCTTATCTTCTCGACCTCCAAGCTTATCTCAGAAACTTTCCATTTTCCTTATTTTAGTCGAGTAAACTGTCATTGAATATAGGCCTATTCCGAAAATTAAATCATTATTGTGCTTTTATCGTGTTTTAGGCAGTTTCGAGCCGTTTTACGACTTACGCATTTTTACAATTAGTATCAGAGAAATCATCGATTTATCCGAAATCTTTCTTTGTATTGTTGGTCCAATCAACCTAGCCATATATGGAAAAGTGGTCTTAAGCTAACCATTATCATATTGACGATTAATTCGGGTTTTTACGCAAAAACAAGTCTTACTTGTTTTTTATCGTAAAATTCAACGGAAACTCCGATTGCGACGAAACAAAAAATATTTCTATCGAGATTCTGAGTAAAACAAAAAGAAGGATCTAAGGGCGAGTAGGATGGCCAATAGCGCGACTAGGATACCATGATGCGAGTAGGAGACCACGAGGTTGAGTAGAGGACCATGAGGTTTAGTACAGGACCATGAAGGCGAGTAGAGGACCATGAGGGCGAGTAAGACTGGTCCAGGGAGTTAGAGGGTGATGAGAATTGTTAACGGTCTAGTCGACCATGGGCGACTAGAATTTGTTGAAAATCTAGTCGCCGATGGGCAAGAAGACTTTGTCGAGGGTCTCGTCGCCCATGGGTGACTAGACGTTGCGTGTCTATTCACCCATAGGTAACTAGACTTGGAAGCGATGCGGTTGTTCCTTTGCTTGACCGTGTTGATCCCTTAGTCGGGACGAGATAGGCAGGGCGATGAGAAGTTCAGATGCGATGGTTTCTTATCTTCTTTCTTACTTGAAAGAGAGGAAAATGTTTCCGAGGTAATTTTTGGACATCGGTTCCATCTTGACCAATTTTGACCACAACACTAATCTTTCAATTCATGGGTGATGTCGGGAGAGAACATGTTCAATTTGGTTGACTGGAGTAATTCCCTTTCAGAAGGTCTATCATAAACAGGTAATCGCTTCTTTAATTCCCTTTCCAGGTTGTTTGGCATGGACCCTGTATGAACCCGGGAGTAAATATCTAATCACGAGTACCCGAAGAATACTTGTCATTCCTTAGATGATTTAGGCTTAGGGCCATATGAGATCATGTGATGTCGTGGGATTCATGACCCTGGACTTGTAATTCAGTGGTTAAAAGATATGTCTTTTGGCACAAGGCGTTGGTGGCACTTATCCTTGTAGTAGTCTGATTCGAATGGCGAGTGGCGGATCAGGTATAGAGATTGTCGATGTACTGCAGCGGGCAGTTTATTTACCTGTTTTAGTCGATGGATCCTGGCATGAAAGTAGTAAAATTCTACAATGGGCATATATATTTTCCAGGTGACATAAAATGTATAGTTTGTAGGAATCTTCTGTAGGGGTTTTTGCCTTGCTCGGAAGCAGGGATCTTTAACCCGGAGACAGGCCGAAATAGGGAATTTGTTAAGAAAGAGAAATTTTCTTATTGGCGAAACTTGTTTGGTTGATTATTTGATTCTCTCCTTTGGGATTTCCTTTCCCTATTGACGAAATATTGTCATTAAGGCCGTCTAAATCCTATTAATTGTAAGAGGAAACTTGAGTTATTTCCGGATATTTGGAAATCACTATCTTTTCTTTCTGCGGGCACCGCATCTTGGGTGATTTTTTGCAGGTGGGACATCTTTGGAAGGAAACCTAGGTTTAGGTGTGATGAACTTTGATATATATATTTATTTCAGATAATTGCTTGTTATACCAGCTCGACAACTTCTGTTTTCTATAGCTTCTAAAGGATGGAGGAGGACCCGAATTTTTTACTTGCTACTTTTGTGGGTGGTTGTATGAGGCCCTAATTGATTTCTTGGTTTCCCTTTATCCTCTCTTAACCCTATGTGGAACAATGTTTCTAAATCTGACCATGAGGTCATTGTGACAGCTCTTCTGAGGCACTATAATCCTCAGGGTTCTGAAGGGACTTGAACTTTTCCAAAATTCTAGAGGATGAGATTTCTGAGATCAAGAAAAATTTTTCCTTGCCTCTATCTATGGAACTTCAGAATTATGGTAAGTTCGAATTGGCTTTTTAACAGAGGAACAAATGAGATTGCCATCTATGAAGGCTTTTCTAGAGGCAGGTTTTAGAGGGAGAATACATACTCCGATAGTAAATTTTTTGTCGTATTTGGGTATTTCTCCCTCTCAACTTAATCCCTTGACATGGCAAACTCTGATTGCCATCCAAATGCTGGGAGAGTTTCATGGTATATCCTTTGGTGTGTATGACATCTTGTATGTGTATCACTTCACTCTCCTGGCTAGTATAGAGTAGTTCTATTATATTCACTCCCAAGATGGAAACCAATCATTGAAGAAAAGCTGAAGGGTAGATAGCATGCCTTTTGGGAATCACTGGAATAGGAGGTACTTGTTGATGAAGCTTAGCGGGGCTTCTGGCTTGCCTCTATATTGGTGTCATGTTGGTAAGGTTCCATATATTTTTATCACACAGAATATTATGTAGCTCCCAACTATGGATGTCCTTGTATTAGTTGTTTCTTGTCCAGTATCATTCGGAGTGGAAGCTTCGGCGAAGGAGGCATTGGCTAAGATGGGTTTATTTCTTGATGACAAGAGAGAATTTTCTTCATTGTCGTATATGTGTAAGTCTCCTTCTTTTGATGGTCGCGTCCTTCTGGAACCAAGACTCATACAATTACACGAATCCTTCAGGAGGCGACCAAAGATGTTGATCGGGTTGTGGGATGATGAAAGTAAAACCAGCAGAAACTTCCAGTTCCTCCAGCAAGCTTGTCACACTCGAGTAAGTCGAGCATGTAGGTTGGACGTCTTCTCAGTTCTGACCTTCTAATTTGGATGGCCAAAGTTGAACCTCGACAAGACTCGGCTGGCGTACAAAATAACCGTTTCAGTGAAAACAAAACAGATAGATCATGTCGTTTGAGAGATTTCATATGTCACCTGCATTTACGGAGTCACTGCCGATGTCTTCCTTGACATTTGCAACTAACGCTTCTTGTCTATTCTCATAAGTTCCAACAACCTCCTCGTCATTAATCATTAGTAACCAGTGATCGGGATCCACATAGGAAAGGTCTCTCAGAGCTCCTTGCTGATTACTAGCCAAACCGGCAGCAGTGCTAGAACCGCCTGAGATAGCAGGTCTGGATCGGAATACAAAGCAATCAATTTTTCTTTATACGAAAACTTTGAACCAAAGCCGTGGACTAGATAAATACTATTTTATATGCCGAAGAGATGAAAACAGCTAAACCTGATTAAAGGTAGAAAAAGAGAGAGAAAGATCGAAGAAGAAGAGAATGATGCTTTCAGATTTCTAGAAAGGAGAATGATAAAAGAAAGAAGCTCTTCAATATTTATAAGGGAACATGCTATAAACGAGGAGACACCATACTTAGGTCTACAACCTAGTGCAGTAACATGATTCCCGCCACTTTAGGAAAAACTGTTCATCTTTATGGGTTAAACTGGCCCGATTTATGGTTTAATTCCTAAACAAAAATTCTTGGATTTTGGCGAACCGCCTAGGTGGATTTCCTGCTTTGACAGACATTCTACAAGCCGTTTATTCTCATAAACCATTCTAATAAATACATTAAGATCGGCTTCGCCTCTGACAATGAATGGGCCTTGGCTGAATTCTATTAACCATTCTAATAAATTCATCGAGATCAGTTTTATGTCACCTTGAGGGAATAAAGGGTGAATATACCGAGTATATAAGAAGAGGAGATAGGTCCAGAGAACACATTTAAAACAAAGAAGACTCAACTCTGGAACTAGGGTTTACATAATCATTCTTGTTCTGGCCGATTTCTTCTTTTGATTTCCAATTCACCAAATCTCATTGTAATCACCTCAATATCATTAAAAATTCTTTCAAAAAACCCATATCAAATTCATGTTTATTTCAGTACAATACCCACCTCAGATTAAAAAGCTTCCCTGAGTTCCTTCTTGATAGCTATAGTAAGCATCCATTGTTGTATTGAGCCACATGATTATTCGGTTCATCTGTCTCGTCATACATCCTCATGTTTGGGAAGGTGAAATACCTTGAAATCTCCACCATGGATGAATCAGGAGCACTTCTTTTGATTAGGGGAGCGACACCCGGAAGTCTCACTATCTGTGACTGGACCGCTTCAATCTTCCTAGAGAATATGTCTCAAGATATGCCGCTGCTTCTGATTTCTTCGCAGCAGCTGCTTCTTGCATCTCCACATCAGTATTTTTGTCGGATTCTCAACGTCTTCAGATTGGTTTGTTCGATTCATTCCTGGAGTATCGGTCCCATTCGTCAGCTCTCGATTAAGTGGTGGAGCCTGTCAATTTGTGTTGCCTCCCTCAGCCCGAGTCTCCAGGGGTTTCATAGGTGGGACACAGGTTTGAAACCTGCGTCGTTTCTTTCTCATCGTGTTGATAGTGGAGTTCTCCTCTCAGAAAACTAGGATTTTGAATTTGAGCTCTGATAGTTTTTCGGCGCTTTGCTCTAATAGCTTGAAGTATTCTTCCATCATATCTTTCAAGGGTTGGATTTTCAAGGGATATCCATAGATGCTTTGGTTTCCCAACCTGTATGCATCTTGGTGATCTTTCATTGCATAGTTGTGTAAATTCGGAATGATCGATCGAGGGTATGCAAACAACATCGATCAATGGCTTTCTTAGTCAAGCATTGAACGATAAGATTCGATTGTTTCACTTAGAATTACTACACCTAACTCTTGATTTTCTCTGGTAACTTAAGCTCAACAGGATTGGTTCAGGTAACGATCTTACTCTCGCAATATTAATTATCTTAGTATTAGGGTTCTAGTTAGCTATTCCAGAACACAAGCAATAAGCATAATTCTATTGATAGATCTATAATCACCCTAGCAATTCTATTGTTTAGATAATCCGCCAATACCATTAATAAACCTTAAATCTAACAAGGTAACTACTCAGACATCGCTAAGCAGAACATAATCATAATCAAAGAAAAATGCATAAGAATAATAATAGGGATAGAAACTAGGGTTCCAATACAAAGTTTGAAAGAAGTCTTGATCTTCTTCTCAAAAACTACTATGTTTGAAAATCCTCCTAAGTCGTTCTAAAAAGCTCTCCTTTGCATAAAAGACAAGAAAAGACAATATAAAATAGGTGAAACTCGTCCAAGGAAAATCTTGTAATTTCCATGACTTGGGCTTCAAGTTTGATTCTTCGTGAATTGGACTTCTGTGTGTCACCCATCGATCGACGGCAAGGGTGCCTCATCGATCGGTGCTCTGCTATGTCTCGACTCGTACTTAGCTGATTTTGACCAACTACGAGGGTCCTCTCTCTTTGAGCTCCAGAAAGTCTCATAATCTCTACAATGCTCCAAAATGCACCTAGACCTGAAAATACTCTAAAACACATCCTAGACGCACATAATAGACTCCAAATAGGGCCTATAATATGGTCTAAAGCAAGTAAATATTAGGACTTATTAACTCCCCAAGACTTAATTTTTTTCTTGTCCTCAAGCAAACCAAGGGTAAACCTATGGAAGAAAAAAACACATGGACTCACAAAATCTCTATTTTATCATTATCACCTTTACTATGTTGCAACCACATCAAACAACTGTTAGTCTTACCGAAACTTTATATACCTTATCCTAGTATACCAACCAAATCCATTAACTAACAACTTAGCAAATACTAGCTTGACTCACCCCGCTACTAACCTCATTTCTTGCATAGAATAGAAGTGCAAGCTTTACCTTGGGAGTATCAATCACAAGAGAAACAGACTCTTACCCTTGCAAGTATCTGAACACACAAACAATCTTCTATGTTCCCTTTCTTCCTTCTTTCTCTATATTTTGAATCTCTTCATATTTTTTTATAAGTCCAATGAATCAATTATGCTGATACAATCCATCTTGTTCATCTTTCTTTTTCTTTATATTTGACAATGTGTAGGTGAATAATGGGATCACAAGTAATTAACCTATCCCTCGCTTCCACAGTGTGTGATCACAAGTAATTAACCTATCCCTCGCTTTCATGAAATCATCTCAATCTTTTATTTAAGGATGCCCAAGAGTGAGTAATAAGGGGATCAGAAGCATACAAACTTTACATTCAAGACTTTCAAAAGGAATTCGATCCAATGTATGCAAAACTCCAAAGAAAGAAAATAAGTTGATATTAGGTTGGAGGTTAGCTTTGGTTCTTTCAAACTTTCTAAGTAAGTGTGATATAGTGGCAGGATGATCAACTTTGGTATCTCTAGTACTCTCTGCAATAAAAAAATCTAGAATGGTGCAATAGAATGGTTATATAATAAGTAAGAATTTAAACTGATCATAATCCCTTTCTCGACTCAATAAAACTCAAATAAACACATAAGAATAAAATTCAAAATAGAAAAAAATATCAGTAAACTTCCTCTCAGACTTAATTAACACTATTGCCAGTGTTATCCCGTCTCGGTTAATTGGCGAAAAAAATAATTCATAAGTAAAAGCTTAACGAAGAAACTCGATACCAGACTATGTAATGAGTGTCGACTAACATAGGTGTGTTTACTGTTCTAGAAGGGCATAAATATCCTAAATAATTTACTATCAAATTAACCCTTAGTCCTAACACACAAAACAATACTCTTGCCAAGAGAGATCATGTGTAGTATTTAGGGATCAAATCCACATAGAACAATGGCACACAATAGATTTCTTATTCCTAAAGGTTAAGCTAGGTGATTATATATATTGTAACAAGTAATCAGTCTAAGGAAATATTCCTTATTGGAGAGTTCAGATGCAATATGGAAATATGCTAATAATGTAATTATGGAATTATGCTAATAATGTAAATATGGAAATATGCTACTAAACTAACTAGATGTAAATGTAAATATGCTAAATCTAGGGTTTCAAGCTTAATGAATTATAGGAAATAAGAAGCACGGATATGTAAATAATCTAGAACTCAAATATTAACAATTCTGACTCTTTTAACTCTAACTCTCGTATGCGAGCAAAAGGAAAGACCACCGATCGACGGCTAAGGCCTGGTGTCGATCGACGGTGAAATCGGAAGGAAGTGTGAACGAAATTTGATATGTTCACCAAGGTAATTAGACCAGCTCTCGCATGTGCCTAACAACCTAGTTCAATGGAGTCTATTCTGGCATAGAACCTACTCTTGTAGTTAGCCATTTCCTACTTTTGAGATCCTAGTTAGCTACTCTAGAATGCAAGCATTAAGCACAACTCAATTGATGGATATTAACTTAACCTAACAATCCAAATTTTGGGCTAATCCATGATTGCTATCATTCAACCCTAAATCTAATTGATAACTACTCAACATAATCAAAGTAAAAATAATGATCTGAATATAATGCATAGATAAAACACTGGGGTTCCAATACAAATCTCCCTAAGGAGTTATGAATCTTCTCCCTAAATAAAATACTAAAGAACCTAGAACCGTACGTCTCCGTACGTCTGCCTACTTTTCTGTTGTCATACATAAAGTATAAATATAAAACCCTATAATCTAGGTCAAAACTTGTCCATGGGTAAACTTGTAATCTTGCGTCTTGTCTCTAACTTGGGCTTGAAATCAGCCGTCTGCGAATTGGTAATCGATCGATGGCTAGTGGTCAGCATCGATCGATCTTGGTTATGAAACATCGGTCGATGTCAAGATTGTGTCATCGATGGACGGTACTCTTGTACTTCGACTCTCTCAATGATCAGCTACGAATTATTCTCCTCTAAATGCTCCAAGTATCTCCATATATCTGCAAAACGTACCTTGACCTGTAAAGACCTTAAAACATAGCCTAAACACACATAATAAACCCTAAATAGAGTCCATAACATGGCTTAAAACTGGTAATAAATAGGCTATATCATCGACTAATGGTAAGTGATGGGTGTCGACCAATGGAAACAGTATTGAACGATGGTTGTGCTTCGTCGTCGACCAATGGTGGTTCTCGATCTTCCTCTTTTTCGACTGCAAATAAAGAAGAAAAAAATGAAAAATTAGTAAAATCATGAAAAATATGAATTGCAAACATACCTATTAGTGGGTGGCCTCCCACTCAGTGTTTGGGTATAGTCTTTAGCTTGACGTTTAGCACTGAATAGAATAAGATGGAGGTAGATTATCACTTGTTGGAAAACAAGTATCCACATCTTCTTTGCTCATTTGGAACCAGGTACCAACGAAGCTTCTTATGGCTTCTTCACCTATGATTCTTTGATGTCCAAATTTTCCTAGGTGATCTCAATTTAACTCATCCTCTCCTGACGGTAGTCAATGTGTTTGTGTAACCAGCCAATCATGTTATCTGTGGGTATGGATATGTCATCCATTCTCCTGGAAATGTCTTCAATAATCATGTCTTGATATGCATACACTACATCAAGTTTATCTTCTAGCAGCTTCTCGGTTACCAGACTTTGTGACACGGGTGTGTTTATTATTCTAGCAAGGTATAAATATCCTAAACAATTAACTATCAAATTAACCCTTAATCCTAACACACACAAAAAAGACTCTTGCCAAGAGAGATAAGGTGTAGTACTTAGGGATCAAATCCACATAGAACAATGACACACAATCCCCTATATATTAATCCTGGAGCATTAGAACTTTTAAGTGTAGCCACGTGTCATCACCAGGATGATTCTCAGAATCCTTAGAAAAAAGTTGGTCCATCTAATTATAGACTATATTTTTATTAAATTAACATTCATATTGATTGGTAGTGCATAAAAGGATATTTAACATTCTTTCCTTAAATAAAAGCTACGGAATTACCTAATATGATTAACATATATGTGACAATTAATGTTTTGAATAATAAAGATTTGATAATATATTTTGTATTCTTCATCATTTTTTTAATTTATATTATTAAAAAATAAAACAATCACATTAACCATTTAATAAAAAAATCTAAATTTTTTTTCTTACATGTTATATTATGAATTTTTTGAAAACAACTATAAATTACTAAAACAATAAAAGCATTACAATCAAAATTTTGTGAACAATGTTTTTATTTTTTTTTTTTGTTAAAAAAGATACAAATGATCATAATATCATATGAATATTAACTATCATTTAATATATATTCAGATTAAATATATATACTTTAATATTGTTTAAATTAAACTACATTTTTTTTGTTATAAAAAAATACAAATGATCATAATATCATATGAATATTAAGTATCATTTAATATAAATTCAGATTAAATATATATACTTTAATATTGTTTAAATTAAACTATATATCATATAAAATACATATATGTTAATTATATACTAAGATGGATCATTACAACATATTTTGGTACACACATGTCATTATAACATATTAATATACGAGCTATATATATTAATATACTTTTTATTAAACTAATTATCAGATTAGTTATTATACTTTTTATTAAACTAATTATCAGATTAGTTATTCGTGTATAAAATAATAATTTCTATTCTTTCCTTAAATAAAAACTACGAAATTACCTAATATGCTTAACAAATATGTGACAATTAATGGTTTTGAATAATAAATATTTGATAACAATATATGTATCTTGCATCATTTTTGTTCAATTTTATATTCTTGAAAGACATTTAAAAATCACATAAGCATATAATAAAAAAATTAGATTTTTTTCTAATTTGCTATATTTTGAATTTTTTTAATATAAATTACTAAGGCTGTTAAAAATCTACGATGAAATTGTTTTGATTAATTGTTTAACTTTTTTATTATAACAAGATATAATAATCATAAAATCATGTAAATATGAAGTCTCATTTAATATATATACATTTCTTTCAATATCGTTAAATTAAAATAAATACATATATATATATCATATATAAAATACATAAAAATGTTAATAAAAATAATATTCATATTAATAAAAATAATAATTTTGTCACAACAAATATAAAAATGTTAATAAAATCATATGAGTATCAAGCCTTAATAAATAAATATTTATATTAAATATATTATATATCTATATCAATATCATTTGATTTTGATTATATACTATATAACATAAATAAATGGTTTATTTTGTTTTTTATCAACAAAAAAAAATTGTAAATAAAAAGAAAGATTGTTTTTATTTATGTTCTTACTCGAATTTAATTGTATACGTAATAGCTATTCGCTCATCAATTATTCAATATATTTATTATTGCATAATATGTAAATTAATACAAAATAAATAATATTATCTATAAATATTTTTTATACATAATTAATCTTCATTTTGCGTAAGCATGGATCTCAACTGTTACTTGATCATAATCATCTCAAAAATATGATTCTTCATATTGAAGTGAGATGGTGAATTATACCATTTGAATGATATCATTGAAGCACAATGTAAATTAAATAATTTAAAAAAAAAAAATATCAACAAACATCACCCTACTCATCAACATTATATTGACGATTCATAACTATACCTTTGGAGACATATGACATCATGACTGAACAATAAAGATTAATATTCAACGATAATTAGTATATTAATTTCACCCCGCGCATGTGCGCGGGTAATCATCTAGTAGATTTCTTATTTCTAAAGATTAAGCTAGGTGATTATATATATTGGTTACAAGTAATCGTTTAAGGAAATATTCTTCATTGGAAGGTGTAGATGCAATATGGAAATATGCTAATAGTGTAAATATGGAAATATGATAATAAACTAACTAGATGCAAATGTAAATATGCTAGATCTAGGGTTTCAAGCCCAATGAATTATAGGGAACAAGAAGCACGTATATGTGAATATTCTAGAACTCAAATATTAACTATTTTGACCCTTTTAACTCTAACTCTCGTATGCGAGTAAAAGGAAAGACCATCGATCAACGTCTAAGGCCTAATGTCGATCGACGGTGAAATCAGAAAGAAGTGTGAACGAGATTTGATATGTTCACCAAGCTAATTAGACCAGTTCTCGCATGCGCCTAACAACCTAATTCAATGGACTCTGTTTTGGCACAGAACCTACACTCGTAGTCGTCCATGTCCTACTTTCGAAATCTTAGTTAGCTACACTAGAATGCAAGCATTAAGCACAACTTAATTGATGGATATTAACTTAACCTAGAAATCCTACTTTTGGGCTAATCCATGATTGCTATCATTCAACCCTAAATCTAGTTGATAACGACTTAGACATAATCAAAGTAGGAATAATAGTATGAATATAATGCATAGATAAAATATTAGGGTTCCAATACAAATCTCCTAAAGAGTTATGAATTTTATCTCCTAATTAAATCCTACAACTATAATGGAGTGCTGGTGCACACAATCTGCCACTGGCACACCGCCCTCTCTTTTCTGGTGTAATACCTAAAGTATAAATATAAAACCCTAAAATCTAGGTTAAAACTCATCTAGGGGTAATCTTGTATTTTTTTTCTATAACTTGGGCTTGAGGTCGACTGTATGCGATTTGGACGTCGATCGATGGCAAATGTGTAACATCGACCGACCTTGGTAATGTAGGATCGGTCGACGCCAAGGTTGTGTCCGATCGATGTCAACCTTGTACTTTGACTCTCTAAATGATCTGCTACAGATTCTTCTCTTCTAAATGCTCCAAAAGCTCAAAGTATCTCCATATATCTCCAAAACGTACTTGGACTTGTAAATACCTTAAAACATAGCCTATACACAAATAATAGACCCTAAATAAAGCCTATAACATGGCCTAAAACTGGTAATAAATAGGCTTTATAAACTCCCCCATACTTAATCTTTTGCTTGTCCTCAAGCAAACAAGCATGCGAAAGAGGTTTTGAAAAGCGAATACTCACAAAATGTCTAAGTATAACTGTCACCTTACTTTATTGCAGCCACATCCTATCAAGTCAATCACAGAGAAATTTTATATACCTATCCTAACATAGCAACCAAATCCATTCTACCAACAACTTAGCAAATACTAGTTTGACTCACCCTTCAACTGATTTCATTTATTTTCATAAAATAAAAGTGAAGTCTTTACCTTGGGAGTATCAATCAAAGGATATATGGACTCTTACCTCTGAACGTATTTGAACACACATGTAGTCTTCTCTGATTTCTTTCCTCTCTCTCTCTTCTCACTTCTCTCAGTCAATGTCTCCCTTCTTTTGAGGGTACCATTTTATTTTTTTAATTGGCTGAGAAATTTGGACAGACTTCCATGAATCAAGCCTAATGGTTTTTGCCACCAGATCTTGTTCACTTCTTTTTGACCTTTATCTCTTTCTAGGATCATATGAATCAAGCTTTAATGGTTGTAGCCACCAAATATTGTCCGAGTCCTTTTTTTTAATCTGAAGGGGGGAGAGATGGGAATCAGAAGCACATAGACTTTTACCTTCCAGACTTGCACAAGGAGTCCGATCCAGTGTATACTAAATCCCAAAGCAAGCAAATAATGTCATGATTAGTGTTAGAAATCAGCTTTGGTTCCTTCAAACTTTCTAAGCAAGTGTGATATAGTGGCATGATGATCCACTTTGGTATCTCTACTAATCTCTGAAAATAACCTTCTAAGAATGGTGCTAATGTGTGGTTAGTCAGTAATAAATCTTGATCATAGTCCTCTTCTTGACTCAATATTTTTTTTTGAAAAACTTATATATATAGAGTAAATAAAACTTAAAAACAATAAAATAGCATTAGCGAACCTCCCCCATATTTAAATTACATTGTCCCTAGTGTAATCCTCCCAAGGTTGGTTACGAAAAATCAAATCATTAGTAAATAGCTTAAGAGAGAAACTCGATACCAGACTCTATAAATGAGTGTCGATAGATGGCAGATGGATGGTGTCGACTGATGGTCATGATTCATGGTCAATCGATGTTTATTCTTCAGTGTCGATCGATGGTACACCTGGAAGTTTCTACTTTTTTTTTAAGAATAAGTATAGAAAATAAAAATCGAAATATAACACAATATCAATAAACCTCCCCCAGACTTAAACTACACTATCAACAGTGTTATACAGTATGAGATTGGTGAAGAAAATAAATCATAAGGAATTTATTTAACAAGGAAAAACGATATACTTTGCTGATGGTGACCGTCGATCGACACAATTAAGTGGTGATCGATCGATACTAGGGTTACTCCGTCGATCGACAGTGATCAAGTATCGATTGATGCTCTGTGCAAACTATCTTCCTCGGATCTCTTTTTTTTAACCTGAAATTAATAAATACGAAAATTAGTAATAAATGAAAAAGAAAATCTAATTAAAACTTACTAAACAGTGGGTTGCTTCCCACTCAGTGTTTGGTTATAGTCTTAAGCTCGACGTATTGAACTTTCTGACTAGAATGGAGGTGGATCAACAATTGGAAAACAAGTGTCTACATGTTCTTTGCTCATTTGAAACCATGTACCGACGAAGTATCTCATTTCTTCATCTCCTTTGGCTTTCTCATTCTTTATGATCTCCTTAGTAACCTCCACTGAATGCATTCTCCTGTGTAGATTCTCAATACCGCGCTGTAGCAATCTATGTCTGGAAGCTGTAGTCTCTGACATATCCTTCAATTGCTGAGAAATACCTTCCTTCATCCGGTTCCGAGAAAAAGCAATCTCATTGAACCTGTCTTCTAATTGTTTTTCTGCTGCGTACTTCTATCTGTCGAAATCAGTATCGATCGATGGCATGATGTTGTTGTCGATCGATGTCACTCTATCTGGTCCACTCGCATGTTGTCTTTGAACAATATCCAATCTTGCTTCATCTCATCCATGCATATAGTCAAACCGTTGAGGCACTTGTCTATAGGATAATAGACATCATCAAGCCTCCTATAGAAATCATCCAATTACATCTCTTGAGCTTTGTAGAACTCATGCACAATATCGTCAATCTCTGCTCTGATATATGTCTTTTGTTTCTGTCTAGACATAGCACTCTTTGCTGCATGTTCAGGTAAACATATTTAGCTGTACTCAAACATAGTAGCTCTCTCTAGAACCACTCTGATGTCGTCTTCTTGCACATTAACAACTCTTTTGTCTATGGCTTGTGCATTACCATTCTCATCTTTGTAGATGTCATACTGATCTTTCTTTTCCCATTGGAAAATTCTTCTGCCATTGGCGTCATAAGCTCTCTGACCATGCTCTACGCGACCGTCTATCAGTAGTGGATTTATCCAACCGATCGATCCTGGATTTTCTGAACTAAAGGGGTTAGATGTACAGAACTCATGGACTCCTGGAATGGTGGTATCGATCGATGCATGCTTGTTTTCGTCGATCGATGCTTGATTGTGGATCAGCTCGTGCTTCTGCTCATTTCTGTCGATCGATGCTGGTACTTGTGCGTCGATCGATGGCTGTTGTTGTTGTCAAAATAATTTCCTGATCCATTAGCCATAACAAGGGCGTCAGCTACATCATCATTAGGTAAATTTAGAATTCTCTCATAAAGATCTCATGCACGTCCTTCTGTATCACTGAAAATTCCAAACTCATCAGGTATGAGATAACCATCTTCTGTATCTTCTGCTCCAAGTAATTGTTCTGGTTTCGTTTGATGTCGTTCGATGGCCAAGATATGCCAACGATCGATGCTTGATTACCCACTCTCGCTTTCATTACCCAGCAAGCTTCTTCCAGTTCCAGGCATCGAGACTCAATCAGTTCTTCCTCTCTGTAATCTGCATCGTATTTTTCGTAAGCTCCAATTGCTTCCAATAAGTACCTAGACCTGTAAATACTCTAATACAATACCAAATGCATATAATAGACTCTAAATATAATCTATATACCAGAGGTAAAATAGGTAAAATCCATGGTATATCAGTAGTACTTAGGGATCGAATCCACAAAGAACAATGACACACAATAGATTTCTTATTTCTAAAGATTAAGCTAGGTGATTATATATACTGGTAACATGTAAACGGTTTAAGGAAATATTCCTTATTGGAAAGTGTAGATGCAATATGGAAATATGCTAATAGTGTAAATAAGGAAATATGATAATAGACTAACTATATGCAAATGTAAATATGCTAGATCTAGGGTTTCAAGCTCAATGAATTATAGGGAACAAGAAGCACGGATATGTGAATATTCTAAAACTGAAAAATAATAACTATTCTGACCCTTTTAACTTCAACTCTCGTATGCGAGCAAAAGGAAAGACCATCGATCGACGGCTAAGGCCTAATGTCAATAGACGGTGAAATCAGAAGGAAGTGTGAACGAGATTTGATATGTTCACAAAGCTAATTAGACCAGCTCTCGCATGCGCCTAACAACCTAATTCAATGGAGTCTATTCTGGCACAGAACCTACTCTCGTAGTCGTCCATGTCCTACTTTCGAGATCCTAGTTAGCTATCTAGAATGCAAGCATTAAGCACAACTTAATTCATGAATATTAACTTAACCTAGCAATCCTACTTTTGGATTAATCCATGATTGCTATCATTTAACCATAATTCTAGTTGATAACAACACATACATAATCAAAGTAAGAATAATAGTCCGAATATAATGCATAGATCAAATATTGGGGTGTCAATACAAATATCCCTAAGGAGTTATGAATATTCTCCCCTAAATAAATCCTAAAACTATAATGGAGTGCTGATGCACACAATCTGCCACTGGCACACCGCCCTCTCTTTTCTGGTCTAATACATAAAGTATAAATATAAAACCCTAAAATCTAGGTCAAAACTCGTCTAGGGGTAATCTTGCAATTTTGTCTCTAACTTGGGCTTGAGATCTGCTGTTTGCGATTTTGATGTCGATCGATGGCAAATGTGCAACATCGATCGACCTTGGTCATGTAGCATCGGTCGACGCCAAATTTGTGTCGTCGATCGATGTCAACTTTCTACTTCGACTGTCTAAATGATCAGCTACAGATTATTCTCTTCTAAATGCTCCACAAGTTCCAAGTATCTCCATATATCTCCAAAACATACATGGACCTATAAATACCTTAAAACATAGCCTAGACACACATAATAGACCCCAAATAGAGCCTATAACATTGCCTAAAACTGGTAATAAATAGGCTATATCACTCTTCCTAAATGGTCCGCGTGAAGCATCAATCAATGGTCAATCACGTCTGTCGATCGATCGTGCTTCGTTTGCTCCATTCCCGTGTTGTCTCTGAAACATCTGATGAGTAGAATCTATCTTTTGCTTCATCTCCTCCATGCACGTGGTTAACCAGCAGATACAGTTGTTAAATGGGTAATAGATATTATCAATCCTCTTGTAATAATCATCCATCAACATCTTCTGAGCTCTGTAGATTCCTTATACTATGTCATCTACTTCTGCTCTGCTGTATGTTTATGTCTCTGGCATGGTTTTATCAAAGTTTTCTTCATACTCTGGCAAACAAAGACGAGTGTGTCCAATAATGGCTGCTCTCTAAAGAATGTCTCTGATATCTTTCTTTGACACATTGGTGATTCTGACACTATAGCTCGTGCATTGCTATCTTCATCTCACAATAAACTTCATACTCATCCCTGGTTTTTTAACGAAATCTTCTTCTAGTTGGATCCTTATAAGATTCATACTCTTCTTCCATATTAGCGTCAATCGATGGTATAGGTCCACCGTTGATCAATGTCGCGATCCAAGTGTCATCTGATCCTCAGAAATTTCCAGCTTCCTTTAGTGCAAGAGCACGTTATACTCAATTTCTTCTTCTTCAAGATAAAATTAATCATAATCTGGGTTAGTTGTATCATCAGGGTTGTCGTCAATCGATGTCAAAGGGTGGGTGTTGATCGATTTTTGGTGAACAACGCTTATCGATGTGTTGGGCTGGGTGTCGATTGAAGCTCCATCATCTGGCTCTTTCTCTCGCTCGAAATCGCAGAAAAATGTGGCCACAAGTCCTGGTTCATGATCCAAATCAATGAGGGCAGACTTGGTTGTAGTGTGAACATGTTCCTGGTAGGTATTTTTGATCAATAAGAGATATATACAACATGTTTGTCTTCATGTCGCATACTGCTCCCACCGTAGCCATGAAAGCTCTTCCAAGTAGTAGGGATGAATGTTTCTCCACTTATACGTCCAAGACATGAAAGTCTACAGAAATTAGGGAATCTCCGATTTGCAGTTGGAGGTCTTTGACTATTCCTCTTAAATTAACCTAAGAGAAATCCACAAAAGTGAATGAATCACTAGAAGGCTCCACCTTTAAACTTGGCACCTCTGCCATGGTTCTTGGCATAATGCTTATTGAAGAACCAGTGTTTCAGAGTGCATGAGGGTAGTTATGTCCATTGATGTTAAAGGGAACCAAAAAATTTCCAAGGTTGCTTCTCTCTTTAACTTAACCACCCTTTGCTTTGTCTTCTCCCTCAGATGGTTAAACATTCTTTCAATGTCCTCATCAGTCTCCTTGGTTTCTTTGAAGAACATCCACAATCTGTGAGTGTAATAAGCTTCGTCGAATGGGGTTTCTAAAGGGATTCTAAGTACTCTCATAGAAAAGATGTCCATCTCTTTCTTATTAGTTTCTCCTTTTAAGATGCTTAGGGACCTTCTTCTTTCCTCTAGGATGTACTTCCATAGCTTCTTCAATTACCATTGGGATTGGTTTATCTCTATGTCTGGGTTTGGGAAGGGTGGGATTAAAATGCTTATATAAGATGCTCATGTCTATGCTTGGCAACCGACATTCTTTCATTTTGATTTGACGTCGATTGATGGCAGGGTCTGGCCATCGATCGATGTACATCTTTTCAAACTCGGATTCTTCAGATACCTTCGATCGATGGTTAGTTGTGGTTGTCGATCGATGGCGTTCGAACATGGAAGGGGATTCTTACGGATTTTTTCCTCCGAGTGCCTAACTTCTTCCACAACTTGCAAAAATCAGCATCTATGATTGCACTGATGGTGTGCTTCTGTCCAGCCTCAATATTTTCCTTGATCAATGTTTCTTGTCTCCTCACCGCCTCACTGGTTTGAACAACTTGATTCTCTAGCTTCTTCATGTGGGTGTTGAGGGCTTCAAATATAGTGTTGAGGTTGGCATAGACAGCATCAATCTTTCCATTGAAATTCATTGTCATCTTCTATTGTCCCTCCAAAACCTTGTCAATCATGGCTTCGATCTTGTTTTCCTGGGAATCTGATGGGGTGTTTTGATAGTAGGAGGCTCCATAGGTTATGTTGTTGCTATTGGGTCTTTGTTGTTGCGATCCTTGGTTGTAGCTACACTCTAACCATTACCACAAGATTTTCTGTAGCTCTAGTTCCCATATCTCTAGAATTCATTTCCACCAACAAAGTTCACATCTTCTTCTTCACATCTCTCATTGTCAGATCCTATAGCTTCTACACCTTATGCGTAGCTCATTTGCTTCCACCTAAACTTTTGAACACTGTTTAACTTGGCTTTTACTTCTTCCATCTGACCTTGGTCAATGTAAAGGGGCCGATTTTAGTCAGTCAACGTTTTTTCTTGGGAAGCATGCGCTTCAGCTACAACAACTTCTTCTGGTACAGGGATTACCATCTCCTGATCATCAATTCTCTGACTTGTTGCATTACGAGGATGACCTTGGAGGTCATACAGGTCTCCTCCCTCATTCCTAGTCACAATCAACATAGCAACCATCTTTGCTCGGGAATCACCGTTGATCAATGTCATGGTATTGGCATCAGTCAATTCCGGCAGATGAGTGTTGATCGACGAAAAAGGGTTGGCATCGATCGATGCTTGTCGCTTCTCATTGCGGATGCTACGTTCGATGGCTACTTGGTCTGAGAAAATTAAGTCTTTTTCCTTGTTGTTTCTGGTACTGTTGGACATGCACCTGAAAGACAAAAGAAATTTTTTTTGTAAGTAAACTGAAAAGAAAGCCTAGAAAAAACTTTCTAAACAAATCTAATGGTGATCCTTACTCCCCGCAACGACACCAAATTTGATACTTGCTCAAGTTATCCAAGAGATATTGATTACTCTCTCAAATAAGAGGTTCAACTGTAGTACTTAGGGATCAAATCCATAGAGAGCGAGGACACACAAAGATTTAATAATCAACTTAGTTATGCTAGGAAATTAATAAGACTTTAAGAAACGGTGAATCAGGAATGAGTTGGTTTGTAAACAATTAAGGAGAATAGCTAGATCTAGAGTTTTCAGGTATTGAGTTATAACGGATAGAAGTTAAGGAGTTTTCAATCATAGAACACGAATTCAATTAGTAAAGATACTAACTTATATCTATATGGCTAAGCTCAGAGTCTACAAAATTTTGTGTGTAAATTGGAATGACCGTCGATCGATGGTATGCCAATGACATCGATTGATGGCTTTCTTAGTCAAGCATTAAACGACCAGATTTGATTGGTTCAGTTAGAATTATTGGACCATAATCTCGATTGTCCCTAGTAACTTAAGCTCAACAGGATTTGTTCACGTAACGATCATACTCTTGTGGTATCAATCATCCTAATATCAAGGTTCTAGTTAGCTATTTCATAACACAAGCAATAAGCAAAATTATATTGATAGATCTAATAATCATCCTAGAAATTCTATTGTTTGGCTAATCCGTCAAAACCATTAATAAACCCTAAATCTAACAAAGTAAACTACTCAGACAAGGCTAAAACATAATCATAATCATATAAAAATGCATAAGAATAATAATACGGATAGGAACTGGTGATCCAATACAAAGCTTGAAAAGAAGTCTTGATTTTGTACCCAAAAACTACTATGTTTTTAAAATCCTCCTAAGTCGTTCTAAAAAGCTCTCATTTTCATAAAACATTGGCAAATACAATATGAACTAGGTAAAACTCGTCCATGGGAAATCTTGTAATTTCCTTGACTTGGGCTTAAAGTTGGGTACTTCGTGAATTTGACTTCTGCGTGTCGACCGTCGATCTACAGAAAGTGTGCATCGTTGATCGACACACTGCTTTGTCTGGACTCGTACTTAGCTGATTTTGAAAAGTTACGGGGTTCCTCTCTCCTTGAGCTCCAAAAAGCCTCATAATCTCTACAATCTCCAAAATGCACCTTGACCTGAAAATATTCTAAAACACATCCTAGATAAACATAACAGACTCCAAACAAAGCCTATAATAATGTTCCAAAACAAGTAAGGATCTCTCAATCACCTATTCTTGTTCCCCCTCCCCTCCCCTCTCTCTAGCACCAAACTGTTAGGGTATATTTGTGCAGGCTCTTTGTAGGCACTACGAAAGCGTGAAGTAAGCAATAACAAGCAGGAGAAATGATCAAAAGTAATGTTTATTGATCTTTAGAGCTGCGACTACAACAATTTGGATTAAGAATCCTAGTTCTAGCCGCCTAATTCTATAGTTGAAGTCTAGAATAGTTGATCCCTTGTTTAAGGTTTGAGTCCTCACTTATATAGGTCGTTCGTTGTGAAAATATTGAATAAATCCTCTTTAGTAGAAATTTTCATTTAACCTAAAGGCATGAATTGTCCCGGACTTAGGATTCATCCATGAAGAAATTGAACGCCTGTATTCTCAACAAACTATATCAAAATCAAAATGAAAATCATAAAATTATTACAATATTATATTTTCATCCATTTAGCTTAATTTCCACAAAAAATATTTAATATATTCTATAAATCAAAATAACTAAATATAATTTTTAAATTTTTTTATAGATTATGCGCTTTGCAGTTCAGTATGAATCCATTTGGTAAACTAGTTAGAATGTTAGAACGACTTGTATTATATTCACCTAGAACTCTTTAATTTCATTTTAGTATTGAAAGTAATTCCAATAAAAGTGTTCTCACATAAATATCAAAATATAGTAAAAATAATTATCTCAAATATTCAGAAATCCATTCAAAATATCTCAAAGTATTTTATATGAGTTGATTTTGGTTAACTTTTGTAACAGTTTAAAATATTTATTCAATATATTAATACTTTACTAGTTTTTAAATATTTAAATAATAAATCAATGACAAGAACTTTATTTTGATATATTTTCTTCCAATAAATTTATTTTTTTCTATGATGTCCAACATAGAACACTTAATAATATAACCAGATTTTGATCCATACGAATTATATTTCATCTGTAAAATATTTAAATTTTTATAGCAAAATTTTAAAATTTTGTGTTATATATTCTCTAACTTATTAATCCCTATTTGTATGAGATTTACTGAGTCATAAGATCTTTCTTTTGACTTCTCCATCCCGTCTTGAAGTGTTTAACATCTTTCAGAGATGTTATTCCTTTTACGAACATCATTTGAATACAAAAATCTAAAATTCTAAGTATTAGGAATAAACATGTTGAGGGACATGTGTATGAAAAAGAGGGTTTCGTACCTTTAATTGAGGTCTATATATAGTTTCATTAATACATTTTTAATAAACATTAGTTGAGATAAAAGAAATAATTTATTAGATTTTTGTGATTCAATTTAAAAGATAGATATTATTGTGGTATATGCTTAGACATTATTGTTATTGCTCGAAGTCTGGGGATTGGAACTCAGGTCGAATTATAGTTAACATGTGGGAATTGTAGCGGTCCAAAACCTCTAAGCCATATTTTCCTTTTGTTTTAAAGGGAAGCCCGCTAGGCTATGAATCTGTTAGGGTTAAACTAAGTGGTTTCCCTTCTTTTTCTAATTAATAGAAGGATATTCCCTCTCTTCTTCCTTTTCAGAAAACTAGAATGAAACTGTGTAGGGTTCTATAGAGATTAAATAACCTTAACCATCAAAGTATCTTTCTCTCTTCTCTTTCTTCCTATCACGCCTATTTCTCTCTCCCCTTGTCGTTGCAACTAAACCAATTTCAACCAGGAGCAGCTGCGGTCCTCACAAGATGCCACCGAGTTATCGTGTGGTCAGTGCCGTTTGTTGCAGATTTGTTTGTTCCCCCCCCCCGCCAACCCCCCTCCCCCCAGAGAGCAACGACTCTCACTTCAAGTAACCGACCTGCGCAGACCTTACCGGCTGTTTGATCACTTACTGAGATGACTTCGTTTGCACACAGGGTCTTCTCCAACCACCCAGAACCTCAAACGAAAGCAAAACGAAAGAAATATGGCTCTGTCAACCGTAAAATATTTTGAATCAAAAGCTTGAGTTTTTTGGATGAATATGGAGAGAATGTGAAAGAAATGTTGTTTTTAGTTCATAACAGGTCGTACAACGTTGTTGAACTATTCATTAAAGGGCATTAAAAGCTCCAAACAGGTAGTACAAGGTTGTTGAACTATTCATGGTAGTGGCAATGTTGTAAATACTTGAAGATGATGAGGTTGAGACAGTAAAGAAGCCATTTTCGAAAAACCAAAAAAAAAAAGTTAATGGCATTTTCGTAGATAAAATGCAGGTGTGGGGTGAAAATCTCAAAAAAAAATGAGTCAAACAGAAAAGATTAGTTTTCTGTTTGACTCCAAGTTTTGAGTTACTTTTGCAAATAACCCTATAAAGAATTTATATTCCTTCCCTTCCAAAATAATTTTTTTTTTGAGTTTTCGGATATATTAAGAAAATATATTAATAGATGTATTATTTTTCGTGATTAGTTATTTCTCATAATTTTTAATCTATCAAAATTCAATAAACATAATTAATGTTTTCGAAATTTATAATTTACCATTATTATATGCATTAAAATGCATTATTCCGATGCAGTAACCTAAGTTTTGGAGGTAGATAGTTCAGTCTTTCTACTACTACTACAGGAGTACTGCTTATATCCAGTCTTAAGAATTGGAGATTAGACATATTTTCAAAGGCTCTGTTACTTATCTTCAATTTCTCCCAGAATCTAATGTACTTCAAATCTATGCCTATAACACTTCGACTCCCCTGAAAAAAAGAAAGAAATCAAAAAGATAAATACGCAAAGATGATTTGTTGTGAAATTTTGTAAGGAGAAGGCAGTAAAGGACTAATTAATGTAACAACTTACTATCGTATCATCACGTAGTACTTGGCTTATATCTCTATCACTAACCAAAAACTGACGCTGCCCAGGTTCGTGAATGGATTGTTTATGAACAATTCCTATACCCAAAAGTGCTAACAAATTATGCATCTTTATCAGTTTA
The DNA here is from genome assembly GCA_905132885.1 of Moricandia moricandioides. Taxonomy (NCBI): domain Eukaryota; kingdom Viridiplantae; phylum Streptophyta; class Magnoliopsida; order Brassicales; family Brassicaceae; genus Moricandia; species Moricandia moricandioides. The sequence continues at coordinate 46,902 of CAJHQQ010000489.1, forward strand.
TAGTCATGTACCGAGCTGATAGATATGAGAGACTTCTCTGCTAAGAGCCGAAGACCTTGTCTCACATCAATTAAATTCTCTGCAAGATGCGCCTTCCACTTTTTCACTACGTTCACCGTTAAAAAAACAGGCTATGTAAAGAAATAAAGCTTGATCTTCATGGCATAAGGCATCATAATTGAACTTTAAAACACTTTCAATTTCTCCGTCAATGCTAGATCTTGTCTTTAAGCCTGTTTTGCGCAACGCCTAAATGATTAATCTTGACAAGAACTCCTGGTTGATCATTTGTGACAAGAACTCTTTCTGTAATTAACCACTTCGAGATGGCCCAGTGGTAAGCGCCAAAGAGGTAGCGCCCTGGGTTCGACTCGCAGTGGCCACCGTCAGAAAATGGTGTGCACGCGGGCCTAGTGGGTTGGCCATCAATCTCGGTTGGTGGATCCCACGATTATCAAAAAAAAAAAAAAAAAAACTCTTTCTGTAATTGCATTTTCGAGCTGTACTCATCAGAACAAGGCCTTGGATAGCGTCTTTTGATATTCTCCATGAAGACACAAAGTTGGAACTGATGAGAATATTTGCTATGTAGAACTCTGGCGATGGTGCTCTTCCCAATTCCAGAGGGACCCCAAATCCCTATCATCCTTACGTTGTTGGAGTCTAGGCCTAAGAGTGGTTCTATCTTTTCCATATGAGCTCTCATCCCAACTAAATTGTCGAAATCACTTGAGGGCACAGAATTAATCAGCTCCTGTGAAACATCCGTGGCTATTTTCTCGATCATGACCGCTTCATTATCCCTAAAACATGAAACATGAGTATATGTAGCTGTAAAATAGTCATGTAAATTTTTACAATTTTTTTTGTTTGTGACCTGGATATTATATAATATATACGAGTTATATCATTTATAATATCAATCCTTGAGCATTACAATATGTTTTGGTATCCAAATGTCATCCCTAAAATGATTCTTAGAATCCTTTGAAAATTAGGTAGGTTCATCTAAACATATATTATATTTTTTTATCAAAATTAACTATCAAATTAATTATTAAGGCATAAAATAATATTCTTCATCTTTTCCTTAAATAAAAGCTACGAAATTATCTAATATGGTTAACAAATATATGACAATTAAAAACTTTGAATAAAAAATATTTGATAATAATTTTTGTATCCTCCATCATTTTTGTTTAATATTATATTCGTAAAATAAATTAAACAATCACATTAAAAATATAATAAAAAAATAGATTCTTTTAATTTTAAAAATATTATAAATTATTAAGACTTTTAAAAATCGACATTAAATTTTTTGTGATGAATGGTTTAACTTTTTGGTATAACAAGATACAAAATCTCATAAAATATAAATATGAAGTCTCATTCGATATATATATATATATATATATATTTCAATGTCATTTAAATTAAAATATATTCATATATAAAAAATTTTAATTTCAAAATTTGCATTGAGTATAAGAAGACTCAATTAATAAATATTTATATTAATAAAAATAATATTTTTGTTACATGAAATATAAAAATGTTAATAAAATCATATGAGTACGAAACCTCAATTCATAAATATTCATATTAAACTATACTATATATATATATGTCAATATCATTTAATTTTAATTATATACCATATAAAATAAAATAAATGAGTATTTTGATTATTTTTTTTACCAACAAAATTATTGTAAATAAAAAGAGGGATTGTTTTGTTTATGTGTTTACTCCAATTTAATCATATACATAATAGTTATTCGCTTCTCAATTATTCAATATATTTGTTATTTAATAATACATAAATGAACATAAATAAATAATAATATGTATAAATAATTTGTATACATGATTAATGTTCATTCTGCGCAAGCGCAGATCTCAAATGTTATTTGATCATATCATATGGAAAAATAAATTCTTCATATCGGAGTGAGATGGTGAATTATAATATCTGGATGATATCATTGAATCTCAGTATAAATTAAATATGTTTAAAAAAAAAATATCAACAAACATGATCCTACTCATTTATCTTATATTGACGGTCTAAGACTATATGTTTGGGTACTTATGACATGATGGTTGAATGATCAAAGCTAATATTCAACTGTCCATTAAACATTATTTGAGAAGTGATTTAACACATGTCATCTCCACTATCAATTTCACTAAAAAGATGACATGCCGTGCTACACTTGATGACATGATTTATGAATAAATATGACATGACAATTACATTTAATGTAAATTTATATTTTAGTAAAGTTTTTTAAATATAAAAATAACTAATACAACATTATTAAAATAAATATATTTAATATGATATTAAATAATATAAGAATAGAAATATAATATATTATATAAATTTTTGAATATTATTTAAATCTATTTTTATAACCATGCAATTTTTAATATTAAAAAAAAATTCAAAATTTTAAAATTTCATACATTTTTAAAAAAAAAATTATAAAGTTTTAATCGTAACATCATTTGTTTCTTTTAATATCTAGAAAATTTAAAAACTCTGATTAGTTTTATTTTTAATAATTTAAAAAATATTTTATCGATTTTAATTTTATATATATATATATATTTTCTTATATAATTTAAGATAAATCAAAATGTTTATTTAAAATTAATTTTATGTTTAACTAAATTAAATTTATATTAAAATATTAGTATACAAATAATAAAATCTAGAATATTAACATAATTTTATTTTTAAACAAAATTTAAATTAACTGTAACATCCCGAGTTGTGATATGTGTAAAGGCTTAAGAGAATTGATTTGTCTACCTAGTCACCAAAGTGCACTTACATTTTCCGTCACACATCCGTTTAGAACTCCAAGGTTAAATGTGCTTATACTGGAGTAGTGAAAGGATGAGTGACCTATTGGGAAATGATTCGCGATACCATGCGAGTGAGGCAAAACACGGAAAAGGTCGGGTGGTGATTGCAGGTTCAGTAAACAATGATTTCGAGCATTGGAAATTTACGCACCGACTATTGGAACGAGATGGGGCCTACGGACTGAGAGAGTGGGCGTGGGTGGCCCATTAGCCGTGTGCGGTCGGGCGTTACATTAACCTCCTCCAACTCCTCAAGACACCACTTTGAAGAAGCATAGTTCCTCGAGAGCAAGACGATCGCAATCTTAGATCCTCTAATCGCTCGTATGAGTTCGGGACCAATGGATTCTCCTCTTTTAATCCCATTATCGTTGAATGGTGTGATCCCTTTTCTTTGAAACTCGTTTTGAATATGACTTAGAAAGTCTCTTCGGACATCTTCCTCGCGGAAGCTTGGAAAGACATCATGTAACCAGACGTGAGAGGAAGAAGATGGAGAAGCTGATGAAATACATAAAGTAGATGGTGATGATGAAGTAGACAAAGGAGTTGATGAAGTAGACGACAAAGAAGATGGAGGTAGTGATGACACTTGGATTTGACTCTGGTTTTGCACTCGGATCTTCTTTCTCACTAGATTCGAAAGCTCATCTGATTTCCTCTTCTGTCTCTTTTCTACCATCCTACTCTGTTTCTCAATTTCTTTCATAAAAGATTAGGATCTCATTATTTTTAAAAGCTTTTTTTTTTTTCTTATTGAGTAATGTTATTATATTACAAAACAAGGAAATGGAGTCGATGAAGTAAGCAAATAAAAATGAAAATCTATTTATTGGTGGAGAGAGGACCAAGAAGATTACTAGATAAAGATATGAACTAAACCTGTGGAAAAGTTGTCTGTGTAATTGAGTAAATGATACGAAACCGTTGATTCTATCGACGACTCACATTGACCTGTGGAAAATTCGTCACCTACGAAAATTATTGGGCCTAAAATTGAAGTTTAGTGTAAAAGCATGACATTCTTTCGAGGAAACAGCTATCAAAATCAATGTCTATATACATCAGAACTGATGAGTTCACATTTGTAATTTCACAGCACAGAGGTCAAATCTTCTTTGGTTAGTTGATTGTGTTGTTCATTAAGGTTAATGTGTGTTATTTTATTATCTGAAAACAAAATTGCAGGGAAAGTTTACATGTATACCAGTAGGAAGCACTTAGGGAGGAAGGATTATTGAATTAAGTATTTAAGAAAATTTAAGATTTGAGTAAATCTAAAAAAATCTGAGATTTGAGTAAAATCCTATAAAGTTTTGTTATAAGTTTTATAGGGTTTTAAATAAATTTTATAGTTTCTGAAATAATATTGTAAATTTTATATATTTATTTTTAAATATTTTTTATTTTTAAGTTATTATAATGTGATATTATTATCGTTTCATGAAATATATAAAATTTATTAAAGTTTTTGAAAATTAATTTCAAATAATTTTTATTTTATTTCATTTCAAACAATTTGATTTTTTTTTTAAAAAATGTGAAGGAAATTTTTTAAAAATTTTTTTTTTTCAAATACCTCTTATGATGGTATTTCAATTCATTGTTTTACATTATAAAATATCATTCAAATCTCATTTGATGGATTTTGTTGACAAAATTCATATTTTCCAATAAGTTAGAATTTAGGAGTATATACGAATGATTAATTTAACAAGTTTGAATTTCACATAAAATTTAAAAATGTTACATACATTAAGAAGGATTTGAAAAAAAAAGTGAAATCCTCTCAAATCTTAAATCCAGTTAGACCCTTACTATATTTAATATAAAACTGGAAAAAAATCTTTTAATTTGGTTTATCCATTTAACTATGTAATTTCTATGTTTTATGATGATGTTTTTGTTACTATGTAGAAACTGAGAAGAGGATATTTCATGAAATTATAAAGGAGAAATTGATTTTGAGAGCCAACACATGGCCTTTGTGAGGAAGATGCTCGCTAAGGACCCCAAGAAACGAATCTCCTCGGCACTAGCTCTCGGTAAAGTCCACTTAGTCTATTCAAGTAGTCTACTAAACAAAACATTAAGTGTGGTACATGCTTCGTAATGTTTTCACATAAGATCCTTGAATCAGAGATGGAAAAGCTTCGGACAACCCTATTATTGATAGTGCTGTGTTATCTCGGATGAAGCAATTCCGAGCAATGAACAAGCTTAAGATGCTAGCCCTAAAGGTAAAAAATATACAAACTTCTCTTGTAGAAGTAAGCATTCTCTTCTATTTTGCCTCTGATCATTGGTTGTGTTCCTGATTTTGTCTTAAAGCCATGTTTGCTAATATAGATACCGATAAAAGCAGAACAATAACTTATAAAGAACTGAGAACCAGGCTGGCTAAACTCGGTTTTAAACTCTCTGAAACTGAAGTAAAACAACTCATGGAAGTTGCCAGTGCTGCAATTTCTTTCCATGCGTCCACTCTTCCATAGTCATCTTAAAAATGATAGAGAAGCCTTTGTCTATATATATATATATATATATATATATATATATATATATATATATATATATATATGTTTTTGAGATTGATGTAGATGGTAATGGAAGATCAAAGTCAATACAGATGATGTAAGTTTTCAAAACTATTAAGAGTTCCGCGCGATGATGAGAAGTGGTACCACACAGCCACAACAAGCAAAAACTCCTTCTAAAGGAGGAACTAAGCATTAACTTTGATATCCCAAGCGTTTTTCTAGAATCTTCTGTGTAGAAGTGTTGCAGAAACGGGTTTTTATTTTGTTTTGTTGATCAATTTCAACAAAGATATCATAATTTTTTGCTTCATATTTATGGTATAAAAGGAATTGCATCACTAAAATTATGCAAATAAGTATATTACCTATATTTTCCTACACATTTGAACTCAAACCCAACATAACAAAATGATAAACATCAACAAGTCAGATTTTTTTTTTTTTTGAGAAGTTATTAATGGAAAATGTGATATGTTTTTTTCTCAGCTTCCATTAACATGAGGGAGCCAAGGTTTCCAAAGCCAATGTTCCCAACTTTCCAGAGGACGTATCCCACATTCCTCAATCTCCCAATTTTTGTCATGGGATCTGAACTCAAAACCTAATTCGTGGGAACCCACTTTTTCTTCAATTTTGAATACGAGCAAATGCTCCTTCGAAGTTGGAGAAGAGCGGTTCCATAAATGAGCATAAGCTGCGTAACCAGATTTAACACCATTCAGTTTGTCCTTGATGTAATAAGATATTTCAGGCCAGCACCAATCACCAGCATAAGCGTCACCTTTATAAACCAGCAAGAGGCAAGCTTTAAATCTCAAGGGTGTAGAAAACTGTGTTGTATCTAATCCACTCCACGTCATTAACAGGGAACTCCCGGTGGTTCGGTACGTGAAATATGTAGGCATTGTTTCTCCTGGAAAAATTGCAAAGTCTCTTGTCGATGTGGTTATGATAAGGTCTATTGCTTCTTGATTCAGTTTGAAGCAGTTCACAAAGCTGAGCGCATTAAACTTTATCTTGTTAAAAGAGCAATCTAGTCTTTCGAGGGACTCACAGTTGTCTGCAACTAGGAATCTTAAGGAGTGAGGAAGCTGCGGAAGAGAAACCAGCTTCGTGCATCCCTTGACTACAAGTTCACGTAGACGAGACCTTTCCTTCTTGGCCCATGGAGCAATTTCTTGTATTCTTGTGTCGCTCAAGTGTAACTTGGTGATGCGGTCTAAGGCATGCTGGTATTTCTTGAGGTCTTCAACGTATGGCAAATGTAACTCACGAAGACGAGGCCATGATTTGATTGATGGAGGAATTTCTTGGATTGCAGTTCCAACGAGCCTTAGAATTCTGATGTTTGTGGAAATCTCGTGAAAGCTTTTCAGTGATGAGCAGTTAGTGAGAACAAGTATATCAAGAGATTTCATGTTGATGTTGATAGGAAGGGCCTTTAGCTTTGAGCATCTTTCGAGATACAACTTCCTGAGATGATTTATATTCCCAATAGAAGATGGGAGTTCCACAAGACTTGAGCATCCATTAAGATATAACTTCATGAGATTATTTATATTTCCAATAGAAGATGGGAGTCCCACAAGACTTGAGCATTCATTGAGATACAAATACAAGAGATTAGTCATATTCCCAATAGAAGAGGGGAGCTCCCGTAGACTTGAGCATTCATTAAGATACAAACGTAGGAGATTACTCATTTTCCCAATTGAAGAGGGGAGCTCCCGCAGACTTGAGCATCCACTCAAATCCATTTTTTTGAGATCAGTGGCATTACCAATATAGGAAGGGAGCTCCACAAGATTTGAGCAACCATTAAAACTAAATTCCTCGAGATTAAAGGAATTTCTAACAGAAGATGGAAGCTCCACCAAACTTGAGCAATCTTTGAGATACAATCTCTTGAGGTTACCAATAGAGGATGGGAGGTTAGATAGATGCAAGCATCCCGAGAGATCCAATTCCTCGAGATTAGTGGCATTTTCCATAGAAGAGGGGAGTTCCATCAGCCTTGTACATCCACTAAGATCCAATTCTTTGAGTTCAGTTATAGCATTCCCAGGAGAAGATGGAAGTCTTACTAGACTTGAGCAATGACTAAAATCCAATCTTCCAAGATTAACAAGATTCCAAATAAAAGAGGGGATCCTCACTAGACTTGAACAATGACTAAGATTTAATCTTCGGAGACTGATAACATTTCCAATAGAAAAGGGGAGCTCTACTAGATTTGAGCAACCATGAAGATTCAGTTCTTGGAGACTAATGGCAGTTGAGAGATCAGGAAGCTCCTTTAGATTTTTGGAATCCGACAAACACATCCATTTGAGATTTCTAATTGTCTGTACACAACAGAAAAAAAAAATCAATAAAATGAAGACGGTGAAGGATCTCTTAGAACAAAGGATAATAAGAACAACTCTCTTATTGCTTTAGAAACTACTCAAAACTAAAGCTCTCAATGTTTCTCATAGATCTCTTATGGAACACCTCTCCATAAGGTCTATATTTATAGTGAAGGACAATTCCCTTTAACATGTGGGATATGGAAAACACAAACCTAATCTAATAGAAAACTTCCTTTTCCTATTCTAGATTTCCTTTTTGTGTTTATCTCTTAACATATTAAACATCCAATAATATGTTAAGTTTCCACAAGCTTGGAATTATCCAACAATCACCCCCTTAATTCCAACTTGAATTAGGGAGACCAATTTCTTGAACTCCGATTAGGCTCCTCATTTGCTTGAACTTAATCCTTGCTAATGGCTTGGTTAGGATGTCGGCCTTCTGCTCAACACCCGACGTTTGCATGTATCGACTTAGTACACCAACTGTGTAACACACACCTAGTCTTGTGTGAAGTAGATACCCCAAACATCCTATGCTTCTTTTGCATTCTGTAGCATTTATCTCTGGTTCATCTCTAACCTTTGAGATCTTTGAACTCAACTCCATTGCTACGTGGATCGTGTTACACACTTCCATCTTTGTGTCACACATGATTCCTTGAGCATAACTCTCCTCCTTTGTCTTGATTTCGTCTGCTCCTTGAATCTTGTAGATCCACTTTAACCTTATAGGTTCAATATCATGCGGTCTATCCACAAGCTCCCATGTCTTGTTTCTTGTGATAGACTCCAACTCGGCTACCATCTCTTCAACCCATAAGTAGTTCGACATCTTCGACTCAGCTGAGGTAAACTCTCCTCCTCCATCGGTGCAAGCTAGATTGAACATACATGAGGCAAACTCTCCTCCTCTATCGGTACAACCAAGATTGAACTTAGGTGAGCCAAACTCTCCTCCTCTATCGAAGTGAAATCTTTTGAACCGATAGAATGCCTCAGGAATATTTGATGGCGTTGGTGGTGTGATTCGTCCACAAAAATCTCCATGCAATAATTCCAGTAGCTTTGATGTACGAACCATAGCCTTAGTTGGAAATGCATCTCTAATTTTCTTCTCTGCGAGACTTGTGTTACACACGCTTTCTTCGTGTGTTACACTCGGTATTCCTTTGACTAACGTCTGAAGTCTTGCCTTGTGATTGTCTGGAGGGTTTGCCTTGTGATCAATATCTTCTTCTTCTTCCTCATCTTGATTTATAGCTTCATGATCATCACCTTGATCATTACATTCTTCTATATCATCCTTATGTGGAAGCTTAAGCATACTTGATTCACAATCTTCTTGGTTTGTCATAGATGACCAATCCCAAGATTTCTTCTCGTCGAATATTATATCTCTACTCACCATTGTCTCTCCTGCGACTGGATCATAGAGTCTATAAGCTTTGGAACCCGACTCAATTCCACACTTTGATCTCTCATCTAACTTCTTTAGATGAGTCATACATGTCCTCGTATGTGCTACACAACCGAATATCTTCAACTGCTCGATATTAGGTTTCTTGGTCATGAGACACTCGTATGAAACTTGATCCTCTTCATGGATCAACTCCAACGTCTTCGTTGCACGAAACATGGTCTTAGTTGGGAGTGGGTCTTTGATTTGCTTCCCGACGAGACATGTGTTACTCACGCTTTCTTCGTGTGTTACACACTGCATTCCCACGACCATCTCCTTCTTTACCATGTTGTTCATCACGCCATAGCTTATATGTCCTAGTCGAGCATGCCACCTCCATGTTGCATCTTCATCTCTGACATGTAAACACTGCGGATAACTAATCTCCATCGGGGTCTTGTAGAGACGGTTTTGAGATCTTGTTACACGTACAAGCAACCTGCCACACGAATCTGTAAGTGTTAAATAGACATCTTTCATGTTAACCTCACATCCGTTCTCTGTTGCTTGTCCAAGACTCAATATGTTATGCTTCAGGTCGGGTATGTAGTATATGTCTTTGAGTGCCTTCTTCTCTCCAGTCTTGCACACAAAGGTAACAACCCCTTTTCCTACGATATCAACACATGATCCATCACCAAACTTCACTTTCCCTTTGGTGTTGAGATTCAAACTCGAAAAGAACTCCTTGTTTCCCGTCATGTGATTGCTCGCTCCATTATCCAAATACCAAACACTTGCATTGCCTTTGTCGATATCAAGATTCTTCGGAATCACCTTGTCTTCATTCAAGAATACCACCTCGTGTACATAGAGGGCATCGGCCTCTTGTGATTCATTTAAGTTAGTTTCTTGATTCCTCACTGACTTCTCGGGACATGAATTCGCATAGTGACCCGGCTTGTCACATCTCCAACATATCAGCTTCGAACGATCCTTCTTCGAGTTTTTGTCTTCGGTGTGTGACACATGACTTTGGTTGTGTAACCTACCTCGACCTCTGCCTCTTCCATTCCGTCCTCTACCTCTACCACGAAAATCTCCATAGTTCCTCTGAACTTGGTGATTGTTATCTGAAAACATAAGCTTCCCTTGGTCTTCTTTTTGAGTTTCTTCCCCTACACGCTCCTTATACGCCTTTATCCTTCCGACTATGTCCTCAAAACCCGTAGAGTTGAGTTCTAGGACTTGCTCTAGCGACGCTACGATCTGGATATACTTGTGTCCTGGAAGACCCTTCAAAAACTTCTTAACCATCTTGGATTCTTCTATGTTTTCTCCCAACGAGGCTGCTTTGGATGATAACCCTGATAACTTTCCCGAAAATTCATCCACGGTATCACTATCATCCATCTTCAACCTCTCTAACTCCATCATTAATGTCTGAAGTCTTGCCTCCCTTACACGATCAGCTCCAAGGTGTCGTGACTTGATGGCGTCCCAGATGTCTTTTGATGCGGTTTGTTCTCCCACCTGGAGAATCAAAGTTTCGGGAATGGATTGAAACAAAAGAGCAATCGCAACATCGTTCTTCTTTTGATCATCCGAACCGGGGTCTATCGTGTCCCACACATCATGAACACGGAGTAACACCCTCATCCTTATCGACCAAACTGTGTAGTTTGTCGAGTTCAGCATCGGACATTGGATGGATGCAGATCCAAGGTCCTTTGCGCGTGGAGCCCTATTCACGTCAGCCATCTTGTGTCGTGAATTCTTGCTTCACAGCCACCAGGATCGAAGCTTCAACTTAAGCTTTGATCGAAGCTTTAACTTAAGCTCTGATACCAATTGGAGCTTCAACTTAAGCTCTGATACCAATTGAAGGATCTCTTAGAACAAAGGATAATAAGAACAACTCTCTTATTGCTTTAGAAACTACTCAAAACTAAAGCTCTCAATGTTTCTCATAGATCTCTTATGGAACACCTCTCCATAAGGTCTATATTTATAGTGAAGGACAATTCCCTTTAACATGTGGGATATGGAAAACACAAACCTAATCTAATAGAAAACTTCCTTTTCCTATTCTAGATTTCCTTTTTGTGTTTATCTCTTAACATATTAAACATCCAATAATATGTTAAGTTTCCACAAGCTTGGAATTATCCAACAGACGGTCCATTAAGAGGACAAATTATAGATTCGAATAATACTGAAGTAACAGAAAAGTCTGACATATATAAATATGTTTACTTACTTTATTTCCTTCCCACAATTTCTCAAGGTAATTGCTTTTACGCAAGATTATTTCCACCAGGAACTCCAAAATAAAATTAGAAGGCAGACATGTCATCGGAAAAAAATCCCAATGCAAAAGTCTAAGACTTGGAGGCAGACATGTCATTAGATCTATGCTGTGATGACATATTTGTTTTGGACGTCCAGAATCTGAATCAGAATGCAAAAGTCTTAAGAATTGAACATTGGACATTCTTTCAAAAGCCTTGTCACTTATCTTCAACTCCATCTTCAACTCTATAAGCTTCAAATCTATGCCTATAACACTTCGACTACCCTGCAAAAAGAACCGAATGATATTTCTTCATCAAATTTGGTAGGGAGAAACGCAGCGAGTGACTAATAGGACAAACTTACTAGTGTATCATTTTGTAGTACTTGGCATATATCTCCAGCATCAGCCAAAAACTGACGGTGCCCAGGTTCGTGAATGGATTGTTTACGAACAATTTCTCTACCCAAACGTGCAAACAAATCATGGATCTTTATATATCCCGAATCAACGGATATGAAAGATTTCTCAGCTAAAACACGGAGCTGACCTTTCACACCGATAAAATTCCTTGCAAGATACTCTTCCACTTTCTCAATCCATTCATTGTTGAAAAAGCAAGTTAAATGAAGAAATAAATCTTGATTATCAACGCATAAAGCATCATAACTTAACTTTAAACTACTTTCTATTTCTCCATCAAGTCTAGTTCTTAACCTTGGTAGTTCTTCTTCCCACTCATGCTTGAGCATTCCTTTGAAATAAGATCCCATTACCTTTAGTCCCAGAGGGAGATTACCGGTAAATTCTTTAACTTCCCAAGCAAGTTTCTCAAAGCCATCATATGGAGACTTCTGACCAAAAGCATACATGCAGAAGATTTCAAGAGCATCACAGAAAGCTGGATACTCAACCTTGTAAATATGGTTAATCCCATGTGCAGTCAATATTTTTTTATCTTGCGTTGTGACAATAATACGACTTCCAGGACCAAACCAGCCAAGATCTTTCGCCATGGCATCTAGTTGCATCAAATGGTCTACATCATCGAGAACGACAAGCACCCTCTTGTCTTTTAACCTGTCTGGCGCAACTCCTAAATGATGAATCTTGATATCCTCCTGGTTGATTATTTTAGACAAGAACTCTTCCTGTAATTTCAGTTTCGCGCTATATTCATCGGAGCAAGGTCTTGTACAACGTCTTTTGATGTTCTCCATGAAGACACTAAGCTGGAATTCATGAGAGTGTTGGCTAAATAGAACTCTGGCGATGGTGCTCTTACCAATTCCAGAAGGACCCCAAATCCCTATTATCCTCACTTCATTGGAGCCTAAGAGTAAGAAAGGCTCCATCTTTTTTATATGAGCTTCCATCCCAACAAAACTTTCGAAATCACTTGATAGCACAAAATTAATCAGCTCATTCGAAACATCAGTGGCAATTTCTTCGACCATTGATGCTTCATCATCCCTAACAAGGAAAAAAAATTAAACCAAATTATTTGTACATATATAACAAATTTTCAATAAAAACGAACTAAGACCATCTTTATTGCTGAAACTGAAAGTGGGTTTCCTATTTATTTATTTTTTCGGACTTAAAAAAAAAAAACTCAATACTATTTTGGTCATTTTTTTTTTCATTTTTTCTTTTGCTGAAACCCAAAGTGGGTTTCCTATTTTCCTTCTCTTTTTTTTTCTATTTTGGTCATTTTTTCTTTTAAAATCTATTTTGTGACAAAAACTTAAAAAAATGTTATCAGATTTGCCCAACTGTTTTTTCCTTTTTTTAAAAAAAAAAAATTGTATTTCTCAATACATATTAAATTTCGGATGTATTTGAAAGATAGCAAATAAAAAGCATGGGGACAAAACCAGTTGCTTGAATGGTAACCAGCTATTGTGGCCACCTTCTCCAAAGCTTGTTTCCATCTCCAAATGTCCTCCTTAGCTTGACCCTCACAAGTTTTTCTGAAAACCTTCCCAAAGTCTCCGGTCAGCTTCTTTACATCAGATGGATCTACTTTATAGAAAATAGACATCACAGTTTGATTCAGCTCTTCCCTGCACTTCATAACCTCCACCAACTCCTCAAGACACCACTTTGAAGAAGCATAGTTCCTCGAGAGCAAGATGATCGCCATCTTAGATCCTCTAATCCCCCGTATGAGTTCGGGACCGATGGATTCTCCTCTCTTGATCCCGTTATCGTTGAATAGTGTGATTCCTTTTCTTTTAAACTCCTTTTGAATGTGACTGAGAAAGTTTTTGCGGATATCTTCCCCGCGGAAGCTCGGAAAGACATCGTGTAACCAGACGTGAGAGGAAGAAGATGAAGGAACTGATGAAGTAGATGGTGGTGATGAAGTAGACAAAGAAGACGAAGTATCGAGTTCTTTGTTTTCTTGATGGGATCTGAGTTTTCGAAAAATCAAGAAGAAGCCTATTATTGCAGCAGCAAAGAAGCCTATTATTGCAGCAGCAAAGATGTTAAGGAATGACCAGGTGATTGTGGTCGAGTGGTAAGGAGACGGGACTGGGACGCCAACACGTTTCAGGTTCGATCCACCTGCTGCGCGAAACTAAGTCACAATTATCCTGGTCACCTTACACGGATATGGGCCCATGCTTTAGGGCCCATTTGAATACCCGGAGAGAGGGTCTATCCGTGGGCTGCACCTCCCCTTGTGGATTAGTCTGGGCCTCTCTATGGGTCTGGGATACCCCAGGTTAATCAAAAAAAAAAAAAAAAAAAAAAAAAAAGATGTTAAGGAAAATAGAGAAACTCATTTGTGTGGTAGTGGAGAAAGGATCAGTGGAGCAAAGAGGCTTTTTGTGTAATTGAACAAAGCGACATAAAACGTTGACTCCATTGGGGAGACTGAGAGAGACTTTGTGGAAATAATTTCACGGGCCTAATGTTGAATGTTAATGTACATTCTTTGTAGTGGTTGGGGGTTGGCCAAGGAAAGTAGTGATCGATATCAAAGTCTCTACATCTAAATTGACGAGGTCACACTTCAAATTTCACAGCAAAGAGATCAATCTTCTCAGGAAGCTTCATCCTCGGTGCGTAGAACGTTACAAAACGTAGGTTATGCTGAATGAAAACTTAATCTAATTATTTTACCAAAAAAAAACACTTAATTGTTATAAAATATTTATGATTTTATTAGATTGAGAAATCTTAAAAGGGCAGAATTTTTATACCCGTAGAGAGAAGATAATACTAGAATAAGATAAATTATCAGAGAGAGAATTATTATAAGAGGGAGAAGAGAAGGTGTGATTTCGACGATCGCAAAACGATCGTTTATATAGAGGTGAAAAAGTAAGTTATTGTGCGTGCATAGTGACGGTGGGCTCCACACAATAATATTTACTCTGCGTACAATGCTGACTTTGTTTTCTTCACGTTTATAACACTCCCCCTTGGAGACCAGTGTCACAATTGTCTTTTGCTTAACGTCTTTGTTGCCTCGTTAAAAACCTTTCAAAAAAACCCAGTGGGAAAAACCTTAGTAAGGTAAAAAGAGTGCAACCACGTAAGCTCCCCCTCGAATGATTAGTCATAAGTCCTTCTGATGCCGCATTCCAATGTTATGGACATGTTTTCTGAATATTGAGGTTGGAAGTGATTTTGTGAAGAGGTCAGCTGCATTGTCGCATGATCGAATATATCTTACTTCAATCTCTTTATTTCTTTCGAGCTCTTGAGTATAGGAGAAGAACTTTGGATGTATATGTTTTGTCCTATCGCTTTTGATATATCCTTCCTTCATTTGAGCAACACATGCCGCATTATCTTCATATAAGATAGTTGGCTCCGTACTTTCGTCAATCCCACTACTTGTATATATGTGTTGGTTTATTGATCTTAACCATACACACTCTCTACTTGCTTCATGGAGTGCGATCATCTCGGCGTGATTTGAAGATGTGGCCACGAGTGTTTGTTTCTGAGAGCGCCAAGATATAGCAGTGCCTCCGATCGTGAAAACGTATCCTGTTTGCGACCGAGATTTATGTAGATCTGAAAGGTATCCTGCATCTGCAAAACCAACCATTTGACTTTTTGAATCTTTTGGATAAAACAAGCCTAAATCAATGGTCCCTTGGAGGTAACGAAAGACATGCTTAATTCCATTCCAATGTCTTCGTGTGGGAGATGAGCTAAATCTTGCCAAAAGATTAACAGCAAATGATATATCAGGCCGTGTGCAGTTTGTAAGATACATTAACGCTCCAATTGCACTTAGATATGGTACTTCAGGACCAAGTATCTCTTCATTTTCCGCAGATGGTCGAAATGGATCATTTTCAATGTTAAGTGACCTTACGATCATTGGGGTGCTAAGAGGAGTTGATTTATCCATGTTAAAACGTTTCAATACTCTTTTAGTATATGTGGATTGATGTACGAATATACCATTTTGAGAATGCTCAATTTGTAGGCCAAGACAATACTTTGTTTGTCCGAGATCTTTCATCTCAAATTCTCCTTTCAGATAGTCTGATGCCTTTTGTATTTCCTTCTGAGTTCCAATAATATTAAGATCATCAACATACACTGCGATTATCACAAATCCGGATGTTGTTTTCTTGATGAAGACACATGGGCATATAGGATCGTTCACGTATCCTGCTTTTGTTAAATGTTCACTGAGACGGTTATACCACATACGTCCAGACTGTTTTAACCCATATAATGATCTTTGTAATCTTATCGCACATAGTTCTTTAGATTTTGAGCTTAATGCTTCTGGCATTTTAAATCCATCAGGAACTTTCATGTAGATATTAATATCTAATGATCCATATAGATATGCTGTGACAACATCCATGAGACGCATCTCGAGATTTTTATCAGCGGCTAGACTCATCAGGAATCTAAATGTGATTGCATCCATAACAGGAGAATATGTTTCTTCATAGTCAATTCCAGGTCTTTGAGAAAAGCCTTGAGCCACAAGACGAGCTTTGTATCTCGTAACCTCATTTTTCTCATTTCTCTGTCGAACGAAAACCCATTTGTATCCAACTGGTCTCACATCTGCAGGTGTGAGTACAATAGGTCCAAATATTTCTCGCTTATTAAGTGAATCAAGTTCGGTTTGTATTACATCTTTTCATTGTTTTCAATCATGTCTCTTTTGACATTCATAAACAAATTTTGGTTTTGGATCTTCGATTTCCTCATTTATTTCACTTGACATAATATATGAGAAAACATCACCGACATCATCTTTTTCATTTATTTTCCATATCTTCTTATTATGAATATAGTTGATGGAAATCTCATGATTCATTTCTGATTCATGATGTTCCATTTTGTCAGTATCCTCATCATTTGTTCCTTCCAAAATACTTTCTGCTAATTTGGGTGTGTCATTTATCTCGACATCTTTTTGTTTTCTGGAATTTTTATTCTTAGAACCAGCAGGTCTCCCACGCTTCAGACGTGTTTTGGATTCACGTGTATCATCTGCTTTTCCTTGCTCATTTGTTATTTTGATACAAGCATGACAATTTGCAGCTGGTATATGAGATTTAGTTACCGTCTTGGTATCCGCAAACGCATCAGGTAGCTGATTTGCTATACTCTATAAATGCATAATTCGTCGAACTTCTAGTTCTTACTCTTTAGTAGGAGGATCAAGATATAACAATGAAGGTACACTCCATTTAATCTCATTTCCTATGTTTTTGTTATCTCCCCCTAGAACTGGGAATACTTTCTCATCAAAATGACAATCGGCAAAACGTGCCGTAAAGACATCACCCGTCTGTGGTTCTAGGTACCGTATGATTGATGGGGAATCATAACCAACATATATTCCCAATCTCCTTTGTGGTCCCATTTTTGTACGTTGTGGTGGTGCTACATGCACATATACTGCGCAACCAAAGATTCTTAAATGAGAAATGTTTGGTTCTCGACCAAACGCTAATTGTAGTGGAGAATACTTATGGTACGCACTTGGTCTGATCCGAATGAGTGTTTCTGCATGCAAAATAGCATGTCCCCATATAGAGGTAAGAAGTTTTGATCTCATGATCAATGACCTTGCAATCAATTGCAGTCGCTTAATTAAAGATTCAGCCAAACCATTTTGCGTATGAACATGAGCCACAGAATGTTCAACTTCAATTCCTGTTACCATACAATAATCATTGAATGCTTGAGATGTGAACTCACCAGCGTTGTCTAGTCTAACTCTTTTAATGGTATAATCAGGAAACTGGACTCGCAGTTTGATTATCTGAGTTAAAAATCTTGCAAATGCCATATTTTGAGATGACAATAGACAAACGTGTGACCATCTACTGGATGCGTCAATTAATACCATAAAATATTGGAATGGTCCACAAGGTGGATGTATTGGTCCACATATATCGCCTTGAATTCTTTCAAGGAACTTTGGTGATTCCTTATCAATTTTGGTTGGTGATGGCCTTATGATCAATTTTCCAAGAGAACATGCAACACATGTCATTTTATTGCCTTGAGAAATCTCCTGGATTTTCAGTGGATGACCATGTGAGCTTTCTATGATTTTACGCATCATTGTGGTGCCTGGGTGACCGAGGCGATCATGCCATAATGTGAACTCTTCTGGATTTTGTTTCACTATAATATTTGATTCGATTTCATCGATATAAGTATGATGCAATCCTGAAGGGAGTTCTGAGAACTTCTCCAATATGTGTTTTCTCCCACATTTATCAGAAGTTACATATATGTACTTCTTTCCATCCTCAGTTGCAGACTGAGTATCATATCCGTGAAGATATATGTCTTTAAAACTCAATAAATTTCTTTTAGAATTCGGAGAATATAGAGCATTGTTTATGGAGAATTTTGTTCCATTTGGTAATGTAAAGTTTGCTTTACCAGTTCCTTCAATCACGTCTGCAGGACCTGATATCGTATTGACAAAAATTCTTTTTGGTTTTATATCAGAGAAATATCTCTTTTGTCTCAGAATAGTGTGCGTTGTTCCACTATCTGGTATACAAATTTCTCGAACCCGTTTCTTGGATTTTGTTCCATTAGCATTGTGATCCATGTCTGTAATTGTCATAAACGTTAATTAAAAAAAACATGAAAATCATTTATATATTAATCATATAAGAAACACACATAATAATTATACATTACTGTGATGTTAAAGACATCATTATTTGCTTAAAACAGGAAATTTAATAATTATACATAACAATACTGGGGACTATTCAATAGTCTTATTACAAGCATTTCAGTTCTCTTCAGGAGTAATCTAGTCCAGCTCATTTGCGAAATCAGAGGCTTCGAGGTACGTTGTCCCCTCAAAATTTTTGGTGAGATTCACTTCTTTAGCTTTGCCTTTCGTAGACTCTTTATATAACTTACACAGATGTGGAGGAGTACGACAGGTACGGGACCAATGTCCTTTACATCCACATCTGTAACAAACAGTTTCATGTTTCTGAGTGGTATCCACTTGGGTTTCTTTACCCTTAGAAACTTGTTCGGATCTTACCCATTTGTTAGATCCTCTCCATTTGGAACTGTAAGGTTTTCCATGTTTGTTGTTGAAGCGGCGACCACGATTCCAATTTGTTTGGATTCTCCTCTCTGAGTTTTCTATCGCCGTAGCATTCACTTCGGGGAATGCCTTCGCTCCTGTAGGTCGAGAATTGTGGTTTTTAATCAGAAGCTCATTGTTCTTTTCAGCCAACATGAGCGCAACCATCAATTCAGAAAATCTCGTGTACCCACATTTTCTGTAAATTTCGGATAGGAAGTGAAGTTGTTTGTGGAAAGTGTTGTATGTTTTATTCATCATTTCTGCCTTAGAGACAGGGTTACCACAGTACTTCAGTAGTGAAACTATCCTCAGGACGGCAGAATTGTATTCCTCTACCTTTTGAAAATCTTGAAACCTCAGGTTTTTCCACTCTTCTAGAGCGTGAGGGAGATTGATTTCCTTCTGGTTATCGAACCGCTCTTTTAAAGCTTGCCACAGGTCAGCTGGGTCCTCTATGCTCGCATAGTCATGCGTAACATTCTCATCAAGGTGTTTCTTCAGGAAAATTATCGCTTCAGCCTTATGCTCAGGTGGCGATTTGTTACCGATTATAATCGTCTCGGTTAACTTTTTCATCACCAGGTAGGGTTTCACGTTGGTGACCCATCCGACGTAATTTTCACCAGTTATTTTGAGAGCCGGAAACTGAAGATGCTCAATTCTTGCCATTTGTATTTCTAAAAACACAACATAATAAATTTTATTAGAATTTCATATTATTTAAAATGAACCGTTTACATTAATCATGCAAGCAATTACAAAGAAAAACACCGCATAGAAAAGCATAGCAATATTTATGTTATACTCTATCGGAGTAAATTCTCCAATACAAAGACCGTAAACACCAACAAAAATTATAACCGCACACAAAACTAAAAGCAAACGAATCATCCTATTTTTTCAGAAAATCGGAAGAAAATTATTTGAAGATTTTGAGAGGAGATGAAATGTTATGATGAATTGAATGAATGAAAGATGAGTGTATTTATAGATGAAAATACTGTTCATAGCCGTTTGAAAAAGGGTAAAATTTTGAAAAATTATTTGTGACCGTTGGGATTAATTTTTTAGTTATTATTATTTTATTTCATTTATATATATATATTTGAACCAAAAATCGGTCTAAAAATATCATAATAATCAGTCAACCAAATTTAGTAAATTTCATAATAATTTATATAGGTTGCCTAACATTTATATAATATTCATAACATGCAATTATCAATATTATTATGGTGATAAAATTATTTTGTTAAATTATTAAACAAATTATGCGGCGGCACAGCCAAGCCAATTATAGTGTATTTATCAATCATGGTTTATTAACGAGGCGACATACCGCCCGCATCAATATATATAAATAATATAAATTAAAACAATCACTATAAAATAATAAATAGTAATAAATGCGGTATACCGACCATTATAGCAGGGTAAATATGATACATATAAATTTTACCAAATTGCAGAGTGATCGTGCTGATAACGTGTTATAAAATATTTACGATTTTATTAGATTGAGAAATCTTAAAAAGGGCAGAATTTTTATACCCGTAGAGAGAAGATAATACTAAAATAAGATAAATTATCAGAGAGAGAATTATTATAAGAGGGAGAAGAGAAGGTGTGATTTCGACGATCGCAAAACGATCGTTTATATAGAGGTGAAAAAGTAAGTTACTGTGCGTGCATAATGACGGTGGTCTCCACACAATAATATTTATTCTGCGTACAATGCTGACTTTGTTTTCTTCACGTTTATAACATTAATTTAATTGACTAGGGATTGCAGACATTTTTGTTTTCGTTTGTTTCATATTTAAAGAATAGAAGGAATGAATAGTTATATTATGGACATACATATGAATGTTATTCAAACAAAAAAAGGACATACATATGGACATATATTTGCCAACACATTTGTATTCTAATCAACATCACACAATAATAATCTTACACTGACACAGAAAAAAACGGACATCAACATGAAATTAGGATTTTAATAAGTACTGAATGAAAATGAGATTTGTTTGCTTTTCACTTTTCAGGTTCCACTAAAAGCATTTCCGATGAGGAGTTCTTCTCAAGAAAATCTCAAAATACATATATTTATATGTATATATTAATATTATTATTTAATTATAAGTTTTTAAAACTATAATCGAACCAAAACTATCTTAAATAAAACACTTTCAGTTGAATTTTCTGTAGTTTTAAGAATCACATAACTAAATATTAATATTAATTATATATATAGAGAGATCTTATAAATTAGATACTCTCTCTCAATAAGGTTGTTCTAACATGAGGGAACCAAGGTTTCCAGAGGAAGTAGTCCTTGTATATATATGATTTATAATTTTTTCAACTTTTAGTACCACTTTAAATCCTGCATCATTTTTTTAATATAAAAATCGTTCTATTAAATGTAGGAGATTATAAAATACTACAGTGTTTTACAAATCTTCTTAGTTTCTGTTTCAAATGAAAAGCCCACAAGTTAATGTAATAAAGAACTAACACTAGATGAGACTGAGCAAAGCCCAAATAAAGAAACCCAAATTGATGTAGTCATTTGAATTATGTCAGCACGTCACCAATGTGATTGGAGTGAATAACTCAAAAGAGTATAGCTAGAACCATCGAGAAAGAGGTTCCAATGTATCGTCACATATAAAGTATAGCTATTCTTCTCTTTTAGATTGATAATTTCATGTTACGACTCAAAACTCATCAGCTGAAAAAGCCATCGTCCACAACTCGAATTTACAGCCAAAAGGTTAAAGCCGCACTTGTTCCAACATATCATTCTTTTTTTTGTCCGCAATGTAACAAGTTTTATTTAAACATGCCCAAGCGGGCTTAATACAAGTGAGAGATAAGGCCCATTTACCATCGTTACATTTTGATATAAAATCTGAAAGCCCAATATATTGGCATCACCGTTTCAAACGCCACGCATATAACCACGCGTCAAAACATAAAAAATTCGCTGCTACGCGTCTTTCTGCATTCTTGAGATCTAAGATACGTTTCTACACGCGCCGATGAGAAAACTAAGAACGACTTCGTCGGCAAATCCTCGATTTGCCCAAACGTTACCGATCGGGCACACCAACCTTCACCTGTATAGGCTTTCCACCACCATTACCTTCCTCTGCTTCTTGTCGCCATCTTCTAGACATCAAGGAAGCGCAGCTCCTTCTCCGATTAACATGGTCACGGAGAACTATGGTCACTCCACTAAGGATTAGTGACTAAAAGCCACGATATTACTCCATGTATGAAGAGAATTTGACAAACTAAAACAAAAGAAGGAATTTTGAGTGAAGAACTCATGGATCGCCAACCGATCTATGATCGGTTTTAACTCGCTAAAAATCAATCTAGCTCTGTTGTGGATTGAAAACAAAAATCGATCTAAAGATCAAAGTTAATTGTCCGAAACTAAAAACGAAGGAAATCGTTTCAGTCGGAAAACAAAACAAAACGATCTGATCACAGAGAAAGGAAGAGATGATCAGAATTTATTTAACAAAGAAATAACAAAAAAAAAGGAGCTGATCTCAAACCTTCCATCTGAAAGATCTTGTATTGGTAAGAGGGATACGTTGAGAGAGAAATATCTCTCTAAAATAAGAGAGAGAAAGCTCCTTTTTCCTCCAACATATCATTCTAATTTCACAGTTTCTACACTTTCAATGTACATGAAGTCATGAGCTTTGTAAGGACCAATATGTTCAAATAAGAACCCATTTTGCCGTGGTTCTTACACTGTTCGCGGACTCCCATAACATGTGACGGTCTGCAATTGGTTCATTTTTTTTTTAAATTAGACAAAAAATAAAAAATAAACACCCAATGAGGTTTTAGGGTTAATGATGCTCTTACATACTTAGTTAAAGTATGGTAACAACCTATTTTCCTATAGTAGCATAAATTATGAGTGTATATTTCTTTTGTTACCAGGGTAAATAATGTATCACTAGATTTTGATCCACACTTAAAAATCGCGAGTTTGTTTTTAAAATTAAATAAAGTCTTTTAAAATGAATTTATATATACGATATCATGTAGATTTAGGCTTATTTATCGGAACAGAACTGAACGATACCAAATTAAAAAAAAAAACTAAAACCAAAAATAATTCAATTCATAAATAATCAAGCATATGATATATCTCTGGAAATGAAAAGCTGAAACCAAACTGAAAACTAAATACAATCTGAATTTTAAAATAAGATTTATATACTTACAAAATATTAATTTATATTTTTTAATTAACCAAATATCGTAAAAATAGTATTTATAAATTGAGTTACCCAAAAAAAAACTACTAAATAACATTTTTGTGTTCAAAATAATGAATATTATTTAATATTTTACTATAAATCGATAAATATTCAAAAAACCTGAACCGAATTAAAAATAATTTTTTGTAAGTTAACCGGTTTCCAACTTTTTTATTGAACCAAACCAAAAACCAAAATGATCGACCGGTAAACGTCATATGGTGTGAGACACATGTATCTAGAATGACATCACCAAAATAAATCTTACAGACAGCTTATCAGACACTGCATTACCAGCTTTTTCTTGTATCATCTGACTGAGCACTTTCCACTGATCGGGAGTAAGCTCGGGAACATATGAGTTAGAGCTCGTAGCTTGAGAAACATTTGCCTGACCACGCCCTTGACTGTTCATTCCACGGCATCTTCCTCTGGTATTAGCATCCTGTCCACGACCACCACTACGATCATTGTACCAGTCTGGAAAGCCAAAAAGTTGCCAACAGTCACATTTTATGACATGTGTGACCACAGTGAGAGCAGATCGAACGAGAACGTAAGACTGGGTTGTCTCCTTTGTTTGACGCAGAGTTGTTCGAAGAGTCTTGTAGTGATGGAGTTGAGCTCTTGCGAGTTAGGGAACCAACCGCCTCTTGCTGCTGATCACGGCTTCGTTTAGATGTTAGTCTTTATTCTTATCTCACCATCTTATTGTATATCTCACTTAGCGAAGGCAGAGGATCAAGACCAATCACATTTGTAGATATGTTTCCAAATCGTGAATCATCCATTTTCTCATGTTCTCTTTCTTTAGCAATAGCAGCATCAGCTCAACACGTACAAGCATGGACCGGTTGATACACTTTTAACTTTTCCCAAAATGTTGAGAGCTTGCCAAAATAGTCTAAAACGGATTGTCCATCTTGTCGACATGAAGAAAGTTGAGCCTTAATCTGGTGAACACGAACCATATTCCCCACGGAAAACCTTTGTTTCAGGTCTTCCCAAAATTGGTACGCTTCAGCAATATAAGTGACTGTGGAGCGAACCTTTGGTTTGATAGGGCCTGGAATCGGCGGTTGATCAGAATTCATGGCCGTGCTCTTTGTCTTCGGTTAATTAATCGGTAAGTCTTTGATTTCACGATCAAAGAATCACTTAGTGAATTTTGTTTCTGTGAATTAATAAATAATCTATTAAAATAAGATTGTGAATAACTTATTATATATTTTTTCCTTTTCTGTCCAAAATAATGTGTCTAGGGTGGGATGGACCGGATATTCAGGGTATTTTAGGATATCAGGATCCGGATCCGGATTTGCCGAATCCGTGACTTTAGTATCCGGATCCGCGTCTTCCGGATATCCGGACTTCGGATATCCGTCTAGATATTGTGATACCGCGGATACCCGGATTCGGATCCGGATCCGTAAAATAATTAAAATTAAATAAAAAATATTTTAAAAATATAAAAAAATTAAAAATAAAGCATAAATTAAATATTTATACAAAATTTATGAATATATATGACAATATTAGTAAAATTTAAATATAATATTAAAAAAATATTTATGTATAAATACTAATATATCAAATATAATTATTAATAACACGGATCCGTACTTAAAAATTAAGATATCCGGATTTGGATCCGGTTTGGACGGATCCAAAATTTTACTATCCGGATTCGGATCCGGGCACTTCGGATATCCTATTTTCGGAGCGGATGCGGGACGGATCTTGGATCGAATCCGGATCCCGGATAATATGTCCCAGGCCTAGATGTGCCATTAAAAAGATCCTTTTTCTATTTTTATCTTTTCTTTTAGATAATGTACTATTGGAGATGATAATGTACTATTTTTAGTGTTGAGTCTTTTGATATTTTATTTCTTCACCATCAAAACTTATTTTTGGATCTTTTATGTACGAATAGAAACATTAGAGAATTTTGGTTTTCCCAATTTTAGCATTACTTATTTTGTAGAGTGAGTTACATAAAGAGACATTTTTATCTTTTTTACTACACAAATAGACATTTTTTGCCTTCCACACACAATTCATAAAATCGAGGTATACTTTGGAAAATTATACCCTTTTGTTGAGTTGAGGATACGACGATTCAATCATTAGAATAAAAACATAATTTTATAAATTATGAACAAATACATCGATGATATGAAGCAAGAGTAATCTCAAAGATGTTTCATATGCGAACACATTAACCACCATCATCAGAAATGATATTGTCTATGTCATAGTCAAGTTTTACTCATCTGAGATGTTGCAAGCTTTTTTTTTATCTAGATATCAAGAAAATGCATCTACTAGCTTCATTAGTTTCTTTTCATTTGAGTCGTTATGCAATACATATATAAGCTTTCAACCACCGCTTCCACTATTACCTTTCGTATCCACTACTGCCATCTCCTCTACTATATTCTCCACTATGGTATCCACCACCCCTCCATCCACGGTCTCCACCTCCACCGCATCCACATAATTGAGCCTCGTTCATAGCCACCACCTTCACATCCATAACCACCACCGCCTCTACTATCTCCTCCATCTCCATTACCACTTCATATCCACCACCTCCATAACCACCACCGCCTCCTCTACAATATCCACCACCACCTCCACTGCATCCACAAGATTGAGCCTCATTCATAACCACCACCACCTTGTTCATAGACACCACTGCCACCTCCATAAACACCACCACTTCTACTACGGTGCTCACCTCCACTACGGTCTCCACCACCACCACTTACACATGACTCAACCACGAGCTTTCTCCTCTATCTCCATCACGGACTCGTCATTTTCATGTTCATCTTCTTCGATTAGACACACACAAATAAGGGATTGAGAAGCCAATTGAGAAAGTGATTTATGTGTTTAACAATATAAACTAAAACAAAAAACAATAAAACATAATAAATAAAAATTCTTTAGTTAAGAAGAAGCAACGAGAAAAACATAAAGTTAAAGGATAAAAATGAGAAACACCACCAAAAAATATGTGTCAAGCATAAAGTGCCTAATAATGTTAATAGAAAGACATAAAGTGTTTGTACGAGTAATTTTCTCTATTTTGTACTAGCCATCCTAATAAAGACAATTCGTCGCTACCATGTGACGCTTTTATTGTCAGACAACTACCATGAACTGAAACCTACATTTCGTCATTTGTTGATGAAAACTTTATTTCTTTTTGGGTGAGCTTTTAGAATAACTATATTGAGAAGAAAATTTTATAGGCTAACCATATAATAAAGTTGTTTTTGGATGTGATACTTTTCACATGAAAATTGTCCAAATTGTCCTTTATACATTGCACGTGACTGTGCTGAAAATATTATTTGCAAAATAACAGACGATAGTCACGATACTATACTTTATTTGATAAACAAATAGTATATAATAATTGATCCATACATAAAAACAATGATTGGAATTGTTGTGAAAGGAAGTGAGGCGATGAGTGGTGACAATAGTGAAAAAGATGATGACGACTACAATGAAATAATTGGTGATGGTGCTGATGTTATAAGTATATATGATTGAGACGAAAAAATGAAATAAAATAAGCATATGTGAAGCTGATGAAGTGTTGAAGGAGAAAAATCAGAAGGCGAAAGAAGTGACTGAAAGTGAAAAAGAAAAAAAATAAAGGGTGATTTAGCTAACTGCACCTAAAATGAGATCAAATTAGAGAAATGCTCACTAAGTGACATAAAAGGTAAAAGACATACATTTGGTGTTGGGTTGGGACGATATTATCTTTAGCATATGGCACAAATATCTAAACAAGTAAAAGCTTTAGACATAGGTCTTATTCACTGTCATATAATAGGTTATTGTTGTACAATATAGGTCTGCTATTAGAGCAGTTGAGTGTCATTTGTTTTCTCTAATTTTTGTGAATCAGTATCTTGTTTTTAAAAAAAAAAAATCAATTATCTTTATTTTTCCAACAATAAATATTATTATTTAAAACATTAAAATATATAAACATATATCTAAAACTAATTAAAATTTATAACAATTTCCACCATCATGAATAATCCGACCGCTAACAAATAATGTAACAACAAAATAGAAAGTTAATGGATAATGATCATGTTATCAAGTACGTAATCTATCATATCTTTGTTAAAATAAGTTAATATTTTTAACAAAAATATTATTAGATTCCAACACCACGACATTAGATTCCAACACCACGACGTATAAATATTTATGTAAAACAAAAATAAAAGTATGTATAAAACAAAAATGAAAAAATCTAGCATGTTAAAAATAGTTGTGTAGTTGATATATATGGTACAATATAACAATTGTTTAGCATATGCTCTTTTATACGATACTTGATACAATAATATATCAAAACATGTAATAAATTAAAATAGTAATAAACATTGATAAACCATTTAACTAACACTGTATAAACTCACAAACCTTTGTATCAACTCTTTTGCCATCTTGTTAGTTAAGTATCATATCATGTACAAGCTAAAAAACCATTAATCAAACATCTGCAATATTTGTTAACAAATAAAACCTTTGTTAACATCTTTTAACACCTATGTGAATGTATTCATTAAATAACATCTTTGTTAACACCTACAAAATTTATTAACAGCTAACACCTCAGGTAACACCTCTGATACATGTATTTGTTAACAGCTAACAAGTCTGTTAGCATCTACAATAGTTTTTAATTGATACATAAAATATTAACAATCGACAATAGCGATTAAAGTAGAAAATATTATATATAGGAAATAATAATTTTATGAGAGATACGCAAAGTAAAACAAATTACTTATGGATTGATAGGCGATAAAACCAATAACATTGGTTTGGATTGGTAACATGTTAGGAAAAAAAATTGTATATGAATATCTTCTATTGTGTATGGAGTGGTTGAAAACTTCAAAATGAAATTCTAAAACATTGTATTATTATCTGATAAAAAAAATTGTTCATGCAAAACAAAAAAAATAATAATTTGGTTTTAAAACTCTCAGCAATCTATGTTATTCTTAACTAGAAAAAAATTGGTTTTAAAACTCTCAGTTTGTCTCGGGAGAATAAATCCGACAGGATCTGAAAAGTTGCAGTGGCAATATTCAGCTACATTGGAGTAGGGAAATAGGGGTAATATGGTCACGATTTTAGTTAGTTATCTGCAGGGTTAGGGAGCTAATAAACATGATAGTTAAGTGTATAAATGACAATTAACTCAAAAATGAATAGGCTAAGCGTAATTTCCACAATTAACATATAATATTATACTACATTTATGAAACATATAGTATAGACGAAATGATTTATAGCAATAACATGAAAACAAACATAACATAGATTATGGTAGAAAATAATTATTTGCATTGTTATTGAGAGATGAGAAAAGTAAGAAAGAACAAAAAGAAGTGGAAGAAAAACAAAGGGAGTAAAAAAGGAGGAAGAATGTTGTACCATACTATAATTTAACTATAAAATATAATACTATATTATAGTATTATACGAACGCTATAAATTTTATGTATTTTTTATATCAATGTTGTATTGTTTTGGTAATAAATTGTATTTACAATAGATTTAGAGTAGTATTTAAAAATATTTAGACCAATCAATTCATATCAATGACATACAATTATATATATTACTATAAAGTATGCATACTATTATATTTGCAAATCTAAGAAACATAATGATCACTGTATATACATGTTCTTATGTACGGTTACTTACATATTTATTTGGTAAATATGTATTTTTTTTAATCTGAAGATGTCATGTTCAGAAAATAAACTATGTTTTTAATAAGATCAAAAGTTTCATTTAATTATTTGATAAATATTTGAAATAGATAAAATGAAAGAGGAGAATTTTTAAGTTGAATAATGAATATAAAAATTATGTGGCTCTCGTTTTAGTGGACTAATCTGATCATTAATAAACAAAATATACAGAATATCATAAACTCTTCTTGCTATGGTCATTTACTTAAATAAGTTTTTTTTATTGTTATTTTTTATAAATTTCCTTTTTTCTTTGTTTTTAGTTTTTTTTGAAACTTTTTTCTTAAATTATTTCTTAGTTCTCCACAAAATCCACGATACATTTAAATCACTACAAATTTTAAAAGGTATATGAAATCTGATCATTTGATATCTTCTAATATATTAATAGAACATAAATTGGTATTGGCCGACCTCTACCTCTATTTTACTTCTTCATCTCAGCTGTAAATTTTTATTGAATTTTCTTTTAATAACTGTAGACTCATTCTTTTGAAACGACATTTAGAGGGTCCGAGTCGATTTATTCATTTTGGTCTAATAGCCAAATGTATTATTCCCCTACTATTTGTGGTCCAGACTTCAGGCGGTACCGGTACCACTTACCACGAATCGTCGTATTCTGAAAAGATGTGTTAAAGACAATGTGACAATAATGTAACTTAGTTACATTTATAACTAACTACACATACCTAACTTGACTACACATGGAGACGAGAAAACAACCAACAAAACCCAAGAAGAACAAAACTTTTTCTTTTCGTCTTCATGATCATGACACTTGTTATTAGTCACCTGTGAAGTTTGGTCAAGTCCATCAGACATGTTCAGTTGGGCCAGCTTGCACAAGTTATAGGCAAACAATTTACGAGTCTAATCGATGAACGTCATTAGGTTAAGTGTTACATACAAAAAAGGAGAGGTCACGACAAGAACCTCTAAGCCAAGCTTCTTCGGAGGGGCTTCTATGGCGTCTCTTAGAGAGTTAAAGTAAGCTAAATATAGTATGTTACTCTAGGCTTACCTCTTAGCCAGTACTTCTCTTATGTTCATCTTTGTACTCTCTAGGTTTGTTTAAACAAGACAAAGAGAGTTATAAACCACGTCGGATGAGTTTTCCGATACTTTATAGTGGATGTTGTGGATCCTGGATCCACCCCAAATATAGCGGTGCGGCGGTGAACTGGGTAGAAAATTCTTGAGTCATGAACAAGGATATGTGAATCGTATGAGTAGTTCAAGGAATAGGAGAATATGAGCGATCGATACCCAACTACAAAGTGGTATTAGGAGCTCAAATTCCGTAACAAGTGGTATCAGAGCACAAAATCGACGATTCACTGATCCTATGGAGAATTGGCGATGTGTGTTGAAGCTTCTAACTTGGTGGTCACATGGTTCTACACACGTGGAAATCTGATTAAGGAAAAATCAGAGGCTAAACCGAGATCAAGATTAGGTGAAAGAGGTTTTAGATTTACAAGAAAAGAAAGAAAAATGTGCACGTTCTTGGATGCAGTTGTATAAGTTTATGGAGGAAGGATTCACAAGTCAATATTGAATCAACTGAGATAATTTAGAGGTTATGAAATCATGGTTTCTCTAAGTTCTCCAAGGTTACAAGAAGCTGCTATCACAAGAAAGAAAGGTTTCAGAGTTGTCTTTGATCTACAATCACAAGGCGTGTGTGACTATATGCATTTGAGTTTCAGGTTTCTTCATGGTCTGCAAATTATTGGAGCTGAAAGCATAGTGGAACACAAGGGGTTTACACATTGATCTGTATGGCATTGTCTGAAGATTCAGTGAGGGATTTCACAGTGTTCTTGGGTTTAATCTACTTGGTATTTCAGTCGAAGGTGGTGTTCAATTCTATGTGTTTATCTCAGTTTGATATCTCATAAAATTCTTGGAACTAGGGGACACCTTAGAACCTTGAATGATATGAGTGTTTCATGTCTATTTCGAGTATCATTATGGTATTCTTTAGTCAGAGTGAAGGGTGTTCCAGAATAGTTAAAGTAAATTGACTCATTCGGGTTCGTTTATATGTTGATTATGAGAGTCTACAGTTGGACAGATGATCAGAGAACAAGATACTACAAGGGTACTATTTTCAGAGGGAATTCAGTGTGGTATTCTATGAAGATTGTTTGGTGTGATTTGTTGGAGCAGTGTGTTTGGCATAACACATAGTAATTCTACCAGAATGAATCTGAAAGCACACGGAAATTGCTTGTTCAAGGTGGGGTTTACCTGAAAAAGTGGCGGTTCAAATCGAGACTGATTCAGGATGAAAACATGTATGTTTTTGGGTTTACTTCATTGGATTCAGTAGTAGTTTGTTTTGGTATCTCAGGGCATATGAGCGGAAAGAAATGGGTCTACAGGGTATCACGGTTGCAGAGGTAATGATTTGTTTGAGCAGAGATACTTTGCGTCGAAGTCTTCTTAGCAAGTTGAGCTAACCGACGTGTTCCGTTGGCAACAACAGCGGTTCAGAGTGATTTTCAAGACAAGTTGTTCATTCAGATTGTTACAAAGAAAATTCTCAGGATAAGAAGTTTGGTGTCTACGGGTTGTTGAGTTTAGATAAGGATTGAGTCAAAGAGATTATGGTTTGAGGTAGTGGTGATTCAGGTTCTGCAAGAGTTTCAAGTTAGTATCATCATCAGTTGGAAATTCTGGATAAGAAGAATCAGTAGATTTGTAGTCACGATCACATCAGTAGTTTAAAGTGTGGCGAACCAGGGATGATGCTGAAAGATAGGCAGTATCAGAGAAAAATGCAGATGGTGTTTGTTTTATGGTAAACAAATACGACATCGGAGACGGAGGAAGAATATTCACGGAGGCGGATCCAAATGCATCTGATGGTTTCCGATTGGTGAAATCAAGATGAGAGACTTGCAACGGATGCAGCGGTGTTTGCAAGAATGGGAAAACCCATATAGGATGAAGCAAGAATAGCTTCACAGATGGGCGTGTTCGTGATCTTCAATGTTGGAGATTGATTTGAGTCGTCTAGGATGGAGGATATCTCAAGTTAAAGACAGACTCATACTAAGTCAAAGCTAGACTTAAGCATATGGAATATTCAGGTCATTAATCTCTAAGGAACTGAAGTTTTCTAGATCACAAGGAATGCAGGTTATATTTGCAAAAGATGCTCAACGAATCTTGCAGCTGCACATGTTGGTTGTCGTGTGGGAACAATGTGACGAAATAGAGGTGATTCTGTTTTGGGTTAGTTCAAGTCAGTCTCGTGGGTGCATGAGAGGCAAAGTTTTCTGGCTGTTAGAAGAAATTCAGAAGAGTCACCAAGTTAGTGTGGCTAATATAGGTTGTACCTCCACAAAGAAGAAACTCGAGCAAGAGAAAAGTATGTAAAAAACATACATAAGTATATGTTGAAACAAATGGCTATTTATGGTAACAACATGTAGCATATTTAGTGAGGTCGTGTGAGTGACAAGGAAAACCTAAGTGAAAAGGCGATTTAAGATTCGACTTAGCTTAAAGATTCTGGTCAAATTCAGATGAAAATGCGCAGGCAGAGAAAAATCGTAGGCAGAATCGGGTTGAACAGGTTGCTACGACTGATTGTAATCCTAAGAATGAAAGGTATGAGACAACAGTCATCAACACTTATTCAAGCAAAAAGTCGCTATCACAGCTAGCAGAAGCGTGTGTGAGTTTACCTTAAGGGAATCGTCATGGACGTCTGAGTCAGAAGTTCTAGAATAATATACTCAGATGAAGTAAGAAACACCGGTCTGGTGTCACGACCATATGTGTCAAGGTGGATTTTTTGGACAAGAATTGAAGCTCACAAGCAAAAGTAGAAATTTCGAGACTTAACAAGGTCGAAACTTCATACTTGAACAAGTCGTGGTTCAAGTATAGTTACAGCTGGTGAAACTCTTCATGGACTCGAGTTTGACAAGAGAGAAGCTATAAGGGATTATCTCAGGAGAATCACATGATTGAATGATGCGAGATATGGTTAAAAGGCCGACATGAAACACAAATAGTTGCAGAAACTTGGTTATTTCCATAGACATGGTATTTCTAAAGGTTATTTGATTCAGGTGGAGCCACTGGAATTATATGAGTATTGATGCATCATGGATATATATAATTTGATTTCTAGGTGGAGTAAATCATTGGTTTTATGGTTTAGAAGATGTCTTGATTTGTTCAGCTGAAGGGTAAAAGTTTTTATTAGCAACTTGGTTAGATCAAGGGAGTAAGAGCTGAATAGGAACTCGTTTTCATGATAAGAGGGTATCGTGGATATGTTCAGAGTCAAGGCCAGAAGTGTCAAGATCAGTTAACAAGTACAAGGGGCATCATAAGGAGTTTGTAAGAGGAGTCTAACATAAGGTAACTTGTAGGCGAGACAAGTGAAAATGGCATATGTATCATGAGTACACTGCAATGAAGTTGATACAAAGGAGCCGAGTATGATGCAAGATAAAAACGTGTTGGAGTACTTAGTTAAATTGAAGTATTAAGCTGTGAAGATGAAGAATGGTGAGATGAAACAAAGTAAGAAACTGTTAGAAGACATTGCACGGGTTACATGGAATTATCTTACAGTTTGTCCATCTCAAGAAGGGTAGGAATTGTTCTCCACAAGCAGGTTCATCTCAAGCTCAAGTCATGGGATTGGAAGAAGCTTCATGAAGGTCTAAATTCAAGGAAAACCGATTGCATTTAAATAAAGGGACTTATGGAGTTTTGGATATATGTTCGCATCACAGGTGACTATTGGGTAAGTTTCTCAGGAAAGTCCATTAGCTAATGGCTAGATAATCATCAATGGCAAGATACTCATTAGGCTAATGCGAGTTCAGTGACTAATATGCGTGTTCAAGTCATTGATGGTGATGCAAATGTTTCGGTTTTTTTGGAGAGAACTCAATACAAAGAAGGGTATTGAATTATTGGATTCATAGCTGAGTAAAGGCGGGATATCAAGGATTCTAGATAAGATATCACAAGCAACTCATGAAGGAGAGCCAAGGCATATAATGGTCTAGATGGTATGAGGCTCAGTTCATTCAACTAGCAGTGGAATCTAAATTTGTTAGTGAAGGTTATTTTGTTACAGAACAGTTTGATCAGATGGTGGAGAAAAGATATTTGTGTCGATAATCTTCCTAATCATGTGGTTTTAGGAGGCGTGTCCTACTAAGTGTGCAACGGTACAAATTGATGCTCAAGTGTAGTCTGTTCAAGTACATTAAGGGTAAGTCAAAGGCTGTTTCAGAGATATGGACCATGAGTGACTTCAAGGCTTTGCGGTTGATTTAAGGAGAATTATGTGGTAGAAATTTTTTGAAAAACATGAAGGGTGAACCAAGGTTGTGTCGAAAGCCTGTCAAGCAATGATGGTTGGATGGTGTGTCCTATTCAGAGTAACAGCGGTACAAGAAGATGTTAAAAACTGGCATGTTTAAGCAAGGGTCGAATCAAAGAATGTTCTAGTGTGGGGCATGTATGATTTTGAGGTAGCTACACAGAATTCAGGTAATTTGATTCTAGGCTCAGTGCACATGAGTGGAATCGAAAGGTCAAGGAGAAAATCAACTTTGCAGAAGGATGTTCAGGTTTTTGTTCAAGCACTTGAACATGTTCATGATTTTGACAACAAAGTTGTGTTGTTGATAGGTTCACGGGCAGTAAACCATGTAAACAAGATATGAAGAAACACGACGTCAGTGAGGAGTTGAGATTAACACTTGGAGTGTAGCAGTTGGGTTCACAACTCAAGATAAAATATGGAGGTGATGGAAATTAAGAATGACAATGGGATTGTCACATACCCTTCATCAGACGTGTTGTTTATTTTCATTCATGGGGTTAAGTGGATTTTAGTGTTTAATCTACTTAAGCGGTTGTGGTGTATGATGTGGAGTTGTATTTCACTTTCAAATTAACCATATATTTCCACTTTACTCTCTCAAATAAAAGGTTTAGTGAAGTACTTACGGATCGAATCCACATAAACTCTAAGATTGCACAATAGATTTATCATTTTCGAATTAAGGCTAGATGAATTATAACAATAACAATAAAAGCGATCTTTAAGATTGATTTGGTTTGTGAAGATTAATTTAGGGCATTGGACTTAGGGGAAATTCTCAGGTAGATTTTAATAATGCAGATTAATAGATTGCTAGGGTTTTATTAAGTATCGTTCTAAATTTAAATCTTAGAGTTTAGGAGATCACTCTCGCGCATCTCGGCTGACCGTCGATCGATAGCAATACGATGGCGGCGATCGATGCTCATTCTAAACAATATTAATTTCGTGATTTAATAGATTCTCTAAACTTCTAATTCAACTCTCGTTTGTTACTAGTTATTTAAATTGTTTAAGATAGATTCCAGGTTATAATCATGCTCTCGCTTGCGCTATGGAAGCCTAATTGCTAAGATTGAAGCAATCAAATTCAACTTAGCATTAAGTGCAACTTAAATAAAGAACCAAGAAGATTACCCTAACAATTCTATAAAATCACCAATACATTACTACAATTGAATAACCCTAAATCTAATAGAGAACTACTCAGACATAGCAATAAAAAACATCATTAAATTTTGAATAAATTGCATAGAACAGAATGAGTAAAAAGATAAGGAGTTCAAGATCTTCTCTGTAATGATGATAAGATCTTTCTCTCCAATAGATGTAGCAATGTGTTCCAACTCCAATTTATGTTCCACATTAGATTAGGTATTTACTTTTTCTAATAGCTTTAGTTATCCTAATTCTTTTAAGGATAACTTTCTTTTCTATGAATGATGAAGCTTATCTAACATTCTTCCTATTAAGCTTCAAACTTTCTTTGGAAAGGTATTGAATTTTAATTAGCTCCCTCATCTCTTTGAACTTAATTCTTGCCAATGCCTTAGTCAAGATATTTGCGCCTTGCTAACTTCCTAGTATATGTTCAACGTCATGAACATGTTCTTGTAGATATCCCTTAACTATAAGTCGTGATTTGCATCTGCCGATAGTCACATCCACATTCTTCTTGAGCTTCAAAACCCATTTGAGACCACTAACCTTTATATTAATTGATTTATCAACTAGAACCCACGTCTTTTTCTTGTTGATTGAGATGATTTTTTCCTTGCAAACATCTCACCATTCTCTCAAATTTGTAGCTTCCTTAAGGTTCCTTGGCTCATTGTCGATTAATAGTATAAGTTTCACACATTCTATTTTCCCTTGATGAAGATAATCAACCAGATATATAGGTTGAATACTTTGATGATTTAATCTCCGTAGAGGTTGCACATATTTTTCATGTTGAATAGGTTGATGTTGTTCTTCTTCATCCGCTATGGTGGTGTTATGTTCATGATCATGATCATTGACGAAATCATCTTGATTATTCCTTCCAATTTTGAGATGATCATGATCATCATCTAATCTCGTGCTTAGACACATTGGTTTGCCAATTTTCAGATTTATCTTGTAGAGTCTATTTGAAGATCGTATGACTTTCACTAATAGCCTTCTATTTGGATCATGAACCATCAAGTAGTCTTGCCTCGTCCTTATATCAGATCCAACTTCTGTAGCTTGTTCCAAGCAAAGAATTTTGCTCTTGAGTTCTGGAATGTAATAGATATTATCGACCACGTTTTGTTAACCTGTTTTAATATGAAAGATGATTGATCATTTACCCTTTATCGTCACGTAAGATTCATCTCCAAACTTCACTTACCCTTGATAATTTCATTGAGTTTCGAAAAAAACTCTTAGATCCGGTATGTGGTCATTAGCTCCATTATCTAAATACCAAACTACATCTTCCATTTACTTGGTTTCATATTTCTTTGGTACTAGATTCTCTTCGCTCAAGAACACGACTTCATGCATGTATAAAGTTGCATCATCTTCTTATGTTTTGCCTTTATTCAACTCTTGATCGTTTTGTTTCTTTTCTAGGCACTCTAAGGTAAAGTGACCCGGTTTATCGCACCTAAAGCATACAATCTGAGACATGTCCATCTTCTCCTTGTATTTTTCTTGTGAGTTAAACCAGCCACGACCTCTTCCTTTGTAACCTCGTCCACGACTCCGTCCTCCTTGTTGGTGAGTGTTTGCGTATAGAAGTTCCCCTTGAGCTTCTCCATTATTATCTTCATCCTTGATTCTCTCTTCATATGCCTTCAACCTTCCAATAATATCTTCAAAACTTGTGTTCAAGTCTAGGACTTGTTTAAGTGAATCTATTATGTGAATAAATTTACTCTTTGGCACGTTGCTGAGAAACTTCCGAACAAGTTTGGATTATTCTATCGCCTATCCAAGCGAAGCCGACTTGGAAGCTAGCTCCGATAACTTTCCCACAAAGCTATCGGTTGTTTTTGAATCCTTCATCTTCATCCTTTCAAATTCAGACATTAGGGTTTGTAATCTCGCTTACTTGAGACTATCAGCTCCTAGGTTTTTTTATTTAATTATGTCACATATCCTTTAGTGTGCCTTGTTCGCCGACTTGCAAAATAAGACTCTCTAGAATGGCTTGAAACAATAATCCTATCGTGATCATGTTTCTATTGGAATCATCCATACATGGCTCAATCATATCCCAAACCTCGTCTATCTTCAGTAAGATCTTCATCCTCATACACCACACCGTGTAGTTGGTCATGCTCATTATCGAACATTGGATCATCGGTGGTGAGAATTCCTTTGAACGTTTTGTGTTGGCGTCTCCCATAGCTCGAAATTAACAACCTACAGGTCTTCAAGATCTTCAACGTGAACCTTAGAGCTCTGATATCAAATAAAGTGACAAAAACATGAATGTTTCAACCTGGTTTTAGCCTTGAAAACAATAGCTCAATAAAGAATCTTTCATTTTTTAATATTTAGAAAAAATTTCAAAAACTAAACACAAACTATTGTCTTTCTTATTCTCTTTTATTGTTTCATCACACACGATGAACAATATATATAGAATGCTAGATTTCCGTTTTTATCGTATTACAAATTATATTAGATATTTCTTTTTTTTAATACTAATAACTTTAGTTATTCTAATTTCTTTAAAGATAACTTCCTTTTCTAGGAATACTGAAGTTTATCCAACTCTGACCTCTGCCCATTTCTCGCCGTCACCATCATTCTTAACGGAATCCAGCCCGTAAGGTCGGGTATAGACATACAATTAATCATTTAAACTGGAGGAAAGGAAATGTGGTTTAACTTAATGAACCGGATAAAAACAATTATTGGTCTGCTTTGTAGGAGTGACAGTGGGTTGTGGATGGCAAACATTCGTCGCATATGTGAATGTTGGTTGTTACTATATTGTCGGTATTCCTGTTGGCTGTATAAATATTCATATAAAATATATTATATATCTATATCAATATCATTTAATTTTAATTATATACTTCCTTTGTTTTTAAATAATGTATATTCTAGCACTTTTTCTTTGTTTTTAAAAGATCAATATTTTCAATTTTCTGTGTATTTTTATTAATGAATTTTAAACTTCTAAGAAATACTAGATTCTTTATCTGCGCTACGCGCAGAACATATATTTTAAGTTTGTTAAAATCAGAAATATTCATCTTATAACTTTGCAATAAAGAAAAATATTTGTGATGAAGATATGGTTTATTATAATTTTAAAAATTTTAGGATGTATTTTGTTTCTTCATGTTAGCTAAATTTTAGACAAATCTTCTAAATAGTTAATAATTAGTTTTTGTTCTTTAAATAGTCTCTAAAAGTTAAAGTGACAAAAATAGATTCATTGAAGGATTAAGCAACAATTCTATCCTAAATATAATTTTAATTAATTAATTATTAAGTATTTAGAAATAAATAAACATTAAAATTTAAAAATGATAAAAGCAGATTTTTTTTCTTCAAATATATATTTTTTCTAATATTTTTTGCATTTCTATATTGAAGAATGATTTTATTAAAAAATTATGGAGACTTTTCTGAACGTGTATGATATCTTTACGAATTTGTTAAAAAATCTAAAATTTGTGAATGCTTTCATAAATGTATATATAGACTTTGTAATTTGTATGTTTATTTATATGCATATTTAGGAAAATCAATATATAACATCTTTCAGATACTTACAAAGATGTTTCTATATATTTATAATATCTATATATGTCATTTTAATTTTTGAAACTATTTTGCGATAAAAACTTTCTAAGACTTTCTCAAGTATTTCTCCAAAATATTTATGTAAATTTTGCATAAAATTTAAATATCAATAGTACCTTTTAATTTGTTTTTAATTTCTATTATTTTAATATTGATTTCTATTTTTTTAAATAAAATGGATATTTTACTATTTCTAAGTATTAATTAAAATACTTTGGTGTTAACTTTCTAAAAGGTAACATACATATCAGCATATCAAGATAGTTTTAAAACACATTCACCCTTATAATATCATGATAAGAAGATTTAATTATTTGCCAATTAAAAATCGAATGTTTTGTAATAATATACAAATAATAAAAATTGAAACCTCAAACAAAAAAAAAAGCACAACCAACCAAAACACATCAAATGTTTTGTAATGAAACATAACCTATTTGTTGTCACAAAACATCTAAAATATTTTATTCCTTCAATGCACCTACTTGCGATACCTCATCTCATGTTGCATGTAGTACGTTTCCATTGTCGAAGATGAATGATCCAGTCTCATGATATCTTTCAAAGTACCACAAAAAATTATTGAGGAATTTCTCCACGTAACATGTCCTAGAGCTCGAGTTATTAAGTGGTCCATTCAAATGTCTACTCTCTAGTTTCACATGAAATTCAAGTTTTTAGTCCGTTTTCAACATGGTTATCTGAGTTGATGCAACCTGTACAATCCAAAATTAGATTGTCACCAAATCAAAATGTTGATCATATGAACTGCAGAAATAGTAATGACTAAGACAAAATTAACTATATATACAGCATGTGCTAACTTGCATGTGATGTTTGTGAATCCCCAAGTCTCTCTCCACTACTCGTGTGTGATATTTTATTCTGTAGACAAAAATACTTGATCATATGTAACATATAATATCTCTAGAATGTGCATTTCAGATGCTTGTTTTGGACAGACAATGGCAAAGTGAGGTAGATTAAATATGAGAATAAAAAAATGTATTACATGAATACCCTTTTTACGTGGTCTCTCATCTTTACTTAGTTTTGATGTTGCTAAAACTCCTGATGCAGTAAGCGTTTTCAACAAATGTGGGTCAGTGTGATGCTTCAAGCCTGATCCAGACCCAACAACACCAATCCGTAAAGACAACATAAAATAATAAATGACAAAAACATGTAAGACAATATTTACTGTAATAAAAATTTCTGAAACTTAGTTTAGTCTACTAAAATGTACTTATAGTGAACAAAGAACTGCTCTTTTAACAGAGGTTTCAGCAATGGCGTCTGCTGGTTATCTTCCTTCTTCAATTCACAAGATTTCTACACTCAATTTGTTGTTTTGGTTATATGGCAGAACATTCAAACTTGATGTTGACTATAAAGAACTTCTTTGAACAGTCTTACTGAAAAAGAAATAATAATCTCAAGTCTCCTTAGATTATTATCCCTACTAAGATTGAGAGCAATAGTCTTTTTCAAATCTTATTAGATTCGCCAACAAACCAAAAGCACAACATGAAAGCTAGCAGTCTACGTCATCTTCATAGTGAATGTTGTCCTACAAACTTTTCCATGTCTTTCTCTTGAAACTCTATGAAGCTAGAGAACTCCTAAGCACTGAAAAGGAATCAAATCAGAATAATTCAGTTTTCACCAGTATGTATGTATGCATACCTCTTGCGTATATCTACAACTTTAGAATGCTCCTGCTGCTGCAGCACCTGGAAATTATCTTCCTTTGCATCTCTTTTCTCATGTATCCGTCTCTTTTAGTCTTTAGAAAACTTTTCATAATCCATCTTCAAACCACCAAGGTTTTTTTCAATATTAGAAAAGTTTATCAGTAGGCAATTGAATACATAGTGTGTATTTTTTTTATATAAAAACATACCTCTTATCTGTTCTTCGCATGTTGTATCTTTGTTCTTGTCTCACAATACGGTTATCTTCTCCAGTTTTACACAGCTTCTTGCTCAAAATTCCTAGATATTCCTCAAGCTCTGTGGCATGCTTGTTTTGCTTTGTCAGCTTGTTCTTAAACCAGTTTAGTTGCAGCGATATGCCTCAGCTCCTTCACTTTCTGGTACCTCAGCCTTGGTTTGCCTAACGAATTATACAAAAATAAATGAAATACTTTCACACGGACTAACAAAACTCTAAATCAAGACCTTTAAAATTTACCATCGAATTTTTGAGAGAGAACCTTGACAGTGATGATTGAAGGAACTCAGATCTTGCTTGGTTGCAAGGGAATATAGTTGGCCAATCAGGTGAAGAACATATCAGCATGAAGAAGGTATAAATAGGGTGTTGCGGTGAGGAAAACGCAACAGTTCCACAGCTTTAGATTGAGGCAGTAGTAATGGAGATTAAAGAGTATTAGAAGTGACAGACGGACGTTACACATGATGAGCCGAGGAGGTGAAATTGCAGAAAATTGAAACGACAACGACTGAGGGAGACGAAGAACAATAGGTTTTGGGAAGACGGGCTCAACTGGGCCAGGGCAAATTATTAACAGGCCAGATAAAAGGCCTAGTATTTTTGTTCAGTCGACAAAATAGGTGTGAGGTGGCTAATTAAACTTCATTGATTGGCTGATTTTTTGAGCTGATGTGGACAGTCTCCTCACTCATTATATTGTACTTTTAGTATTGTTAGATTAATTGACAATTTTTGATTTATTGAATTGTTATTGATTAAATTTTATGGAAAACTGTTATATTTAAAAAAATTAGTGCATTGATTGTTAAATATTATTTTTTTTCTTAATATGTGTGAAAAATCAAAGTATAGATCATTTAGAAACAGAGGGAGTATCATATAAAATAAATAAATGATTATTTTGATTTTACCAACAAAAATATTGTAAAGAAAAAAAGATTTTTTTTATTTATGTGTTTAACTTCTCATTTATTCAATATATTTATTATTGCATAATACGTAAATAAACATAAAATAAATAACAATAATAATATTATTATCTATAATTAATTTTTGTTCCGTGAAAGTGCGGATTTCAAATTTTATTTTACCATATCATTTTGAAAATAAAAAAATTCATATCGAAGAAGTGAAATGGTGAATTATAACATCTGGATGATATTATTAAATATCCAATGTAAATTTAACAGGTTTTAGAAGAAGAAAAATCAACAAACATTATTACCCTACTCATCAACCTTATACTCACAATCCACTATTATAAGTTTGAGGAATTATGACATAATATTTAAATGTTCAAAGTTAATATTCAATGATTATTTATATATATATTTTACTCTGCGCATACGCGAATAGTGAAGGACAATGTTATCCAACTAACTACAACAATAAAATCTTGGTAGATTATACAACGTGAAATTCATTTTTATGTTATCTACCAAGTTTGATAAATTTTGTCAACATAGTCCTTTTCGAATTGATTATTTTTGTCCGTATTCAGTGTTCACGTTATTATAACATCGTCAAAAATGACATTATTTTTTTTTCTTTGAAAATTCAATATGATTTTCAGGGTTTAAGGGCTGAGAAAATGTTAGAAAACATTGTCATGAAAAATTTAATATCTAGCGATAATGTATAGTTAGTTTTATATTTTTCAGTAAGAGAACTGGTGATGAATAGAGCACGTAACAAAAGAGTGTTTTTTAGATTCACCAACCAATAATATTTAGTTATTTTAGATTTAATATATTTTAAGAAAAAACAAAATAATAGAAATTTATTAATTATATTATGTTTTTAAATAAATAGAAAATTGTAGTAGTTACCAAAAATGATTTTTAATATTGTTAACGCCTTCAACAAAATATTAAATCTTAAACACTGAACCTTAAACTCTTGGGTAAATTCTGAACTCTTGGGTAAATCTTAAACACTAAAATCTTAATTCTAAACCCTAAACCAAATCTTAAATCATTAATCCTAAACCATAAATCCTAAATATTAAACCTTCGGGTAAATGCTAGACCCTTGGGCAAATCCTAAACCCTAGAGTTTATGATTTATCCAAAAATTTAGAGTTTAGGAATAAGAGTTCAGAGTTTGGTTTAGGGTTTAGGATTAGAGGTTTAAATTTTATAGTGTTTAAGATTTATCTAAAGATTTAGAGTTTACACAAGGGTTCAATGTTTAGGATTTACAGTTTAGGATTTAGAGTTTAGTGTTTTGCTAACGGCGCTAACAATATGAAAAAAAAATATTTTTGGTAATTACTACTATTTTTATTTATTAAAAAAAAACAGAATATAACTTTATAAATTATTATTATTATTTTTAAAAAAATATATATTAAATCTGAAATAACTAAGTATTATTGGTTGGTGAACTTACAAATTCACTCTAAAGAATGAACCTAAGAAAAAATCGTAACAAAAATGATCAAAAGTTACATTGAATAATCATTTTAAAAGTATATAAGGTTTGTTATGGTTTTAGTTTTATTTGTTTATTTCCTTCTTTCGTAAACGATTTTAAAACCTAAATCAAAAGTTGTTTCCGGTATAATTACTCTATTAATTAATCATCAATATTTTTTCTGTATTGTTATTTCAATATTAAATTTTTTTACCTCATTTCAATATTTAATTAATATAAAAATTAAAAATGTTTTTCGATTTCCTTTTATATTTAACAGGTTATTTAAAATAATTTCAAAATCTTTTGTTTTATATAATTCGCTGTATTGTTTTTACACTGCCTCTTGGAACCCACCGGACAAGTCTTGTAGCTCTCAGCGACTCCATTGCTTGTCTATATACACGAAATACACATGGGTCTTTCAAAACAAAAGAAAAAAGATACAAATGGGTTTGTTGTTTTTCTTAAATTATTTTGTGGTCAAGTAGGCTTTTTTTCTTAATTATCTTCACTCTTTTTACTATTTTAAAACCACACAGATCCTCAGAACTTCCCACAGGGCCACAACCCCCCCAACTCCCTTCCTCTTCAGTCTTTATTATATAAACCGTTATCTCGTAAGACTTGTTATAAAACTTATAAGTGTAAAAATTATTTAAAAAACCAATGGCTGTGCCAATTGAGACGGTGGAGAGAACCGATCTCCAGCGACCTTTGGTGGATCCGACCGTCTCCGAGCGAAAACCACCCTTGGACGTCGGACTCGAGAGCGTTTTAACGGAGAGTAGTCTTCCTTATCGGAGGCGCGTGTACCTAGGCGCATGCATAGAGATGAAACTA
Organism: Moricandia moricandioides; assembly: GCA_905132885.1. Lineage (NCBI taxonomy): Eukaryota > Viridiplantae > Streptophyta > Magnoliopsida > Brassicales > Brassicaceae > Moricandia > Moricandia moricandioides. The sequence goes on from CAJHQQ010000489.1 coordinate 91,419, forward strand.
CTTTTCCGGTTGGCACTTCCGGCGATACTTGTCTATTTAGTTAACAGCGGAATGAGTATCTCCGCTCGTATCTTCGCCGGACATCTCGGCAGTCAAGAACTCGCCGCCGCGTCCCTTGGAAACAGCTGCTTCTTTCTTGTTTATGGCCTCATGGTACGTTTTAACGCTACACAACACGCTCAATTATCTAATTAAAAGTTTTGTTTGTTAAAAGTTATCAGTTCACACTTCACTACTAGCAATGAGTTTTTTTTTACATAGCAATGAGTTTTTGGTCATAATTGATGAGAAAGTGTTTTAAAAGCTAACACTCCTTTTGTTGGATTTGATTGGTGACATATGGTATTGTTGATTTAGTTTGAATTAAGAGTATAATTCATTGATAACTCTAAAATGTTACCAATCATGGATTAAGTTTAAGTTTGATTTATCTTGTTTTTAGTTAAGTTACAGTTTTGACTTAAACCCTTTATAAAATTGTTTACTCAAAACTTAATGCAACATCATGTAAACTTTCATGTTTTAGATGCTGAGTTACAGTTTTGGTTGATTTTTCTAAAAATAAAATTGAAAATATTATATATTCTAAAACATTCGTGTACTAAGGGATATTTATTTATGTTTTTATTTAATTGATCATTAATAATAGAGTAAATAGTGTTACTAATGATTATAATTCTTTAGAAAATAAGATATACTGCAAAATCTTGTTATTTATTTATTTTGAAATAAAATTTATTTTATTGTTATTTATTTATCAAAAATAGGATGATGGGTTTTTGTTTAATAAAATTATTTTATTATAAAAATACTGTAATTTATAAATCAAAAAAGTTATCAGTCGCTAGTTTTAATAAAAAAATAACTCTTATTTTTAGTGTAAACTTATCACATAAATTTACAGTTTTCACCACATGATTTTTACTGTAAATTATTTTACTGTAAATTACATCAAATTATCAAACATACTGCAACTCAACCTTAATACTACATGTCACCAATCTAAACCGTTATCTCGATAATTATTGAGTCCAAGATTACACACATTTTGGTTAGCTAGTAGTGTGTATGAAGAATTAATATCATTGTTTTTTCTTCCTCTGCATTTGATATTCAAATGTTTACGGTCAACCGCCACCAAGATGGCCAGTTGAAGTTTTAAGAATAAAAAATTTCCCTCGTGTTGCGCGTTAAAATTAAATTTTATTATATATCTGACTTTAATACTGATACTGTCTTCTTCGATTCCCACCAAATCTAATAAAAAATTGATATAAAATGCTAAACTTATCTAATCTTACCAAAACTTATAAATATACATATATGTATCTAAGAATATAACGATAGTCATTTATGTAATCGTTAAGTTATCTAGCTTCAGCAACCGATGCATGGTTATTAAAAAATTATCACCACTACGCTAAAGCAAACTTAACGATTCAATGTTCTCAGGAATCGAAACTTATTTATGCAGCAACTCCCACAAACATACAGTTCTTCTTTTAGTACAAAATGAAATGAGCTTTCATTTTCTTATTATAGCGTCTAACGTTTTTTTTTACAATTAGAACTTGTAACGATTTCAAGTCTTGTTTGGCTTATTAGAATGTGTAACATAAAATCTTGTGTAGCATTTTTTATGTTCAAGTGTTTCTTTTGAAAATTCTTACTATGCTCACTTTATATTTTAGTATATAATTCCATCCTCTTTCTCTTGACTAAAACCATGAAATGAAATAATGAATGATTGATCGCACTTCTGAGAAAGCCAAAAGAAATTGGCAGTATATATGATAGAATATTGGCCGAAGACGTGACATTTACTAACTTCTACTTTTCATTTTTGTTTTTTTCTAGACCCACATGTCTTTTTCTAAAAAAAAACTTCTAGACGATAATTTTACCCTAGTTTTAATACAAATATATTCTTATAGAAAATCTCTTAAATTATTAAATTTACCCGAATATCATCTTGCAATTTTTTTTTAAAACACTAATAATTCAATTAAACATGAAACCGATTACAACAGTGGGGATAAACAATTTAAGCCCACGTAAAGAAGACAACATGAAAGACATAAACAAACATCCATAACTAGTACAACACAAAAACATATCAAATGAAATCCAGAAACTTCAAGGAACAAACATGTATCATCTTGCAAGTTTTCTTCCCCTTTGTACGTTTGAAAATACGTCTTACCATTTTTAGCTATGACTTAAAATTTAAAAACATACATTTAAGATTTTGTAAAAATAATTATATATTCAATTAAGCTTTCTAATTCCTTTTCAGTTGGGCATGGGCAGTGCAGTGGAGACACTATGTGGACAAGCATACGGGGCCCAACGCTATGACATGCTTGGAATCTATCTGCAAAGAGCAACAATAGTCCTGGCTTTAGTGGGTTTGCCAATGACAGTACTATACACTTTCTCATACCCTATTCTACTTTTGTTAGGCGAACCTAAAATGGTATCATACAAAGGTTCTTTGTACATCGCCGGACTCATCCCTCAAATCTTCGCCTACGCGGTCAACTTCACAGCCCAAAAGTTCCTCCAGGCCCAAAGTGTGGTGATCCCCAGCGCGTACATCTCAGGCGCCGCTCTTCTCCTTCAGATTTTGCTGACGTGGATCACCGTTAGTGTAATGGGCATGGGCCTTATGGGAATCGCTTGCGTTCTTACTATCTCTTGGTGGGTTATGGTTGTGGCTCAGGCTTTGTATATTACCAATAGTCAAAGGTTTAGACACACGTGGACTGGTCTTAGCTCGAGATCGTTCCAAGGTCTTTGGAACTTCTTTAAACTCTCTGTTGGCTCCGCTGTTATGATCTGTCTGGAAATGTGGTATTCGCAGATTCTGGTTCTTCTCGCTGGTCTGCTTAAAGATCCTGCTCTCTCTCTAGACTCTCTCTCCATCTGGTAAGTCCATTATAAGTTATTCTATTAATTTAAAGTTTCATTTTCATCGACCGTTATAATGTTGCCATTTAGATTTAAATGGTCCAACAAAACATGAGTATTTTGTAACATAAATTTTTGAAACACTCTCAAATGATAGACTCTTAAAAAGGTCTAAACAGTAAAAATTAGAACGACATTACTACAATTATAAATAAATACCTATAAAATATTCTCACCAATATACCTTTTATTATTACTATAAGATATTCAACCTACACAATACACTATAAATATGATTTCTCTATACAACACTGTTGTATAATTACAAATATATATGATACCAAATATTAATTAACATAATAATTAACCAAACCAAACATCTTAGCTATAATAGGTCAATGAACCATAATTAATTTACTTAATTAATTTTAAAAATGTAACAAAAAAATATAACCCGAGTTTTAGCGCGGGATCATATCCTACTTATATGATTAATATCTAGATTTTTCCTACAAATATTTTTGTGTTTCGGTCTATTTCTGGTCGAGAGGACTTGTCCATACTTTTAGATACAATAACCACTTATCTATCCCCACAAGAAAAATAATTGAGAAAGACACGTGAATTGTGTTTCAAAAAAAAGACACGGGAATTATGTTTTTTGGTTACAATATGGAGGCAAACCTCACCTATCTAACTAATCACACCATAAGAGTATCAGAGTGGGAGAATGAGGATTAATATCTCAATAATATAAATTTACAATAAATTAATAAATACATAACGAGAGAAACAAAAAAAAATTGAGAAACGTTTAAAAAAATTAACAGAAAATTTGAGACTCATCCACTACATGGCATCTTGTTATTGGTCTGTTTTATTTTCAAATTTAAATTATTGAAAAAAATATATTAATAGAATATAGTTTAAAAGCACCATCAGGGATGTATGGATTGACATTTTACCTGATATCTGAACCCATACCCGAACCCGAACCAGAAAACCCAAATGGAAATCTGAACGGAAGTAATAAAACAATAAAACAAGTGTTGAGTTAGGAGAAATTGGATATCCATACTCGAATTGGTAATATCCAAACCCAAATGGATATACGAAAATAAATAAACATATGTATACTTAACTATATATTCCTAGTTTATTTCTCATATTTTATTCAAAATATTTATATTGATGTTGTAAATATCTCAAGATGAGATAATATATATATAATTGCAGAAAAATAATTTGATATTCACTTAAAATATATCAAATCAGATAATACTAACAAAAATTGTATCCAAAGTCTCAAGGCAACAACCAAATTAATATATTTCTATTTGCAAAGTTTTATCTTCAAACTTATGAATCGTTCAACATATTAAAAGTTAGAAATCAATTAAGTTAATACTAAAATTTTAAGTACAAGAAACTTGAGTATAAAGAGTTTGAGATAAAAATAAAAATAAAGAAGTAAAAGGAAAAAAAAAACAGTTCTCGCACAGAAACTTTCCCTGGCACATGAGATCCACATGTGTTGTCCAATTTTAATTGGTTTAGTATTCTTTTCCTATTTTGAAAACTTACCACTAATGATGCCCTGATGATGATGTTCTAATCATTTGACTTATAACTTGTGAGATACTCCCTTGGTTCAAAATATTGTTTCAAAATGTTATATTTTTACATTTTTAATGCAGTAATTAATGATAAATTGTCAAGTTTTATGAAGTTATTAAAATTTTATTGGCTAAAAGTTATGGAAAATAGTAAGTTACTGAAAATTGTGCATTGGTAATTCAAATTTCATATGTTTTATTAATATGCGTAAAAATTCTAAAACGTACATCTTTACGAAACAGAAGGAGTACAGTATACACTAACATTTACTCTATCTCTCTTTTTTACAGTATGGCAGTTTCAGCATTATCATTCATGGTCTCGGTCGGCTTCAATGCGGCTGCAAGGTTAGTAGTTATTCCTTCATTAATTTTAAATCATTACTCATTAACCAACATTGCTAAAACTAAATAACGAACTGAAAAAAAATGTGACAGTATACGAACAAGTAATGAGCTCGGAGCAGGGAATCCAAAATCGGCGTTGTTCTCTACATGGACGGTGACTTTTGTTTCGTTCGTGATCTCCGTCGCGGAGGCAGTCATCCTGATGGCGTCACGTGATTACATTAGCTACATTTTCACGTCTGATGCTGACGTGGCTAAAGCCGTCTCTGAACTCTGCCCTTTTCTCGCCGTCACAGTCATCCTCAATGGAGTCCAACCCGTCTTGTCCGGTACGTATATGCATGTGCAGTTAAATTTCCCTTTAAACCGGAGAAAACCGGTGTATACCTTTACTGGACCGGGCCAAATAAATCTCGAATTGGTATGTGTTTGTAGGAGTGGCAGTGGGATGTGGATGGCAGACATTCGTGGCATATGTGAATGTTGGTTGTTACTATGTTGTTGGTATTCCTGTTGGCTGTGTCCTCGGATTCGTTTTCAATATGCAAGCCAAGGTTTGTTTTCAATAGTTTATGTATAATATATGCTTTTATATATATAATTAATTAGATTAAATTTATGTGAATTTTGGTGATAGGGAATATGGACCGGAATGATTGGAGGTACCCTCATGCAAACCATCATCTTACTGTACGTCACCTATCGAACAGATTGGGACAAAGAGGTAAGTATTACGTGATAATATTTTAAATTAGGGTAATTTTTTAAAAAAAATTTAAAATTTTTATCACCAAAATAACCTTCAAAAAAAATGATCGAAATAGAATTTTTTATTTTGAAAATTTTGATGTTTATTATTTTATTTTTTTAATTTTAAATTCATCTCTAAAACTTCATTTCATAATTCTAAATTAGTTAACCCTAGGAGTATAAGTGTATATTTACACCCTTAAATAAAATCTACTTTTATCATTTTTCTTTTTGGAAACAATTTTGTGAAAAAAAAAATTAGGTCTACCTTAGAGTTTTTCACTTAAAATTATATTGTTTACAAAAAAGATCTTAAATTATATTTATATGTTAAATTTCGGTACCGAGTGTGTGGACATGTTATAAGGTTTTTGTTATTATACAATAATTTAGGTGGAAAAGGCGAGGAAACGATTGGATATGTGGGACGAAAAGAAGAATACTCTCCAAACTTAGTAATGAATTTAATAAAGTAATTTACTTCCGAGATGGCTAGCATTTAAATTTAATAACATTATTATTACTACTAACATATTACAAAATGCAGGTTATTATAAGTCTGCAGGAGTGAAAGACCAAAAAAGAACAACAAGTGAAAAGAAGATCTTCTTTTCCAAGTTTTTTCTTTGTAATAATATTGTTGGCTGATATTATGGATGGTTTTCTCAAATCTATTAAAATTTGTTTTAAATTGATATATTATATACTTGTAGACTGTCTTTAAGTATTTATCAGGGAATTCAAATGTAATATTAGGAGTGGTGTCCACATAGTTAAACTAGCTAGCACACCAATGGGTGCACGGTTTGTACAATTTCTTAAAAGGTAGCTAGGATTGGTTTACTCTGATTTAAATTCATACTAGATTTTGATCCGTGCTTAAAAATCGCAGGTTTGTTTTCACTTATTGACCCAAAATTGATTTACAAATTACTATTATTTTTGTTTCAGATCATAACAATTGAACTTTTATGTTTTTATTATTTGTTTTTTCTCTTCAAAACAAAAAGAAATAGAACAAATATTTGGTCAAAAGTGATTTTCATGAATTTATAACATTTTATTAGAGATTAATTTTTTTTTGAAAATAATTTTTTGAGTTTTAAGAATTGTTTTCATATCTGACCCAAATACGCTGAACCAATAGACTCGTACCTTGTATATAATCTGGTTCAGATTTAATGAAAAATTCATTAATTAAAAATCTTATAGAACCCGGTAAAAATCCAAAAACTCATTATTAACCCGTGATCTAATACCATTGATCCGATAAAACATAAAATATATGATAGTATTTTTAATTTTTAGTTAAATTAATCATATACTTTTTAATATTACACAAACTTGTAATTTTTGATGATCTTTTTATTATGTCATTTTAAATTAATTTTACTAGTAGCGGTCACAAAACGGTAAGACTCGCGATACTGAAAAATGTATCATCATGATTTTCGACTGCTATCCTATCCATGATATTTTTACTATTTTCCACTGCTGAATCACTTTTAATTTTGGCCAATTTAGCAACTAAAAATAGATAGGTAATTGGCTATGTATGCATAATATTATCATATTTGGTTATGCAGGAAGGCTGAAGTAGCCAAAATATCCACAATATGATACTCTGGAACTAACAGTGTTAGTCAGAAACCGGCTAACTCTATGTGTAGGTAAGTTAGAAAGGGAGATATCTTGTAGATTTTGCAGATTCAGTTTACAGATTATGTACTTGGTAACATGTGAAAGTGTAAACAGTAAAAAATGTGTTTGAAATTCAACTAATAGAAATTGATGACATCAACCCTAGTCGGTTTGGGTTGTTAAGGTCGAATGTACAAAAAAATTGGGGTGCAACTATAGTTTGCGTTGATTTTAATAGATTATTGGATTGTCATGCATAAACTGGAACTGCTAATTATTGAGATTTGATAGAAAGGTTGAAAGTTTTCTTTATCGGAACACTAAATTAAGTGATGAATTAAAAAGACAGGTTTGAATTAAAAAATTTAAAGACACCTTTGAATTTTTTTCTTAAGCGATTTATCTGTCAATCAAATCCTGGCATTGCACATTATATCAGTTTCAAGAAGTATTGTTCTTTCAGATTTTGACTTCTTGTTAAGTTTATGTAGTGGGATTGGTTAATCCTTGATTATGCAGAGAACTGTACCATCTTCTTCTTCAGCATCAGTTTCCTCTTTAACATCAAATAGAAGAGTTTAAACAAAAATATTTGTTCACTGGTCTCAGAAGACCAGCGAGAGGTAAAATTTGCAAGCTTTGTTTCTTCTTGACCTTCTCATGTGTTTAGTTTGCTTTTTCTTTGGGCCACAAGTCACAGGCAACATTTTTCAACGTCTCAGCGTCTTCATTGACATCAAAATGGGTGTGTGCTTAGTCTGGTTCTGTGTTCTGTGTTGCTCTCTTTTGTCATAAGACTTACTTTTCATTTAAAATATAGACAAATTGACTTTCCTGTACTGTATCAGCCTAGCAGGTGGGTGATATAATTGCCCTCAGTGCAAGTTATATGTCTACAAGGTATGCGCCGAGTCGACTTCAGGGATCAACCACCCTGCTATTTTGGCTGCAAGCTTCATGTTGTGTAATATTTGCAGGCCACTATCACGGTTGGATTTGGAGAAAGGTCTTTTTACGTAAAAGAAGAAAAGAAGTTGCAGCAAGCGAGTACTCTGGACTGAGAGGATCAAGGGAACCAGATGAGGTCCAAGCAGCAATAATGGAGAAACAGAAACAGTCCCACCAAGCTTCTTAACAATCTTAATATTACGCAAATCAACAATCTTAACAAGAAACAAAAACATATTTTAGCCAATAGTTATATTAAAAGTTTTCAAAGATACCAAAAGTCTTTGTGTCCTAGCGTTGAAATGCCTTGTGAAGTAATGATGGTGGTGGGTTTGAAAGACACTTATGCACTTTTTAACCTTTGCTCGAATTTTAATTAATTCAAACATCATGGAAGAGAAAATATGGTGAGAGATTTACGAGGGTTATTGAAAAGTGAATTTTGAAACTTTTGAGACTTTCTTGTTATTGGTTTATGAATTTCAAAAATCTTGATAAATTCATTGTTATTAGTTTAAAATTTCTCAAAATTCATTTAAATCCATTGTTATTCAGAAAGTTTAATTTTTATTGATTCTCTAATTCTAACTAAATCTGGTGTTATTGAGACATGAATTCTATTTATTTTTATTCATATCACTAAACTTTCAAATATGATATGTATCCATAGATTTTCAAAATTCATTTGATAAAAGACTAGAAAATAAATAATTATTCTTACCAAATATTTATTGAACTTTTAATCCAAATTATATGTCCAAAATTGAATAGTAAATTTTTGAATATATAATTATGTTTTATATACTTATATTTTGAATATAATTATATTTATATATTCATTCATTACATTTATATAATTTAATTTTTGAGCATATAATTATATTTATATTATTTATCATTAATTATTAAAAAATAAAATAACATATGAATGACTAAAAACATAATACAATTAAATTTCTTAATATAATATTCATCTTATCATATTAATATAATTTTTTATGTATAATTATTATTTTTCTTTTTTAAAAGTACATGTTTTGAGAAAAAAATAAACATGCTATATAATTTAGAATAATATAAATTATATATTTATTACTTTACAATATGAATGATAGAAAATGGATAATACAAATTCATAAAAATATATACCAATCTAATTTTATAAGTCAATACACAAATTCATCTCCCAATAATCCCGAGACGGAAAACATGACCTAGCTTTCGCCAGCGCTTTCGGCGGACCTCTCCCTTTAGTGTAAATTTTACTATAAATTTAAGAAAACATTAACCAAAATATGGAAACTTTCATATTTTCATTTAGGTGAAATAAGTAAACTACGTAGATTGGAACGATGAATAATGGATGATAACTATATTCTTCGTCAGCCAGAGCATTATGTTATAGTTATAACTGATTATAAAACATAAATAAGATAAGTTAAACTCTATAGTAAACTATACTAAATGTATTCGAGGTATATGTAGACCAACGATATCTGGATAAAATATAACCGAACAAATTATAGCAAAGGTAGAATAAAAAAATAAAAAAAATCATGTTTTATTTCCAAGTTAGATCATTTTAATATACTTTGTATCCAAGTTCTAAATTAAGTAAATTATTAGAATGAGTATTCTATACTTAGATATGACATAGATAAATTATGATTACACATTTTTTTTTAAAAAAACCATACATTTATTCTTATTAATGTTTCTAACATTTTTCATATTTTTGAAAATTTTAAAATTTAAAATACTATTTTTCATTACAAAATGGTAAAACATGTTAAAATTTCCTAAAATTTTAAAAGTCGTAGTTGGACGAACCGAAGTTGAAAGTATCCTATTTTGCCAATTCTCTAAAAAAAATTGATTCAATATAACATCTATACTATTAAAATAAAAATTATGACTTATTTCATGTGTGATTCATTTAGTTGGACTCGCCCTTAAAAATTAATAATGTATTTCCTTAAGACTAATAATATAAAATTTGTGTAACTAACTTAATCATAAATTCTTTTGATATCTTTCATTTTAAATCAATATATATATATATATATATATAAATATTTTTTAATTCTAAAAAATTTGTTGAAAAAGTATTTTAACAAGATCTCAATCATAAAATTTAATATAATATTTTCACTAATTTCGTATTTAATAATAAAATATTATTATACACTAATATATATATATATATATATATATATATATATATATATTCAATTATCGTTTATTAAATGCAAAATAATTTTTATATCATATTTTTATTCATTTTATTATCATAATGTCTCATATTAAAAAAATTATTATACTGAACTAAATATTATAAAACTCTATTAAATTAATATATTAATATATTTTATTTTCAAAAATATATATTTATGTTAAAAATAATAATATATTAGCAAAACAGGTTAACAAACTATACTATATTATATATGTATTCAATTAAATATTTTAAACTTTTAAATATATAAGAATAATTTATCTAACATAAATAAACATAAAAATACTAAAAATAATCTAAAACTTTGAATGCGGGTATGAAAACATAATTTATTTTTAAAATAAGTTATTTCATGCATATATTGATTCGTTTAATAAGAAAATGCAAATCAAATAAGTTAAATATATAATAAGAGGAGAAAAATACATGTGATGATTTAAATCAAGTAATTAATTATGACATATGATCTATAAATTATGTATTTGAAATATTTATATAAATAGTATTAATTTAAAATATCTGTCACTAATAATGTAAAATAAATATCTATAAATATATAAAATAAATAAAACATCCGCACAGCACCCGCGCGGTTGCACAAATCAAAATATAGTTTTAGTTATACTGTGCATCATATTCTCTGATTAAGATTGTTACTGGTATTAACTAGAGTAAAGGGTGAAAAGAAAAAGGTGAAACTGGAATAAAAGAACCTAGGAGTACAAAATCCCAACATAAAATTTCTCTCTCGTTGAATCTAGAGAAATACATTACACCACTCTTATTCTTCTTTTCATAATTGGGTTAAAAATAAACTTTTATCTTGATTGGTTAGAAATACACAATTCAGTTAAACATCTTCTCATACTCTACCAACAAAGAATTATTGGATTAACAAGGAAAAATCTAAGGAATAACATGTTCATTTTTCGTTGGGAGAAATTACCTCTTAAGGAGAGTTAATTTAAATTTGTTTATGCCTCACTGATTCACATGCTCTAAGACTTCGAATAGGAAAAGCGGATCAAGCATTGCGGATCTAGCGGTTTATGCGGATCAAGTGGATAGAGATTGGTTCAAGCAGATCTAACGGTACAAGAGTGGGTAAAGCGTATCTAGCCGTCCAAAACATATATTTGAATGAAGAAAGTGGAAAAATCAGATCAGAGTATTGTATAAATTTAAAATAATTTATATAAATTAATATTTTTATATTTTTTCATAATTAAATTAGTTCCTTTAAAAGTTATTTACAAATACAATTAAAATATACAGATTTAATATTAATTTCATAATCATAACTTAATATTTTAAAAACACTAAAATAAAGTTGAATTGCTAAGTTCGGTAATAATACATAGAATACATTTAAATATAATATTAATAATAAAAAAATAAAATTCAATATTTTTAATACAACTTTTATATTAATATGGATGTCATGTGTTGATTATTATGTTTTAGATGGTGTGGAATAAATAAAAAACAGTAGTTAGGTTTTATATTTTATGTTGTTAATTTATATATAATTAGGTTCTTAAATCATAAATAACTATACTATTTCTAACTAATATAAAAAATATGAAGTTAGTATTGTGAATTTCCCTATACCATAAACTAAATTTGTGAAGTTACGAATGTTATTTAAAAAGGTTAAATTGTTTATTGTAATTAGTTATTAAGCTTTGTAAATAAATATAAAAAACACTAATCACAGTAGAACTGCAAGAACCACTCCATTTCACTAGGGTCCCATTGATTCAATAGTGATTCTAATATTTCTTCTTCAGCTGAACCACATGCGGTTCAAATATTTATTTATAATAGATTTAAACAAGAACCACTATTTTAACTAAAACAAGTTGAATGGAGAATTATTAGCAGTCCGTTCCACCTTGCGTGCGCTCAGCCCTTCGGACCGTCTCGCATTCAAAGCCCAAGTTCTAGAACCTCAAATCAATTTTTTAAAGATTTTTTTACTTATTTTATTAACGCTAAAATTGTCATCCAATTTCACTCATGTAGCCAAACTTTGCATCTATTGTTCAGAAAGCATATCTGTCCTAGTCTCAAGTTAACCATGTTACTTTATCAAAAGCCAACATCATAAAAATATTATAATCTTTTATACATACTACCAAGAGGCTGACAGTACAAAGCTAATTAAGAATGTATTGACATCTTCTAAATATAATTCAAACTAATTATTAGTTAATCTTTATGTGCATCATTGTATCACAACCGTATATCTATTTAAAATGGATCTATTAGCTAAAAACATAACGTGATTAAAGATTAGCGACAATCCTAAAGTGAAACTAAAAAGACTCGTCAGTCTCCATTTCATTTTTTTTCAGACAAACAAATTTAAACCTTAACAGAAAAATCAGTGAAATTGATAACAGACATGAAAAGGAAACGAAGCTATAAGTCTAGAGATACCAAAGACTCAAGAACGATAAAAAATTCGTTGTAAAACCATGTTATGAAATTAAAGGACTAATTAAGTTCTAGTTCTTTAAAATTAGGTTTTATTATTTTGTACGACATATGTAAATAGAGAATTCGACCCTTTTTTACTGTGTATTGTTTTTATTCCAAAGAAGCAAAGGTACGGTGTGTTATTAGTGGTATCACGATCGCATACCTTTATAAACAAACCATTTACATATGTAGTCTTTCTTTATAATTTCTGGGTTTTTTCTGTCGTCAGTGTTCACTTGTAGACATCGTCTTGGAGACAGATATCAACCACGTAGTCTTTCTTTATAATTTGATATTTTTGTTTGTGTTCACTTTTATTAAAACATTGCTGAAAATGACATACAAACACATTTTATATTTTATGTTTTCTCTATGACTAGATCAATTACGTAACCGAGAAATTAACGGAAAGTTTCTCAAAGAAAAATACTAATACTTTATTATAATTTAATAATTCAGAAATTTGAAAGATTCTAAAAAATTCTTAGCTGGAAAATCCACTTGCCCTCAAAACTCTATAATATTAGAAACAACCCTATATCCTTTTTCAGTGTTAAATATCTCTCTGTTCAAAAAGTTACAAGTTTTAAAACGTTCATACATACTAAAAAATATTTTAAATTTTAATTTTAATTATTAATTAGAGATTGACATGCGTGTCTGTATGGGTATCAGTCTTTACCTTTTTATAACTTATATTTGTTTTTCACAATTAATGTTATATTTTTTTATTATTTACCATATAAATAATTATATATTGGTTATTTAGGTTTTTATTCATCATAATCAAACATGAATCGAAACTGATAATATGGTTAATTTGGTAATTTTTAATTTAGATACAAAATACCTGAAACGAATTAGGTAATATAGTTACTTTTGTTACAAATATCCAAATATATTTCAAGATATATTGGTTTATTATAGGTTTTTATACATCAGAACTGAACCCACCCAAACTTGGGATGACTTAAATCGAAACTCACCCAAAAATTTATAATACCCGAAACAGACCCTAATTCATAACCCAATAACACGACACCTGAAAAAGTGATATGTATCTGAATAGGTACACGAATGGCCACGCTTAACTGATTCCGTAAACAAATAGAAAATTCTATTCAAACATGACAAATTATTATGGTCAACACGTAAAATAAGTGTTGTTGAATTATTATATTAATGACAATTAATAAAGTAAAGAGAGGAAAAAGATGTAGAAGATATAGTAAAATACTTAAAATATGTAAGTCCTATTTTCTAATTTTGTAATAAATGGTATCAAATTATTTAAAAACAATAAATTAAGTAGGTAAAATTAGTTTAAAATGAATGAAAAAATCTGTAGAAAACACTTAAAATAGACAGTAATTTTTTGTAAGTTTTAATAGATTAGATGATTTACTTTAAAATTAACTATTTTAAACAATTTTTAAATAATAAAATTACAACAAACACAGTTATTTAAAATAATATTATTTCATTTTTAGTTAGACATGTGATTTTATGTGTAATATTTAGTTGATACGGTTATTATACATGATTCGTTTAGTTATTTTAATTATGTACACATTAGCTTGTAGGATTTATTTTGTATTAAACCCAATTGTTTTTAAACATACTAAGATTAGTGTTGTTAATTATTGTACTAAGACTAATATATTTTCAGAACTTCTTAGAATAAAGTTGGTTACTAAGATTGATATTTGTATTTTTTTATTAAAAAAAGATGCAGCATTGCTAGATTCGGAGTCGAATAATCAAACCAAACATACAATCTTTTATATTTTGTAAATACTTTTGTTATTTATTCAATTTTATAAAAACTATAAATAAAATTAAAATAAAAGTATTAACCAAAAGAATCATTTTATAATGCTATTGTATTGTATTTTTAGTTATTAAAGTATCTCAAATTATCTTATCTTAATTATGTAACTATGTATAATAGTTTTAGTTCATTAGTTTATGGTAATTAAAAGGTTTTTCTTCTTTAGATTATTAAAAATATTGGTTAATAGAAAACTTAGTTTTAGTACTATTTAATTTTTAATATCTATTTTTTGAGATTATGTTTCAAAACAAAAACTATCATTATTTTCAAATATTCTTTTTTTTTGTAAATTTTATGTCAAAGAAAATTATTTATATAAAAATATTACGTTTTGTTTTTTGAAACATTTTTTTACATATATGATTTTTAAACCAAATTAAAATAAAATAATTTAAAATTAATTTTAATTTTGAAAAAAAAACTTAAAACTATTTGTTATGTTATTAAAATTATGGTTTAAATGAAAATTATATATTTTAAATATGAATCTTATTATTTATGAACTTTAATTTTTCTGAAATGAAATATATATATATATATATATATGACCACTTTTTAATATCTTGTAAATATTGATTTTTATATATGTGCCTTGAAAGACAATATAAAGAAAAAGAAATTAAGATAAAAATATCAAATATTATAAAAAATAAATAAAATTTTAATAATGGCACTAATTATAATTTTTATAATTTATTAAGGATATCATTGTAAGTAAGGATGTGATTGAAATTTCTTGCTTACATATTTAAATTATTAAGTAAATTACCAAACTATCATTTATAAAAAGAAAAGAATGTAAAAATATCAATTACGAAAATTAAAATAGTAAAATTTAATTTAATGAAGATATCAATGTAATAAAAAATTCTGAAAATTATCATGAACATAAAACATAGGAAAGTGATTTTTCAAATAATAGAAATTACAGCTAGTATGGTTAAAGATACTTTATTACTTGTAGTTGTTCTAGAGGCAACGTACTTAAAACTTAGGAGTCAGTTGGCCCGTTGTTTATAAAATCTTCATATAATTATACCTACTATTTTATGAATATACCCAATATTACTTTTTTTAACTCACATTAATTTCCTATTCTTTATTTCCCGTAAAAAAAATATTCTTCTTCTTACTCTTTAGAAACAAACGGAAAAACGTTTAATTTTCATTTTTATGTTGGGCTTTTAATCAATATAAGATTTTATCACATTAAAATGTTAATCTGAATTTATTAACCAAACTTACCTTTTGTGATTTTTTTAAAAAATGTGAGTTCTATAAATCTATATGTTCGCTTACATTATAATTTTTTATATTCTTTTTAAAAGCTTGAGTTTTTAATTTTATATATTCTCTTAACTTTTTATAATATTATTCTAAAATCAGTTCCTTATTTATCAATGTCATGTTGATTTTTAGAATGATTAATTACAAGCATAACCATAATGAATAAAGTTTATTATTAAACTACCATTTAAAATGTTTTATTTAATTTTTTTTGTTAGTATTTGTTTCCAAAAAAAATTATTACGGAAAAGCGAGCATATTTCATATAAATGTATATAGAACTTTATATTTAAAACATGTACTTTAATAAACAATAAAAAGGAATTATATTTAGTCTAAAAATATATAGCAATTTTCTCCTATATTTAACACAAATGTTTAAGAAAAAATGAATTTCCTTTCAAAAATCTCAAAGTCATAATTATAGTTTTCTATTAAATCATGCTGGTTAAATAAATTTTATTATTATATTAAAATATATAATATCTCATTAATTATAATAAATTAAAACAAGGTAGTCAAAATATCTTGATATAAAAACATTTTTTCTTATTTAAAACTTTACTCATGTTAGTTATAAAAATTTGTGTGTATGATTTATTTTATTTTTTAAAAAAAAAAATCTTATTTACAGAATTTTCAAGTTAGTTAGAAACATCTTAACTATTATTTAGTTTTATTTTTTAATCAATTTTAATCTCCAAATCAATAATTTTATATTTAAATTAAAAGTTATTAAACCTAATAATGTAATCCTGTCTTTATCTCTATATAAATAAACAACTAATTCTTTCAAGTATGAACCATCAACACAAATATTTCAATATCTAATATTCTAATATTCATAAAAATAATGAATTTTCTCTATTGAAAATCACACTCATAGTTTTTGTTTGAAAAATTCATTCATCTTTAAATAGATGAGTGAACATCATAAAGTGACTATATAATTTAAAAAGACTTCAAATAACTCAGTTGAGTACATAATTTATTGAAGCAACCATTTGAGCATGTAATAAAATCAGTTAGGAAGTTTTAATACCTATAATGATTGTTACTCTGCCCGTAAAAAAAAATCTATTTAGAATTCGATGCAAACAACTTCACTTACTTTTTAGTTTTATTTGTCCATTCAAATAATTATAAATTTTATAACAAAGCATCTAAAATATATGAAGCAATACTCATATTTTCGACCACATACCCGAAGAAGCTTAATAAATCTAACTTTTTTTAACTCCAACAACTTTGTCTGTGTCCGCCATTATGTACATTCGTCCTTATTTAAGACCCAAATGAACCTTAATCAATCACCTAAATAAATAAGCTAAGGCACTAAAAACAAAACAAAAACCTAAGGATATGTCAATTGAGACGGCTGAGAGAACTCTCCGGCAACCGTTGATGGATGCGACGGACTCTGAGCCAAAACCACCAAGGGACGTCGGATCACTAGAGAGCATCTTAACGGAGAGTAGCCTTACGTCCCGGAGGCGCTTGTACTTAGGGGCGTGCATAGAGGTGAAACTTCTTTTCCGTTTGGCACTTCCGGCGATATTCGTTTATTTGGTCAACAGTGGGATGAGTATCTCGACCCGTATCTTCGCCGGACATATCGGCAGTCAAGAACTCGCCGCTGCGTCCATCGGAAACAGCTGTTTCAATCTTGTCTATGGCCTCATGGTACGTTTTACGTCATCTTGTACACCAACTCATATATTTGGAGGCACGTTGATATTAGTTATACTTATACTATTAGTTGTTTTTATTGTGGATTATTTGTGAAATAACAAAAAAGACCAAAAAGGGGTTTTTATAGAGAGGATAAAAAGATAGGAAGAGAAAAGTGGAGAAAGAATTTTTATTAGTTGGTGAATTTGAATTTTTTTTTTGGTTAGTGGGTACAATTTCTGTTTTTATTAATCAATTTTATTGTTTTCCTCTTATGGAATATGCTACTATATTATATATATATATATATGCAAATAATAATAATAATTGTTGATAAAGACGTTAAATATAGTCACTCTTATAATACTAGTATACAACCATCATCATGACTAATCTAATGAAGCATTCTTTTAGATGGAAAAAGGTGTACTAACAAAACATTATTATTATAATTACTAATCAAATTATCAACGCTGGTTACAAAAAGTTTATGATACATATATACCTTCTCTGAAAATTTGTAGACTTGAAGCACAAAAGGCAAATTGTTCAAACTTTTTTTATTATTAAATGCTCAAACGTTCCACCAAAATAGAAAATTTTATGACACGAGCTAAGAGTATCTTTAACCTTACTACATAATTTGCTATAAAATGGAGTAGAAAATAACTAACAGAAAAGAATTTATATGGACTATATTTTCCACTCTATTTTGCGGTAGAGTTGAAAATGCTCTAAGTTATTGAGGTTTGTGTGCAAAGTTATTGAGTTCTGTGTGTAAAGTCACTGAGTTTGTGTTGTGTGTTTTTAAATGCTTTCTTATGAATAAAAATTTGGACTTTTTTGATACATAGAGAAAGTCTAGAAAATGATAACAAATGAAAGTATAAAGTCTGAAATACTCGAGCAAAGAAAAAGCCCAAATGTACGACTCACAAAATAGTCCAAGGTCCATAAATAACCAAAAACCTTAGAGCATCTGTGACGGTTGGGATTCTCAATCATCATCTCCCATTTTATTGTATTATTATTTTAAGAAGTTGAATTAATTTACTTTTTCTTGAAAGCTGCACCGATAAAAACATAATAGAGAAGTAGTCTATCTCCTCGTTATGTTGAGTCCCTCCTGGAAGAAACATTACTACTCTTTTCTCCTCCGTCATATTTTTCTCATTCTTTCTTTATTACCTTTCTAATAATCCTTAGGTTTTTTATTAGATGATGTTACATGAATTGACACATATTAAATTTTTCTCAAATATTACACTTTAATATTATTTAAATATAACTTTTCAACTATAAATGAAAATATTAAAAACGTAACTGGTTACACAATTTCTGATAAAAATAAAATTACATAGATATGTTAAAACATTATCTATTATAATACAACAAAAATCACTTAAAATATCAAAACGAAGGAGTATATTTATATTAGGAGATTGGGTGAGGTATCCTCACTGCTGGGAGCACACATCAAAGCCACCTTGAAAGCGATAAAATTCGATGCCACAGGATGGATCGACACAAGCAAACACCAACGAAACTGCAACCTGAACTAACCAAAGAGAAAAAACGAAAGTGAAGCACTATGAGTTACAAAAACTCTTCTTTTTTGGCACAAAACATATATTTCCTGGAAATATAATCAAATGAAACCACTATGGTAAACCAAATAAGATTTAGATTTTCCAGTACAAAGAAAAATAATTTTTCACTTTCTTATTAACATACAATGAAACCTTATAAGCATACAATGAAACCTTATATTTGGCTTCTTTAATGTTTCTTGTACAGTTAGGTATGGGAAGTGCAGTCGAGACACTATGTGGACAAGCGTATGGGGCTCATCGATACGACATGCTTGGGATCTATCTCCAAAGAGCAACAATAGTCCTCGCTCTGGTTGGCTTGCCCATGACAGTACTGTACACCTTCTCGTACCCGATTCTAATCCTGCTAGGCGAGCCCAAAGAGATTTCATACATGGCATCTCTATACATCGTCGGACTTATCCCTCAAATATTTGCATTCGCCGTCAATTTCACGGCCCAAAAATTCCTCCAAGCCCAAAGTGTGGTCACCCCTAGCGCGTACATCTCAAGCGCCGCCCTTCTCCTCCAGATTTTGCTGACGTGGACCACCGTTTACGTAATGGGCCTAGGTCTTATGGGCATTGCTTATGTTCTTACTATCTCTTGGTGGTTCATAGTTATGTCCCAGACTTTGTATATTATTACAAGTCCAACCTTCACACGCACGTGGACTGGTCTTAGCTGGAGATCGTTCCATGGTCTTTGGAGTTTTTTTAAACTTTCTATTGGTTCAGCTATTATGATCTGTCTGGAAATGTGGTATTCGCAGATTCTTGTTCTTCTTGCTGGTTTGCCCAAAGATAATGCTCTCTCTCTCGATTCTCTTTCCATCTGGTAAATCCCTTAATCATTTATTATTTTGATATATATTTTCGAAAAAAGCTTTCATTGTTTTATCCAACATTTTTCCTATTTTTCAGTATGTCAATTTCAGGAATATCTTTCATGGTCTCTGTCGGTTTCAATGCGGCTGTAAGGTTAGTAATTTTTCTTAATTAATTCCAAATCACTAACTAATTATTTTTAATTTTTTAAAGAAACCTATCAACTAAATATGGTTCAAATAAAAACTCATTAACTAAAAATTACTTTATTTTTAAATTACTATCTGTTTATAGTTTAATTCCTTGTTAATCCAAAACTGTGATCTTCATTAGTGTTTCATTTTGCACTTTTTTCTTTATTTTGAAGAAATTTTTGCTCTATTGGTACTTCATTTATGCTTTAAATGAAGTGATTAACAGTATTATTTCAAATTTGAAATTATATTTTTCATATCTTTTTTTTTTGAAGATGAAAATTTTAAATTATAAATTGGTCTTTAACTTTAACTTTTTTTTTATTTTTTGAAAAAAAATCAATTAATATGTTATTATTTCCCAATTGATTTTGAATGCTCAGTTATTATTTTCATCTAATAAAATGTTTATATAGAAAAACATGAAAAAAAATTTTAAGAATTTTTACCTCGATTAAGGAGAGTCAAAGATAAATAGCGTCATTTTTCACTTAAAACACTTTGTTAATCACTTATGGAAAATATATATACAGCTAGCATTCTTTACAAAATCTAATGTTCTCTACTTATTTATTTATGTTATATGTGGTAATTTAATTATATGCTAATGTTTAATATATATTTAATATTAGTTGTGTTGTATTATTGTTAATAAAATAGTTGGGTAACATTAATAAACATCAGAAAATAGAAACTTTTATTAATAATTAATGGTATAATAGAGAAGGAATCTATTTGGAATTCTCCTTTTACAAGGAGAAAATGAAATAAACCATTGGAAAATGTTACTTTATTTTTTCTTCATTTTGAAGAAAGTGAATTTTTGAATATGAAATAGATTTAACATTCCGGATGCAAACATGTTTATTTTAAATGATCCAACTGTGTATTTAACAAAAAAATTAATGAAAATACCACTTAAATAATTATATATTAACGTTTTGACCTCTCTTTCTATATTATCATTAAAACTTAAATTTCCATTAGTAAATTAAATTGTAATTTTAAATATAAAATGACATATTTAAGGCATTTTTATTTAAACCCTATCACTAGTCAACTTTTTTATTTAACCAACAATACTGAAACAAATTATATTAATTTTTGTTATTCAAATAAAAAAAACATGACAGTGTAAGGACAAGTAATGAGCTTGGAGCAGAACATCCAAAATCAGCTATGTTCTCTTCATGGATGGCGACTTTTGTCTCCTTTGTGATCTCCCTCGCGGAGGCCCTCGCCCTAATGGCCTCACGTGACCACGTCGGCTACATTTTCACTTCAGACGCTGAGGTGGCCAAGGCTGTCTCTGAGCTCTGTCCTTTTCTCGCCGTTACTATCCTTCTCAACGGAATCCAGCCTGTCTTATCCGGTACGGCTCAATTTTTACTGGACATTGAGCAAAATTTATTTTTTATAAGAGTAAAATAAACAGTTTGTAAAAAACAGACCCAATTTTTTTTTAAAAATGGACCTTAAAATATATTTAAAAGTTTGCAAAAAAAAATTATATTCAATGCAAATGCACCTTGGACACATGCTATGAGCCGGGCCTCTCTCCGGTATATACATGCACTTTTGTTGTAGCTAAATCCGGAGAAAACCGGTGTGTATATGGTCACCGAACCAGACCAAATAAACCAAGAATTGGTATATCTATGTTTGTAGGAGTGGCAGTGGGATGTGGATGGCAGACATTCGTGGCATATGTGAATGTTGGTTGTTACTATGTTGTTGGTATTCCTGTTGGCTGTGTCCTCGGATTCGTTTTCAATATGCAAGCCAAGGTTCCTTTTCTATAGTTTATGCATAATATATGCTTTTATCTATATAATTAGATTAAATTTATGTGAATTTTGGTGATAGGGAATATGGACCGGAATGATTGGAGGTACCCTCATGCAAACCATCATCTTACTTTACGTCACGTATCGAACAGATTGGGATATAGAGGTATGTGTTACTTACGTGATATCAAGTCACATTACGTTTTGGCTTTAAATCATATCTTATAAAGTTTTGATTGTTAAAAATATATTATTATCATATGATGATTTAGGTAAAAAAGGCGAGAAAACGTTTGGATATGTGGGATGACAAGAAGGAGCCATTACTAAAGTAAACTGAAGAAATGTTTGCAAGGTACATGAATCGTGAATGATATGGTTCGTCAATTTCAACTAAAATAATGCATGTTTAACCACATTGTGGAATAACTAATGCATGTGACATGCAAAAAGACTGACTATATGTTTTTTATATAGATATGTGAATTTCATTACTAAGAATGAGAAAAAAATACAATGGTTTGTATCACAATCTGCTAGAGAATAGCAAATTGGTACCAACAGACCCCAAAAAAGTTTTAAAAGGATGAATTGGCGCAGTGAGAGATTAAGTCTATCAAAAGGATTAAATTAAAGCTAAACGATTGAAAAAAGAAGCTAAAGACAACATATGAAATCTAGTAAGTCAACAACTTCTAAATTCGCCGGAGAAACCTGCAAACAAATAGGTTAGCCACTGGAACAGATAGACAGTGAAGGTCCCAAAGGATGCTCCTTGTAACGAGAAAAGTAGGAGGAAGGTCCTCACGAAGAAGCCAACACCGATCACACCAAACCAGAAACCAACTGACATATATGTTGTAATCATATCCAATATTGGGCGAAGCTGCTAAAGACAACTATATTTACAAAATTATGAAAATCAAATCATTGACTATTCAACCACTTGCATTTCTAACAAGGTATAACGATCTCATAACAAAATGTTTAGTAGCCAGGAACTTAGAAGTTTATGATATAAAAGGAATTCAAGAATATTTTGAAAAAACAGTGCTGCTGATAGCTCCATCATCTACAAGCATCAGCTGAAGGTTTGTATTCAGATACAAATGATCTATATGGTATAACCATACTACGCAGAGGAGAGAAAGTTGTTAGAGAAACATAAAATTGATGAGAACCAAGACTATAATGTAGAAAATTAGTGTTGGAAGCGCATTAAAAACATTGCATGGAGTACATATTAAAAACTCGAATGTTACTTTAACGCTCTACAAACAAAAAAAGCTACAATATTATGCCATCCTTGAAATATTATCAAGAGATATAACTACTTTTACAAACAAATGACTATAAGTTTGTCTACTTCATTTGATATGCCGTCAATCATTTTAATATCTAAAAATATACTTCAGTATGCAATGACAATTATGTATAGGCCACAAGTAAAAAGTTATTATCACTCCTCTAAGATAATTATTTTCTAATGTCTATTTTCTCAAACATATATATTTCGTAATGTAAACATTTACACTGTACATTATTAAACACAAGAGGTTAACTACAAACCAAAACATGTGTCCAATATAAAATGTTTTTTCAACTTCCAATAAGCAGACATATCATGCTATTACAATACGGTTGCATCGAAACCGATAGCAAATACATCACTTGAATTTCAAATTATACAACAAACCAACGGAAGAATTACAATTTTGAATAAGAAAAATGTTAAACAACTCGCGTGCAGCATATACACACCACTAGTTGTTTAATAAATTAAGGCTACTAAAAGCTTAAACTAAAATATGGAGCTTAAGTAATGAAACAAGCTTAATTTAAGTAGATATCTATTCGATTTTTCAATTAAAGGACAATTTTGAGACATTTCTAGAATAAAAATATTATGTTTATCGATATATAATAATAGTGCCAAGTCTTCAATTCTCAGAGTAAAAAATAATATTTCGATATTTATAAAATAAAAGAAATTCTAACTAAAATAGTGACTTATTTATGAATTAAGCTTAATTATATTATAGTCAGTATTCAAGTAAATGATAAAATGTGATATTTTCAAATATTGATAAAATATTTTTTTGGGGGTAAAATTATGAAAAGTTAGTTGAATCATTATTATTAGTCACTCTATACTTTTGGCATTATAAAGATTTTTGATCATTAATTTGCCAACTTGTTAATACTCCCTCCGTTCATAAAAGATCCATATTCTAGCAAAAAATCTTGTTTCAAAATGTTGTATTTTTTACATTTTCAATGTAGTAATTAATGATAAATTGTCAAATTTTATGAAGTTATTAAAATTCTATTGGCTAAAAGTTATGGGAAATAGTAAGTTACAGAAAATTATGCATTGGTAATTCAAATTTCATATGTTTTATTAATATGCGTAAAAATTCTAAAACGTACATCTTTATGAAACAGAGGGAGTAATCAAAAGGGAGTTTTGGCAATTTATACAAAAAAAAAGTAATAATTACTAGGAACCAACTTGAATTAATAGGAGATTTTTGTTTTGAGCTGAAATAAATATAAAAGAAGTTACAAAAATAAAAATAAATATAAAAGTACAAAAAAAATCAAAACGTAAGGAAAAAGCCCATTATGTTGCGTGCAAATCGGAATGAGAAGGTATGAAACCAAAGGCCACAGAAAGTCCAAGAGAGCAAAACTTGAAGGAGAGGAGGAAGAAGGGAAAAGATAGCCAAAGAAGAATACCAAAATCACTCATCATTTGCTTACATTTTTGATTGTATTTTGAGAAAACATTGAATTCTCGAATTGGGTTGAAAGGTAATTAAGAATATTAAACCTTTAAACAAAAATTTATTTTTACAAAGGTTTGATCCGATTTTTTCTTAGTTTCTCGGTTTAATGATACGAATCTTCACTTGATTTGTTTGTTTTTTTTTTAACTTTCTTATCCTGAAATGATGGATCTCTTGATCCTTAGGTTTCTACTATGTTCTGATTTGCTCTTAAATCAGTTCCATAATTCCAAAGAAAAAATATATATAAAGCAATTAGATTGAATCAGAGTGAAACCCTAGAATGTTCAGTAAATAATACACACTTGTCTTTGTGCATTAAACTTTGTATGTGTTATATTTAATTGTTACTATCAGTTTATCATCACCTTTTCTTTTAATCTTCTAATATGGTATTAAAGTTAGTATTTGTTGTGTTTAGAATCATGACTGACGGATTTGTTCCTGAATATTTTGATCTCTCTAACAAAAACTACAAATATATTATAGTATGAAAACTAAACATAATTACGTTTTATTGTATTTTTGTTGTTATCTATAGAATGAATCCGTTGAATCTAGCCAGCACAAGCTCACCCCCACCAGTTGCTAATGATCTCTTGGCAAAGCGAAAGAGAGGTCGTCCACGCAAAGATGAACAAGAAAATACTCGTGCCACTCCAAATCATGACGTTAATCTGGTTGGTAAGACAGTTTCTGGCGTGGTCGCAGGATCATTTGACGCGGGATACATTCTCAATGTCAAGGTTGATGATGACAGTGAGACCAAACTGAGAGGTGTCGTGTTCGCACGGGGGAAAGTCATTCCCGTGACTCCAGCAAACGACGTGGCTCCTAATGTTAAAATGTTCACTAAAGAAGAAACAAAGAACCAAAGTGATGATCAGTCTCTTCCTACTAATGATGAACCAATGAAAGATGTTAATGTCACTGACTTGGAGATTTCTGAACCTGCTCGAGCTTTGTCTTTAGTGTCAAAGGAGAGCAATGGCGAAGCTGCGACTCGTCTGGTGGAGTTTTTCCCAGCTCCAGAGACGAAGACGATGGTGAATGATCAAGAGAATCTTGTTTTGGGACAGAAAGATCAGCAGAAATCACCTGGTGAGGGTCGTGGGTTTGATCTTATGGGCGTGGAACCCGTTTGTACAGGAGAGACAGTGCCGCAGGAGCTACAGCTAGAGCTTGGGAACAAGAGTATATTGAGTGGAGACAACAATGTCTCCAAAATGGAGACAGATCCTAAAAGCTCCGTGTCCAAGAGTAGATTGATAGCGAAGTTGTTTGAAGGAGAAGAGAAGAAGGTAGACAGTGCCATGGAAGAAGAAGTAACTCCATCAGTTGAGTAGTTAAGAGTTAATACTCAGCCAATATATTTATGTTTTCTCTTGTTTCAGTTCTTTGTGTGTGACAGAGTTTCAGTGTTTGTTGTAAAACTGTTTCTTCTTCTGGTTATTCAAACATTTGTTTCTTTTAAATTCTAACTTCACAAACTAAGTAGACCCTTTTTCGTGAATTAGTGGCTTGGATTAGAACTTGGAAGTTGGAACAATGGAAAGAATGAGTATAATGTTACATATTGACTTATTATTAACTCATTTTGCAAATAAATATCACAATTTGACTTTTAATTTTGGTTCAGCTACTGAATTTAGATGAACATTTTAAAAATTTATACTTATATAATAAGTTATCAATCACAACATCTTTTTTTTTTGAAAGAATGTTAAATTTATTCATCGCAAAAATATTTTTACAATAAATGTGAACTTTGATCTAAATTTTTGAATTCGTTTTAGATAGTGAAAGTGAGAACACAACTAACTATCTATTGTCGTAGAGCAAACCAAGTGGTCATAGCTTTCTCCATGTGTTGTCCTCATTTTCCTTTCAATGAAGAGATCATGTTACGCACTTGTTTGTCAATGAAGTTGATGAGATTTGATGTAGATTGATGAGCTTCTCCATGTCTCCTCCCATTTCTTTCTTTCCAGATCGTATGCACCTATGCTTGAAAGACATAGCGAAATAGATACCTTGTCTTTTTGTTCAGCGTGTTGTCTGCCACGAGCTCTAATACACGGGCCTAGTTATGCGTATATCTCTGTTCCAAAAAATTTCCTATAAGAGTTCTCCAAATCTCCTCTGTGTATGGGCAACTAAAATAAAGATGATCTTGTGTTTCAACTGAAACATTACAGAAAATGCAGGATGCATTAACGTGTGTGTTCCATTGAAGAAGACGGTCTCATGTAGCCAACCGGTTCTGAATTGCAATTCTTGAGAGGATTGAGTATTTTGGTGTTGATCCAGAGAACCAAATCCCCTTGTGCTAATCCATCACCGGAGTCTCTTCACGTGTTAAGTTCCAAATTTGGTGAGAATGAAATTCTGGTTTGACAACGTCTTACGTCCCCTTCCACAAACAAATATCATTTTCTGCACCAAGTCCTTTAGTTCTCAATTGCAGAATTTCTTTTTCAATCAATAATAAAGACTCAACGCGATGACGTCGTCGTCTTTAATTCTGGACAGCAAACTCTACCGTTGCTTCAATGTTGAACCCGAGATCGATACATCCTCTTGCTCCTGTGATGTCCATAATTCTCCCTAGTGGTGACCAGACATCAAATTAGAAGGAGGAAGATGTAGGACCATAATTTCTACGATATGGCAAACTGAATAATTTGTTTATATAATGATAAAAACAGAAATAAAATACACAATACTTGATACCAAAATATGATGAACAAAGAATGATTTCGTGTGGAGGCGAGACACTCTTTCCTTAATTCTTAAATTGCCCGCAGTGTGACGGTGTTTATGCAATCAGAATCCCAGGATACAACCACACTTCGACTATTTCTGCATCACTCAGAATAGAAGCTAACGAACCTATTTTTGTGTTGTACTCTCAGACAAAAGAAAAAAAAAATACTAGCATAACTATTCTAAGTGGGAGAGAGTAAACTTTTGTTGTTGAGTGTCCTTTTTTCTATAATGCTAACAAACCTTTATATAGAAAAAATAATGAGAAGCACAAAGTTCATTTTCAACAAAGAAATGAAACTTCCATGGTGCACTAATGGAGAGTTTAATTCTTGTCAATTATTATGTGAATTTATTTCACATTTTGACCAAGAAATTAAAGAATAAAATTATTATTGTTTGACCAATTCAAACAAATAATATATTTTAAAATGGATTTCTTTTTTATATTTTATCAATATAAAAGATCAACATATATTTGGTTTATAAGATTAAACCCAAATCCAATCAAATATCCAATGTATGTATTTGCTACTTTGTACAAATTTCTCAAATCACACACATTGGACCTCCATTTCTCATTCAAATAAAACTCATTTTTGACATATGAATATATTATTCATCATGTTCAAAAAATAGTTCCAACAATCCCCCACATGAATAGAAATGACTCTAAACACTAGACGACTCGATAGACTTGACATCCTAGACAAGACTCGACAAAGACTCAACTAAGGACTTTTGAGAGTACAAACGAAAAATCCACTGCATGATGAGTTGGTAGCATTTTTCAGCCTTGAACCAGTCATTGTTAATAGCTATCGGATTTACTCGGCCAGGCAGTGAACATGATGTCTTGAACTACCCGGGCTTTGATGTAAACCTAGACAATAACTATAACACAGTTTCATTCTCTCACAAAACTAGGTTCTCTGTTGTGTTCATTTTGGCCGTGAACAGTCCTGGTTAATCATGAGTGAACTTGGAGAATATAGCCTTTCTTTTATTCTCCTAGAAACGGCCCCATTTCACACTCACAAGGTGATTTGCCATTAGTTTTGTTTAGAGGAGTATCATGTACTACTCCATTCATATCTCAAAACAATGGACACAAATCATTAAAAGCAAATGCTTATCCTCTATTCCTTACATGTAGCACTGTTTAATCATCCTAGGAACTGAGTATAGACCGAAGTCTTACAGTGCTTTGGGCAGATTTAGTTTGACTTAGTTGTCTCCTTGAACCTATTTCTTGGGATCTCCAGTCATTTAGGTAGAGTTACCGCCAAACCTCATCTTAATTCACAGGCATTAACCCATTCCTCTTGATGATATAACAATATGATCTCATGACACACCTTTAATATAAGGATCCTAGGTTGTCATCATGATGAACATAATCTCTTAAGATTAGTCGAGATCAATTGTCAAATGATTTTTGTCATCTTCTTTCAAGATACAATTAACCATTATATACAAAACTCAATGCATGGCATTAGTTTTTTTTTTTTAATTATATTGTGATAATTATCTCTAAGTTCATGTGGCCTCTTGCCAATGACTTTATATGGTAAGCAAAGCTTCCCCCACATTTCTTGAGATAACTCAAAATATGCATATTTACATTTAACATCTCTTAAGAGTTTAGAAATATTGATCTACAACTCTTTTGAATTTAAATGAATAAATAGCAATTTCGAAATTATTACAACTTTTTTTTTCAGTCTTAGAAATTCACATTTTATATACAACTATTTTCATAGTTCTCTCAAGTCGATTTATAAATCCAACTTGTATGTTTTGAATTTCTTTCAAAAACATTATTTTGCTTTTTAGCAAATATACATGATATTATTTGTGGCATCAAAACCACTACTCACTTTGGTTATTTTTAACCATATTGACTTTAGAAACTACAATATACATGTCAGTTTCAGTCACATTAATATGAGATTTCTCATTTTTTTTCATATTCAATCTTTATACGACTTGCGTTAAAGCATTGACGAAATATAAATGTTTTGATCATTATCAACAACATTATATTTTCTATGGCAAACGATTCATATGTGGCTGACCTCTCCCAAACTTAATTTGGGGCGTCGACTCACGAATACATTTCCATCCATATCATTTGATCTAATAAACATCGAAATATTGTTTATAACTATGGTATATTTCACCATACTCAAAATTTTGATTTTTTTTTCTTTCAAATCACTATACTTGAAAATCGAATCATTTTTCTTCTTCATGGTCAACTGAATATTTAACCACCAATTTAATTCATTACATATTCCATTATGGAAAAAATCTGTAACAACAAAAAAAAAGAAAATTGTTACTCATTATTGATATTAAATCAAATAAGTCAAAGCATTAATATATAATGGACAAATGACATTTTGTTTTGATCACATTTATGAGCTAGAATATTTTTTAATACAAACTCATGTAATCTCAAAATCGTATGAATGATTGTGAAAAAACTAAAATGTCACATATTCTAATTCGGTTAACCAAAATTGACTAGCAGCACAAATCAAAAAAAAAAATTCTAGCAATGCCATGCGAAATGATAATCAAGGAAATATCTTCTTTTTTTTTTTTTTTTCTCAATGGATCTGTGTAATTTGAAAGCACAAATCACTCAAATTTCTTAATGATTAAAAATAAGTATACTAATAATCTAAAGAAATTCCTGCAAAATAAAGTTAAAGCATGCATAGATATTTTCTTAGAAAGTTGTCTAAGCACGAAGAATATGATATGCATACTCTTGACAAAACTGAAAATGTCAATCAGTTAAGAGACATATTTTCTGATGTTTGTTGAGAAAAAAATAATTTCTAGAACCAATATAACCAATGAGCCGGGATTTATATTGATCGAAACTAATCCACACTAGATTAGGGCTCCTTGAATGAACGTCAACCTGTTCTTATCAAAATTTAACAAATAATCAGTTTTTCGTTAGTGTAATAACGAAAATTTAAGAATTAAGATTGTAGGACCATGATTTCTACGATATGGCAAACTGAATAATTTGTTTATATAATGATAAAAACAGAAATAAAATACACAATACTTGATACCAAAATATGATGAACAAAGAATGATTTCGTGTGGAGGCGAGACACTCTTTCCTTAATTCTTAAATTGCCCGCAGTGTGACGGTGTTTATGCAATCAGAATCCCAGGATACAACCACACTTCGACTATTTCTGCATCACTCAGAATAGAAGCTAACGAACCTATTTTTGTGTTGTACTCTCAGACAAAAGAAAAAAAAAATACTAGCATAACTATTCTAAGTGGGAGAGAGTAAACTTTTGTTGTTGAGTGTCCTTTTTTCTATAATGCTAACAAGCCTTTATATAGAAAAAATAATGAGAAGCACAAAGTTCATTTTCAACAAAGAAATGAAACTTCCATGGTGCACTAATGGAGAGTTTAATTCTTGTCAATTATTATGTGAATTTATTTCACATTTTGACCAAGAAATTAAAGAATAAAATTATTATTGTTTGACCAATTCAAACAAATAATATATTTTAAAATGGATTTCTTTTTTATATTTTATCAATATAAAAGATCAACATATATTTGGTTTATAAGATTAAACCCAAATCCAATCAAATATCCAATGTATGTATTTGCTACTTTGTACAAATTTCTCAAATCACACACATTGGACCTCCATTTCTCATTCAAATAAAACTCATTTTTGACATATGAATATATTATTCATCATGTTCAAAAAATAGTTCCAACAGAAGAAGAACCAGTACACAACTTTATTATAAAAATCTCTACATAAAATCGTGTTTTCTTTCAGTTTTTCATAAAAAAACTCATGTCTAATTATCAAAATCAAATATAAACTAAGTCAAATCTCTCAAATATATATTTTTAGTTTTTGTAATAAAAATAAGCTTAAAATAACTAAAATATATATTTTTTTATTTTAAAAATTTTAATTTTAATTTATTTTTTTAATCTTAAATCTCACTAGATTAGTTAACCTAAAAGTTATATGTACATTTATAACTTTTAATAAATTCTATTTTGATTATTGTCCTCTTTAAAAACTATTTGTGGTAAAAACTAAAATATTTTAGGTGATAGAGTATTTCTGAATAAACTACTTTCGTACGCATGAGTGAAGATTTAGCTTAAGGGGCCTTAAAAGTGAGGCCCAAATAAACTGAAGATTCGAGATAAAAAAAAAAAGCAATCTGGAAAGGAGGAGAAAAGAGATAGGATGGCGTTGAACGTCATACAATCATCATCTCTGCGTCTATCTTCTTCCACCATCAAAGCCTACGTTAGCCCTCGATTTTCTCTCTCTCCCCCGAGTCTCAACCTCCTTCGCATCTCCTCCTCTCCACCATCGCTCCGTCGAGGTTTTCACGGTGGTCGTATCACAGCAATGGCTTCTCCTGCTCCCGGATCGGTTAGCAAACCAGAGGAAGAGTGGCGTGCTATTCTCTCTCCTGAGCAATTCAGAATCCTGAGGCAGAAAGGCACCGAGTAAGGCTCATGTTATAGATATCACTGTGATTTGATTCGTTGGGCATGTGGTTGATTCATTATCTCTCATGAAAATCGAGTTTAGTAAGCTTTTGTTGAATAAAGATGCTACAAGATTAACAATCATGAGACCCATTTTCTGAAAGTTTAAAACTTTCAATACCGTTTCCAAAGTTTTCACCTTTTTCTAAAACTCTGTTTCTGATGTCTCATGTCAGGTTATAGAAGCATACATTGAATGCCTTTGTCTTTCTTGGTTCTCTTACATTACTGTAATAAGCTGAAGAACTTATAGGAGAATGTTCACCTTTTTGTTCCTTTCACATTATAACTCTGTTTCTCTTGTATCTGATCATCGTCTTAGTTGCTATGAACCTTACACTACTCTTTTTCTATTAGACATGACAATGCATCTTTAGTCCTTCTTGGTTCTCTTGCATTAAACAGAAGAATCTATAGTAGAAAGTTCTCTGTTGTTGAGGGATCAATGAATATCTTAGTCTCTTAGGGAGTGAGGTAGAGTCCTAAGTTCTATAACATCATTGTTCTAACATTCTACACATGTTAACGTATGTAGATATCCAGGGACAGGGGAATACAACAAAGTGTTCCAAGACGGCATCTATAGCTGTGCAGGATGTGGAACTCCTCTGTACAAATCCACCACCAAATTCGACTCTGGTTGTGGCTGGCCTGCTTTCTTTGACGGCCTTCCGGGCGCCATAAACCGAACCGTAAGATTCTCAAAATTAAGACATCATTCATGATTTGAGAAGCTGAACCATTGAAAAGTATCTGTTTAACATGTTTACTCAGGCTGATCCAGATGGAAGAAGAATAGAGATCACATGTGCAGCTTGTGGAGGACATCTGGGTCATGTTTTCAAAGGAGAAGGTTTCCCTACTCCTACCGATGAGCGACATTGTGTCAACAGTGTCTCCCTAAAGTTCGCACCAGGGAATGCAACCTTGTAATAAAATGTAGTACTTGTGGTTGTGTGATGCTTCTATGTCCCTCTCGCTCACAACATTCTAATGGCTAGTAGTAATAAAGTCGTTGAATCAAGTCTTGAGACTCTTTGTATTGTCATAATCATATGTAAGCTGGTGAATAATGTTGTTAGAAAGGACTCTGAAGCACTATTGATCTCGATCAGAAGCCTGGCCTGTGTATTTTTGTGTACCAACACCATATATATGCTATGAGATTCAATGAAGTCATCATATCTAATACTATGAATTATGAAGCTGTGTGACAATAGACACACACAAATGAAACAATGGATAGGAAGTTGTCAGTTTTTTTTATCCCAAATTTTTGCTTTAATCACTCGCTTGCTTATTGTCAAGTTAATTACAGAAACCTTAAACAAAGTCTAGCAGTGCCACTGATCAATACACTCAACCTCCTTCTTTACTTACTATCGATGTTTTTATTTATTTTTACAGATTTGGACTTCTTGTTTCATATGTTCTTTCTAGCTAGATACTGCAAACTCCTTGAAGAGAACTCCTTCCGGGGAAAGACTGCTGATTTCCTTTACATGCTCTTATTGGGGGCTACTGTTCTAACTGGCATTGTTCTCAATGGGGATCTTTTGGTGCACACTCTCTCTTAATTCGATTCCCTACACATCTTCATCCTTCTTTACACTCGTCCTTATCCTTAAGCTATATCCAATATGTGCAGGGAATGATAGCAGGTCACGCGTACCACTTCTTGGCCTTTGTGTATCCACAAATGACGGACCTGACATTGAAAACTCCATTTTTCCTCAAAGCTTTATTCGCTGATGAGCCTGCTGTGGTTGCACGGCCAGAAGATGTGACGTTTGCTCATGCGCCTTTTGATGAAATCTCCACCAACACTAAACTTATCTTCCACAAAAAAAAAAACAGACACACAGCACAGTTCAAGTATGTTCAGATAATGTTTGAAGGGCAAGTGATGTACTCTTCTTTCATTGACTCTTGATCTTTACAGTTATGGATAATGTGCAAGTTTTTGTTAGTGTTATCTACGATCTTATGTCTATGCCTTTGTGCATACATGAACGCAAGTTGCTGTACAAAATCTCCGAAAGATTCTTAGCTTATAAAACAGTCATTAGATCAAATAGACAATGTCTCACAAAGAGATTCAGTTCCATGGTTTAACTACACGACGGGGGAAACAAGGCAAAGGACACGGACAAAACCTGTTAAAAGCAACTTGATAAAGTTTGACAGATCATGGTTTTTGTGTTTACATCATCCCCCACGACACTAGCATTATCCTCTGCTGCATCTCTATCTGGCCAGGAGTATCTACAAGGAAGGACAATCAAAGAGAACAGATCCTGTCCAAGTATAAACAAATATTTTCTGTCTCTCCGATGTGGGACATTTAGTTCGCAACACATAAGCTACTTTTGTGACACGTGTAAACGTTTTAATTAAGAAAATGGTAACACTAAAAAAAAGTAAACAGATTATTATTTTCAACATAACACTCGAACAAATGTTAAAACCTCTTGTCCTGAACAGATTTTTCAAAGTAGTGACATGAAAGTGCTAAAGGTGTAAAAAAAAATCAAATATGAACGTGCATTCCAAAAACTCACGCAGATTCCAACACCGATTTTTTCTTCTTCTTTAGTCTTTTTGACCCCAACTGACTCTTTACCCTCTCTTGAAAACATCACCAGACTCACCGTGTGATGGGCTTCAGACAAGAAGTCTCTACTGGATGGGATGGTATTGAGCTGATACTCTCTTTGGAGGTAGCTTACGGAGAATGAAGAGAACTAGTGCCGATGGAAGTACTTCAACCACCTTTTGTAATTTAGAGTTTTTTTTTTTCTTCCAATTAGTGCGCAATATTAAGAGATAGAGAATTAATGAAAGACTTTTAGTTACTTACCATATAGTAGATTAAGTTCAGAACCGGATGATCAAGAACATCCAGCGTTAAATCCCTGTCAAAAGCTGATACACCCACCTGAAAAGTTTTGCAAGAAAGGAACATTCAAAAACACTCATTAGCATAAACTGATGATAAAATATTCATTTTTATAGGTGTTCTATCTCAGAGCTTACCACAATGCATCTTATGAGGAAGCAGGTGAAGCATATGGCTGTCACAGATCCAACCTGCAATGAATACCGTTTCTGTATTACAAAGGCTAATCGATGAAAAATAACAAACTTGAAGGCAAGGCAAAGATGTCTGTGTTTAAAGTTCTGTGAAACTAAGACAAAGATACCTCATGGAGCTTCTTCCTTCTTCCTTTTGACTCAATAGGGAACCTTCTTAGCATAAAAAACAACCTATACAAGGGAGCGCAGAGAAAAGACAACCCAGTAAAGCCACTGAAGAACCTTCAGACACTTTGATTATGAGACAAGCAGAGAGTAACAAAAACACTACCTTCCTCCGTACAGCAAGAAGCCTAACGCAGCGATGAAAGACACAACTAGAACAAGAAGTACACAAAAAATAATACAGAGTTTAGAAAAGAGGGAGAGTGTATTAAAAGATTGCGCAGTAACAGGCTTAGCAAAACCTACCTGACATAAATATCTTTCCAACTAACTCTACAGTGCTGTTATCATTTACCCAGATGCACACCCAGATAACAACCTGATAGACATCAATTAACCATATCACACTTAAGTCTTTCGATTCACTCTACAAAAGTGAGAAAGGTTCACACAGACTCTTTGTAGCAAATAAATGGTTACATATTAATGAGACAAGGATCAAGCATGAACCTGAGCCAAATACACAGCCACATTGACTGAAATATAGGTTATCCGCAGCTTATCTGTTGGTAAGCTTCTTGCCTGCTCATTAGTGTCAACAAACATATATATATTCAGAGTTTGTGTGGCAGGGTACATCAAAAAAATTATTCTTTCAAGGTACTTGCCTGATGATATATCTCTGCCCAAAACAGCACGAGCAGTGTGTAAGCGGAGAAAAAGAGGAGCCCCGGAAGATCCAATAGTATCCAGCAAAGAGCCTGCATAAAATCAGCAACAACATTAGATACTTAAAAGATTCAGCCTTCAAAATCAAACAAACAAAAACCATAGTTACGTTGACAACACATAAGTTAAGCAGAGATACAAGATAGACATAAACATGTTTCATCAGAACCTCACTCAAACCTTATAGAGACTCTCACCTTGGGATGCACGAGAAACACTTGATGGTGGAATCCAAATAGAACAGCACGAACTGAACACACAGAGAAACGAAATGTTCAGAAGCCATAATCTAAAAGAGGTGGAAACAAAAAACACAGATGATAACCTCCATTGACGACAAAGTTCATAAGATGAAACACCTTCTGAGTGGTCCAGCCATACTCAGGCACTCTCATTTGGATCCTAACCAACTGGACCTGCCATCCACAAACCAATTCAAACAAGGTCAACAATTGCAACACATCCAATAAAGTACATAACTTTCCCAACCACTCAGCATTATAAGTTCCATGGAAAACAATGTTTCCTCAAACGGACACGGTAACATAAGAGGAAAGACATGTCAAGCACGCAAGGATTTGACCTAGACACCTCAAATCAAGAACCTAGAGAGCAAAAAGGTTTGATTTTTAATCGGAAAGACGAGGACTTTGAGCGGTGAACGTACAAGAGCGATGGCGGAAACAAGAGCATAAGCTCCACAGAGAGAGAAAAAGATCCCGTCTTGCCACTGAGTTGACTCGTTCACCTCGTCCCACCAATTCGTCATCGCCGTCGCCAAGATTTGTGCCATCTCCACCGGCATAATCAGGCTCGAATCCGTCATCCTCCTCTTTTATCTCTTATCTCCGTCTCTTGAGATTGATACTGAACGGTTTGAATCAAATCGAGAAACCCTAATCAGCTATTTGGAATCGAGAGAGAGAGAGAGAGAGGCGAAGGATAGGGGGTGAGTTGTTTGAATATCTGTAACCCACAGGTCAGATGGCAGAGAGATGGAGAAGATGATAGAAATGGAGATCCAACGGTTGTTAACGATGCGATCTTTTCGACACTGTGTAGGCTTGTCTGTAGCTTTTGGCTTGTTCTCTCACACGTCCTTTACATATTTTTATGACCCGAGAAATTATAAGTAAAAAAATGTTTTTTCTTTTTCTATCCCCCGAAATAAGGACATTTGAGAACCAAAAGAAAGACATTTTTCTTACAAAGTAAAAAGGTTTTTAAAAACATTAAATACAAGAAATTTTTATTTTTTGCTTTAGTTTTGTATAGATTTTTTCTTTCTGGTGAACGTAGGGGTTTTGTAAATTAATAGGATAACTTTTGTTTTATTTATAGTTTTTTTTATGAAATTGATACTGATAAGATGAGGTTTTTCCTTTTAAAATAAAAGATAAATTTCAATTTTTCAATTTATCTTTAGATTTGTTAATGTTCATATTTGATTTTTATAAGGAATGTTAAGATAGATATGTTTTCCTCTGATAAAAAGAAAATATTTTTAATGAGAAATTATTAAGAATAACATAGGTTAATTATCACTTTGCAAAAATACATACTATCAAAAAAATATTAACATTTGAGTTTATAATTTTAACTTAGGTTTATTGTTAAATGGGTGAGATTGAGTTTCTAATATTTTTATAAATATTTAGGAAAATTAATTAAATTTATTTTCATCAAAAAGTTAAAGTATTTTTGAAAATATTATTCATTAGAGATAAATTTGAAAATTGGTATCAAATTTATGGTAGAAATGAAATTTTTTCATTTTTAATTTAAAAAAAAAACGTAAAACCTTTTGTCTTTATTGTTAACTTCTTGTAAAACCCTTCTTATAGTAACTGATTTTGGTATATGTTCTTATTCTTTTATAAAAGATAATAATTTTATTATGTTTATTAATGAAAACTGTTTTATCAAAAGAAGTACCGAGAAAAATAAAACTATAAGTTCATATCCAAATGCATATTAAGATATTGTTTTCATAACATGGGAGATATTAGGTAGACCGCTTGGCCCGTGAATGTTAAAGACGTTGTTGAGATGTATCAAAAATTAAGTTAGACATCAAAAACACGTGGGTGTTTTTTACATAACTGCTCTAAAGTTCATCAGATCGTTTTATACATTGATAATAAACTACGAGAACGGAAAAATAAATGAACAAATTCATCAAAAGAGGCTAATGAAAGGAAAAAAATGCATGTGTATGTCCAGAACCATGCGAACGTTTATAGCTGGCATAAGCGATTAAAAATTATTTTATAACAAATTCTGCATTAAAAATAATCATACGTATTACAGTAGATTAGAATCATGTAAATTAAATTAACAAACAAAATATTAATTACAAAAAAAATATCTATTTCAATATGACAAATTTTAAAAATTAATATGATTTTATAATTATTTTTTACAGAAATCAGTTAATGATTTCTTATGCAATATTCAAACAAATGTAAATTTTTATCTGTTTAAGCAACAAAAATATTTCAAAAACTACTCTAACTATTCTATTTTCTAATAATTCATAGTTGTTTTCATTTTGTTATATCAGAAACTCAAGCATTCATCGTAAATTCACCTTTTCTTTAGTCTAATAACCACAGTGTTTAATTTAGTCACTTAAGCTCACGTTTCTTTTAATTATATTATGCCATGGGGTTTCTATAACATTTGTAAAAGATAGTGCCGTAAGCGAATGTTTCAATTTTCCTTACCGAGGCACGGCTCTGTGTATGTGTAAATGATAATCAAACAAATTTTCAATGATTTGGATTTTGACGGTCCATGTGGCCTGCGTCATTTCCACCTCGGATACCATCAGAACCAGACAAATCTTTAGCATTTCCAATAGACAGCGAAGCGATCATTTTTAGCATCTCGCTGTAGTTGAATCTCTTGAGCTATTATAAACCTTTTTCATTCTCTTCTTGACCTCTAGACTCTTTGTCTTGCAACACATGAATGTGTGAAGTTTATCAAGTTCCAACGTTATTTGAACACTTGTATTTAACACTTTTATCCTTCATAAAACACGTATCTTATCTGAACATGTTGGTATCATCCAGTAGTTGCATCAAATGTTTTTTTAGACCCAACCTGAAAACCGGAAAATATTTGAATTTGTTGAGATCATCCGGTAAATATGTCAAATGGCTTTTTAGATCCGGCCTGATATCCAGAACCCGAATCAGAATCTGACCAAAACCCAAGTGTTCAAAAAAGACAAACCGAACCCAAATAAACCAAATGAAATGTCTTCCTTGTTAGAACTTAATCATTTAATATGCTTTTTTTAAAAAAAAATTCAAATTTATTGATCAATCTAAAAAAGTAAAAGGAGATTTCTTTCCTGCTTTGCTGAAAAAAAAACAACAACAATATGTGTCTTCCTTTTGTTACATGCATCATCGATTCATATTCATGCATCATGAATAGTTTTGTTAATTTTTACGCATTGAAATGTCTTATTTATTGGAACTGTTTTCACAGCTTCTGTTTTACATTTTTCTTTTTTGCCTTGTTAAATAATCAAACAAGGAATACAACAACATGGGTCTTCCTCTTTTGTTTCATGCATCATCATATTTGGATTTTGCTTTTCATGCATCATCATCATTTTTCGATTGGCCTACATTCTTGAAAATGAAGTTCTTGTACCAAGAAGCTGATAATCTCGAGGTTCTCTCTAGAGTATCAAAATCAACGTGGTACATACCGAACCTAATGGTATAACCAGATATCCACTCGAAGTTGTCAAGTAAAGACCAGGTGAAGTATCCTCTTACATCTGCTCCTTTCCTGTTTTCACCATTAGCTTTTTAAGGTTTTAGAATCAAGAGATAAGTGAGCTGAAAAGCATTATTACCTCATTGCTCTTTTGAGTGCATCTAAGTAGTTACTCATAAACTTCACTCTCCGGTAATCATTTAACAATACTCCTGTATTGTTCTCACCAAAACCTGCAAAAGTAATGAGATACAATACTAAAAACTTTTTTTTTTACAATAC
The DNA here is from genome assembly GCA_905132885.1 of Moricandia moricandioides. Lineage (NCBI taxonomy): Eukaryota > Viridiplantae > Streptophyta > Magnoliopsida > Brassicales > Brassicaceae > Moricandia > Moricandia moricandioides. The sequence goes on from CAJHQQ010000489.1 coordinate 131,624, forward strand.
TAAACTCAAACATACTGTTAGGATTTAACCTCAATTTTGTGTTATAGAACTTGGAATAAACTTGATGCCAAAACCTCTCTTTTATTCACTCTTAAAAGAATAAGGTTTCACAAGAACAAAATAAAGATCACAAGATAAAACCACAAGCAAAAACTCTATTTATTTGCTAATCACTCTTGATCTCTCTTTATCTCTCTTATTGCTCTTGTCTTCTTTTCTAATCGGATGTATTTTCTTGCTGCAAAAGCTCTCCTTATATAGTCACAACTTAAACTTAATCCTCTTTGTAAAAGGATTATTTAACTTGACTAAAAACTTATTGACAAAGGAATATTGGCATTGGGTTTAAATTAGGATTGGGCCCATATCATTACAATCTCCACCTTGGGCCCAAATCCATAATTCCTTTGCGTCTTCTTCGTTGAGTAACGCCACCATCTCTTCTTTGTCCTTTGACGATCCTTGTGACTCATACGCAGTCACTACCTCCATCCAGTCTTCTTTGCTTTGGTTTCTTTGCCAAACACAACTCGAGATTTTATAAGCTCCACCACGTTTTCCCGTCGTTTCCGCCAACGGATCTTTCGTCTCTTCTCCTCAGACGTGAAGCTTCCCTAATGACATTCCACCAAATACTTTTCACAATCATAACTTTGATTTTCTAATACTTTTCACAGTAGCTCTAATCCGTGAGATTCAACCACTGATGCGCATCTTCTAGTGGTTTCTCATCCTTTACGGACTTGCCGTTACCACGAGATGACCTTTTCTTCGAGGATGATTAGACGAACTAGTTTCACCGGAGTTCTGCAGTTTTCCAGTAAGACCTTCTTCTAGTCTTCTTCTTTAAGCTTCTTTATTTCATAGTTATGACCCTTCAGCTTCTTAGACAACGTTCTCCAATGCTTCTCCTAAACATGAGATACTCGTCTCCCTTCACCACTATTGGTGTTTAAGACGTTCTCTCATCAATCTTCCCTTTTTTTCTTGTTTAGCAGCCCCGTTGAGTCTTATCTAGCCTGGGATACTCGTCTCCCTTCATCATTCTTGATGTTTAAGACGTTCTCTCAGGTAACACTTTAACATACTTCCCTTTACTCCTTCCAAATTGTTTGAGACCTATTAGCAATTTTCCTTTGTTTCAATTGCTCCACCTTGAACTAAAACACCCACCTCGTCTTATCCGTCACAGGTAACGTTTCTTTCTCCTTACTAGCTCGTTACTATCGATAAGAAATAACAGTAGTTCCTTATTTATTATTTCTTCTTGTGCGAGGTGTCTCGATAGTAAAATTACTTTTTTCTTCTATTAGTGGATAGCACGAAGTTCACAGCAATGCTGCAACTTCTGATCATGTGCGTTTTCTTTTGACTGCTCGACATGATCAGTCGTAGTATCTATCTTGTTTGATACATCTTTCTTCTTTAGTACAGTAATGATAGAATTTCTTTCTGCATCATTAACTTCAAACTGGAACCATGTAGTTGATGCATCCTCATCTAAGTTTGTTGCATAATATGAGTTTGGAAAACTTTCAATGCAATACTTTGAATCCTTCTTGAATCCATCAAGCCTTTGATTCTCCTTTGATGATGGTTTATCATTACTTTTTTCTTCATATTTTGAAAGAAAATAATTATCTAGAGGCTTCCCACTATCAGCTTCCTTACTTGACTCGTTTTCTTCTGTTGAAAGAGAATCTCCACCTCGAGCTGATACCTTTTCTGTCACAAAACCATAAGGACTTGGCCCCTGAATCAGATTCTTACTGAAATACACCTTCTTTGACTTCTTTCGTTTAACTTCTTTCTCAAATTTTGGAGTATTCAGTTTGCTCTTCTCAACAGTTCCTTGAAGAAAGTATAACCCATCTTTGTATTTTCCTGAAATTACTTTCTTCTTAGCTTTGTAGAATTGAACCTTGAAGTTGTGTCCTACGTACCTACAACCTGATTTTTCTAACATCCCATACGAAATCAGGTTCCTACTCACTTCCGGCATGTATTTAACATCCTTGAGTATCACTTTAGTACCATCTAGATTTTGAATATGAATTTTCTCCGTTCCTTTGATGCTACCTTTAGTGTTATTAGCCATTAATACACTTCCTCCATCGTACTCCTTGAAATCAAATAAGACTTCTTTGTCATGTGTACTATGGAATGAACAACATGAATCCATGATCCATTCCTTGAGTGTATCTTGGTTGCAAACGGTTAACACTAATGGCTGCTCAGGTTCCTTTGTAAAATTTGCAGAACTTGGACGTCTCCTTCTTTCAGGACATTTCCGTTTCCAATGGTCTTCTTTTCCACAAATAAAACAACCTGTGTTGTTCTCATCAAATCTCTGATTCGCCTGAAACTTTCCTCTGCTTTTAGATCTCCCTCTCCAGTTATTGGAGTTTCCATTACCGTTCCCTGACCTCTTCTGAACTCTTCCTCGTGATTCAACATACAAACCTTCCGAAGCTGGTTTACTTCTGTTAAGTAATCCTTTCTGCTTAAGTTCTGCTTCTTTAGAATTAGCTGAAGTTACAACTTCGTTTACGGTAAGCGTTTCTTTCCCAGTTCCGTATTGAAGTGTGTGAACCAATGGTTCATACGCTTCTGGAAGTCCCGACAATAGTTGGATTGCTTGATCTTCATCTGATATGGTAACTTTGAGACTCTCTAAGTCTGCAATTAGCTTTAGAAAGATATCTATATTTTCTTCAATCGTCTTGTCCTCTTCCATCTTGTAGCACGAGAATTGTTTCTTCAAGTAGATTCTATTAGGGAGCGACTTCTTTTGGTAATTCTTTTCAAGTGCCTTCCACATGCCCAATGCAGTTGTTTCATGCATAATCTTCCTTAGAATTGAATCACTCAAACATGTTCCCAATAGACTTCTTACTCTAAGATCTTTGTCAGCCTTCTTTTGATCGACTTTTGCGTCCGATCCTTCTACTTCCTTTCCAGATTCTGTCAAGATCGTAAAGTCTTCTTTAAGAACTGAAAGTAAACCTTGGATCTCTAGCTGACCCATCATCTTGAACTTCCACATTCCGAAATCACCTTTACCATCAAATTTCTCCATCTCAAATCTTCCTAGAGTAGGTTCCATAATTCTAGCTAGCGCTTCTAATCAAACCTGGATTGCTCTGATACCACTTGTTAGGATTTAACCTCAATTTTGTGCTATAGAACTTGATGCCAAAACCTCTCTTTTATTCACTCTTAAAAGAATAAGGTTTCACAAGAACAAAATAAAGATCACAAGATAAAACCACAAGCAAAAACTCTATTTATTTGCTAATCACTCTTGATCTCTCTTTATCTCTCTTATTGCTCTTGTCTTCTTTTCTAATCGGATGTATTTTCTTGCTGCAAAAGCTCTCCTTATATAGTCACAACTTAAACTTAATCCTCTTTGTAAAAGGATTATTTAACTTGACTAAAAACTTATTGACAAAAGAATATTGGTATTGGGTTTAAATTAGGATTGGGCCATATCATTACACATACATTCCAGGTTGCATGCTTACCGTTTTCTGTTACGTACAATGGAATGTTTCTGTACCGTTCTGTTGCATACATCAACATCTCTTCCATCCCTTGAGGATAAACATTAAACCAGTTTACTCCAGTCTGCATCATTACCACACACAAAAAAAAAGCCTCAAAAACATTTCTTAAAATAGGTTTTATTTTGAATTGGTTGGTCTACATACCGGTTCTCCTAAAGGTAAACCGTTTTTAAGAGCATTTGAATAGACGAAACCTTCAGCTCTCGAGCCTCCCTTACCCGGTTCACATGCGGTATGCAAACAATCTTTAGCGTATCTGCTTGTGTACTGATTAATCCCTATGAAGTCTAATCCATTCTTGGAACTTTTAAGATCATCCTTTGTGAATTCAGGAAGATCTTCTCCAAGAATATCTAGCATTTCTCTTGGATATCTTCCAAACACAACCGGGTCCAAGAACCTGCATTTTCACACTCTTTGGGTTTTAAAAGTCCGGTTCGGTTTGGGGTGAAAATTAGAATCTTTAAACCAACCCGCGGGCTTACCAAGTCAAGTAGAAAGCTTGAGCTCTCTCAGCAGCTAATCTATCTGCTAAAGAATCACTAACCGGTTCAAACCAGATTGTGTTCATAACAATACCAATCTTTCCTCTTTGTTCTTCCTATATAAACCAAACAAACTCTGAGTTAACAAAACTGTTTTTGATATTAGAGACAAAGGCTACCATCAAAATTTGGATAGGAAGAAGTTGTTCTCGGATTTTTATCCAATTGGTGATAAGTGTATTGGTCATCACTCTTATATATTAATTGAGATCTATTAAAGTCTCTAATACTTAAACTTCCGATACGACTATGATCTTGATTTACCTGGAATTTCGTCCGGTATACATTGACTGCGGCTAGATGCGACCGGATAATGTTGTGAGCGGCGACAAGTGGCTCTATGTCGGAACCACCACGTGTGCAGTTTGAGAAAGTCTTGGAACAACGTGATGGCGGGTAAGTCCCTTTTCGGTAACCCAAAATCACTTGAACGTTTGGTTCGTTAAACGTAGTCCAGAACTTAACTCTGTTCCCAAAGTATTGGAAGCAAATCTCTGCGTAACGTTCAAAATCATCCCTGCAAAAAATATCAGTTGTTTTTACGTATCTACGCCAACGTTGTGACATGCATGTGTATAACTAACCGGACTTGGGGGTCAAGCCAACTTTCGTATCTAAGCTCTAGTTCTTGAGGAATGTCATAATGTGTCAAAGTGACAAATGGTTCCATCCCTGTGAATGATTTTGTGTTAAGTTTTGTGTTTTTTTCCTTTGGTTCTATCAGTTATTTATTACCTCTTTTGAGAATAGCATTGATCATTCTGTTGTAATGATTAATACCTTCCATGTTCACATCTCCAAACCTTCCCTCTACAAACACAAAAAGGGTTCTGAGTTCAGATGAAGGGAGATGTAAATCAAGAAAAAAAGAACCTCACTTGGAAGGATCCGAGCCCATGATAAAGAAAATCGATAGCTATTGACTCCAAGATCTTCCATAAGATCCAAGTCTTCCTGTTGAAAACATTTGTCTTTCTAGACATGTGCTTAGATGTTTGTATAAATGTGTAGATTTACAATTAAGTTACCGGATATCGATGGTAATGATCAACAGCGACTTTTCCATGGGATCCATCTGCGATTTTCCCTATGCAAATTGAAATATCAAGTAACTTGTGAAGACGAAACCCTAAAATTGAAATATCAAGTAACAAGAATGGTAATGAAACCCTAAACTTTTGAAACTTTTTTTCCTTTTTATGGTTAGATCACATTTCACAAAGGGTTTCCTGAGATGTTACCAGGGATGCTTGTGAAGACGTCCCAATTGCTTAGGGTTTTGCCGTCGGCTAAGTAAGCTCCTTCATACTGAGTATACCATAGGAGCACACAAAACAAATGATAAAAGTGGATTTTTTATTTGTTAACTGAGAACTGAAGTACAAGAAAGAAGATTTAAGGACCTGGTAAGCAGAAGAAGCAGTGCTAAAGAGGAAGTTCTTTGGGAAACTAAAATTTTCTTGGGCGTTAATCTCTCTCAGTGAGATATGATCATCATACCACCTTTTTGATGATGATGATGATGAGACCAAGGTTATGATGATGAAGCAGAGGAACCACAGTGGACACATTGATACTTTAAGTCTATAGATATTTTTGTATATTCAAGAGTAAGGATTATTTAAAGAGGATAGCGTTTGGCTTTGCACTTTTAGGTTGATAATGATGGTTCACCAATTTAGCTACAGCTGATTTGAAAATAGAAAACTGGGACGGATGAAAACTGGCAATACTATGCAAGATTTGATGGACCAACATAATGATATTTTTTCTTTCTTGGGAATAATTAATCTATTAAAGTTTATACTATACATGAAAATGACTCAAGATTTCCGGGACCCTCAACGATATTTTTTAAAAATTATCTCATATATATTAATTATGGAACATTGGTTAAGCGACAACTTTAAAGAACATCCTTACAGTGTCAAGCTTAGAAAACTCATCAAATTGTTTTTCAAATTTGATTGACCTTTACAAAGATTATTAGAAGCGTATCACTGAATGGACCACTGAAAACTTTATTTTATAACACCAATTTGAATATAATAAATAAATAACCTTTTAATGATTTTCTTTGATATTTGGTAATTTAATGTATCAAAAACACTTAAATGCTGATTGAGTACTTATAGTTTTGATAATATGCAACTACAAACCTTAATATATCTATAAAGTTCAAACAATTAAAATTAATATATTTTATTATATGACTATTTTGTATATATTTCGTTATATTCGTTAAGGTTTTTATTATATGAACATATTTATACATTTCGAATCTCCATCAGTACAATAAAATATTCTTAGGAAAAATATCAGGAGTATTCATTGTAACCATTAAGTACTTTTTCGTTAAAAATATAATTTATTTAAAGGAGTTGTATGACTTTTGGCCGAGTGGTCTAAATTAAGTGAAATAGAACAAAAATTTCTTTCACTTTAAATAATATGTAACAAATGATCATTTATTTATTATGTTATAAAGTATGTTTTGTAAGTGAAATAGAACAAAATCAAAAAAAATAATTCGATTAAAACGAACAAAAACCAAATAAATACAAACTAAACCGAATATAAACCAAATCAACTAATGTTTATTGATTTTGATTAAAGTCTTTTTTTACCTAAAAACTAACCTAAACCGAACCCGTAACTAAACTGAAATGCACACTCAAATGTCACTACTTGAGAAAGAATGCTAAGAAGATTAATAGATCGATATATTCAATCAAATACTATTATCTATATTTGTTATATTATGTTATTATATAATCTACGACATTAATATTGACATATTGCTAGATTGTAGTTTAAAGATGTCATAAATTTATATATATATATATATATATGTGAGACGTATATATTGTAAGATAGAATATATGTTTCTAACTGACGAATGCTAAACCGTAAATACCAAATATCACTCTTCTAACTTCTATATAAAAAAAGTAGCCTACCATGATTTATTCACTTTGCGCACATAGGCGGGGTTACCAACTAGTTATTCATAATAAAGCATGTATCTCACAAAAGATCGCTAGGTACATCATTTAAGCCATTGTCGTCTTCAATAAAAGGACATTTGGTACATCGCTGTAGCCATTGTTGTCTTAAATAAAAACTAAAAAGAAAAACCAAATTGTTTACCTTTTGAGAAATATATATATTTTTTTTAAAAAACTAAAAATAAATAAACAGAGTTTCATCGACATATTATAATATCAGTACTGCAAGAGTGGCTTGATAATAACAAGGAGTAGCAACATACACTTTGAAAGTAGAGACAATGCCCAAAACGCGAAGATGTTCACTAGTGAATGATAAAATAACAACAAAGAAAACGCTAAACGCTAAACCGCTTGAAACAACAAACCGATTCTTTTTTTTTTTTCGGTTTCCAGCAGAAGTCAATACCCGAACCTCTTTACCCTTTCTTTCTCAAAGCCTTAGCCCACCCGCAAACAAACGGGCAATGAGATTAAACGCAAAAAGGTGCGTTCTTGACTTCCTTTTGGAAAATCTCACATAAACAAGAAACAAATATTATCATGAAAAAAAAAACTCCTAAACCTTCCTCCTTTTTTCACTTCTACAGAAACATAAACCAAACTATACGTTAATAAATCATTAACTATTCCAATAAACATATAGAGAAAATTGTTTACCTGAATAAAAACTTTGATCATGCCCCGTCGCATGCCAAGGCAGCTTTGATCCGCTCCACAGTGCATTTAATCAGACTATTGACTGTAGCCACCGAGCCTAGAGAGAGCTTAGCCGTTGGAACAGAGTCAACAAGAATCTGAAACGCTACGGTGAGTAGCGAACCACCGTTACTTGCGGTGGAAGTAACCACTTCGAGATTATTTCCTGCTCCTCCTCCTTCAGCTCCTGCACTAGCATTCACTCTTGAAGATCCGTCAGGCAATATAGCGAACCCGGATGGCAACAAAGCAACATAATCTGGATCCCCGCCGCTTAGGACAACGTTCATAGCCATTATGTCGACCGGTGCGTATATCACATACGATCCTGATGCGTCCGTACAGCTTTCTTGTAAGATTAACATGTTGCTCTGTCCTGAGTTCGCGCTCTGTTACCAAATCATGAAGAATGTTCAAAACCAGAATGCATGATCAAAAAGATTGAAGAATATATTAGAAATATAGCCTAACTCAACCCAAAAAAACTTGATCAAACCAATGTGGGATTTTAATAGTCCTTCTGGAAATATGAGTGAAAACAGTCATCACTGATATACATAAATAAAATGGACCACATATATACAACATAAATAAAAATCTATTTATTTGAGAAAACCATATGTCATCTACTCCGATACCATATTAAAAATTTATGACCTACTCCGATACCGTATTATGACCGGATCTGAAAATTTGATCACAAACATTTATTAAAAAAAGAATTTAAAAATCAAAAAGAATTGGGAGACAAAACCAATATTTTATTAGGTTGGCCTAAATCCGACGGCCTAACTCATTTCAAAAACTAGTAAGTTGAAAATTGTCATAAAGGAAAGAAAAATTGCTAAAAATATCACAAGTTAATTACTACTTTTCAAATATATCCTCAGTCAAAAATATATTAACATTTGGGTTAACACTTTAGTAACTATTGTTTAGTGTTTAATATTAAGAGTTGGAGTTGAATTTTTAAATGCTTTATAAATATTTATAAAAAAAAATAGTTTGGTCTATTTTCAGTATGAATTTAGGGTATTTTTGAAAAAAGTTATTGAATTGTGGTATAATTGAAATTTACCCTGAAAGAAATGTTGACTAAAGATCTTTGTCCTAGACAATGGGAGACTCTAATAGAAGTAGAACATAATCTTACATTGACTCGGAAGAGGGAGACAGAGTTCCCAGGATCACGCCCATTAGCGATATGAGCCATTTCTTGAACCAAGCCACCGTTTGAAAGTATGTCCCACTGCGAAATCAAGAACCCTAATTCAAGAAAGTTCTATCAAGAATGTTTTAAAAAACAAAAAAGGGCTTGGTTCTTTACCTCGCTTCTAGAGTTTTCGTCTCTCAGAAAATCAAACACACGTTTAGGTGCCACTGGGATCCAGAACGAAGTGGCTGCGCTCAAGACTATCCCAGGAGGCCTTCCCGGGTCATCCATGCTCTTCCTGGTCATGACCCGAACGTCGTCGGATCCTGTGGTGGCCAGTGTCGTCCAGGCGTGTGCATTCGACGCGCCTACTCCACTACAGAAGCTCATCACCATCCTCTCAGCCAGCTTCATCATGCTCTTTCTCCCCTCAGGACTCGTTATCACTATTCATAATTACAACCAAGTGAATGGACCCAATAAAGTAATTTATATTTCAATTTAATCTCATAGTTTTTAGCTATTATTTTTTTTATCAAATTGGCCCTCAGAGTAATCTGATTTCCTTTGCATACTTCTTTTTATAATATATGAATTTTAGGGAATTTTTTATTTCAAAATAATTGAAATTTTCAATTTTTTCTATATAAAAAGTTTAATGTTATTTAACATTTGTGACCAGTTACATAATACAATTTTATTAATTATATTAGTTTTATTTAATGATATTTTTATGTAACCAAAGTAATTTTGTACATTTTTAATCTGTGTGTATTAATTTTAAACATAAATTGAAATAAAACACGTGGAGTAATAAATAAGAACGTACCGGAAAGATCACCGGTTGGAATGTTGCTGGCCATCGAACTGGCGAGCCGCTCGCATTGGCGGTCAAGTGTAGCCAACCAACGTTTTGCACCAAAAGCTAAACCGCTATTAACCAACGGTTTATACATGGTGTGAACCGATCCATCATCCACCTCCGTGTGCTCTACCCATGTCACCTTCAACGAATGCATATAAAATATAAAGTACGCTTTAAACTCTCCACCTCATACGTTAAAACCCTTTAGATTATACCTTAGAATAGCCATTCTGCAGTTCTTGAATCAGACAACCAGATGGTCTTCTTCTGCTTCTGGTGATGGGACTAGGTCGCAGGCTGTCCAAAGAGACATCAACAACCGCCCAAGTATTGTCGCTGTGCTGCTTACAGTACCTTACAAAATAGTTCTCACGTGTCGGAACAAGTGGTGATGGGACTTGAAACTCAGCTGTCATCTACGCGTAACACAGAAAAAAACAAATACAACTTGGTTCAGAATAATAACTTGTGAAACAAGTAATCAAATTTAATAGGTTTTTTCTAAAGCCTCATACCACTTGTAGTGCACCATTGTAGTTCCCTGCAACGCCAGTAGAGAGAACTTCTAGCGTCAATGCTCTTGATACGATCCCGCAGAACACACAAGACCATTGGTTCTATTACATAGAAAGAAGATCATAAGTGTCAAATCTTTGTTAAGGTTTTGAGAAAAAAAAGATAAAGGAAACAGATTGTTACCACATCCATTAGAATCTCAACGAGATTGATATGGTTCATGATGACGACCGTGGACTCTCTAGAGGCTTCTGATCTCATACCGACAGGTTTTGGTCCAATTCCTCTAGGGAACGTTCGAAAATACTCTTCCTCATTGAGAATCTCAACAGCATTATCGCTTGGAACCCACAAGGGATCACTTATTTGAGCCATCCTCACAAGTTCTTCCATGGCAGCAACAGCTAACTCAACAATCATTGGCTTATCAGCATCAGAAGGGATGGAGACCGATCTCATAATGTCGCTTGTTCCATACATGTCCCCTAAGAAACCTGTCTGGCTACTGTTGGTGTTCCCAAAGTTGCCAACTTCAAGATCAAGGGAGCGAGATGGAATGTGGTGTGAAGATGTGAGCTGAGGGAAAGGCGAGGAGGAGTGAGCCAACAATGGCTTCCCTACGTACTTTGCAGCTATGGCAGAGATTCTATCGATTTCTTCACGTAGACGTGCATTTTCAATCCTCAAATGCTGCTCATCAAATGACATTTCTCCTATGGCAGCAGGGCCACCACAGTTTGGGCATGTTGCGTTGTTTAGTGCATCCTTGTACCTATTGTTCTCTGCTCTGAGCTTGTCGTTGTCTGACTTCAGAATCGAGTTCTCGTGCCTCTCATGTTGTGCCTATAAAGATCATGATACTCTCTTCTTTAGGTTTTGAGCTCATCAAGAGTATAAAGCACCCCAAAATGGATAATTATATCTAATAACCAACAACTATCCTTGATATTGGACCAAAACTATGTAATAACTAACTATACATGTGTTTTAAAGATGGCTTCATATATGTCTAAACTGAATCAAATGTGGTAGTAATGATAGCCTGAATTCATTGATTAATACGAAAAATAAACAACATTAATGAATATTCGAGACCAATTCATGCAGATTAAATGAAGATAATGAGTTACTCATCAAAACTAATATGCAAATTAAATGAATATAATGAGTTACTTATCAAAACTAGTTCTAGTAATATACCTTCATTTGGGTGCGCTTGTTTTGGAACCAAAACTTGACTTGAAGAGGTTCTAAATTTAGCTCTCGGCTCAGCTCTTTTCTTTGCTTATCGTCAGGATGAGGACACTCCTTAAAGAACCTATAAGTCGAAACAAAACAAAAATAAACATAAACCCTAATCCCAAAACATTAAATAGTGTGAAATTTTTTACTTACGATTCAAGCTCTTGAATCTGGCGTTGAGTGTGACGGTGGTAACGCTTCTTTTTGTTGGGACGCTGATTAGGATCTTGAAGCTCTTCTTCTAGTGGATTCTCCATGGTGACTTCTGCGCCAGACTTAGTCTCGAAATCGTCTTCTCGGCTCCCAGTGAGACCCAAATCGTTGTCGGAGTCTTTTGGGGTCATATCGAACATATTATGATGAGAATCGAACATGTTTGGATGATACATGATGAATGTTGATGATTACTGATCCCGTTTTTTTTTTCTTTTGAGCTTTTGAACTCCCTTCAAATCTACAAGATGATTATCCAAATCATTTTCTTTGATTTAAATCAACTTTCTACTCTATAAGTATATCCCACTGTCCAAAATCGAAGATAAAATGGTGTATATATATACGAGGATCAAAGTAGAAACGGAAGATGGATCTTGGTGTTATGGAAAGTAATCCTCTAGATATTATGAAACTATATATACGTTTAATCTATATATATTTATATTGTCTTTTTCACATTTCAAAACGAAAAGCTAAATATTGGTATTATGTCTATTTTTATGGTTGACGTTTATATAAGCATATGTTTTTATCTTATCAAAAAGGCTATGAATATTAATGCACCCACTACGTGACATAAGCTTTGCATATTAAAAAACAAGTTGTCCGGAAATTTAAGTTAGAAAATGATACATGAAGATTCCAGATGAATATTTAAGTAGGTAGAATGTTGAATAATAATATAACAAAATCTGAGAAAATTTGAAGTAAAACACTATAAGAACATAATGTTTTAAGAAGACACTGTTCTAAGAAAACTCAAGCACATAACTATCCATTAAATTTATCCAAAAAAAAAAACTATCCATTAACCATTAGAATATGCATATATACACAAAGAAGACAATCAATCTATATATAAAAACAATAGTGATAGAACTAATCTTGAAAGTCACAAACATCATCGGATCTACAAAAAACGCAGAGGTAGACAAAGAAGAAAAAGGGATTATTTAACCAAAAACAAAAGAGATTGCCTATTTACAAAACCCTATTTTTTTAATTAGATTCCATAAAAGGAAAAAGTTAAATGGTTTTACTTACTTTTTAGAGTGATTCCAAAATTGATATTGGTTGGTTGAAGCAAAGCCGATTTGTAAGGGGAAAAAAATTCAAAATCTGCATACAGATTTGTTTTTCTGTTTTTCCTTTGAAGTGTTTGGTTTGGGATCGATATTAATGGTATCTCTCTCTACATAAAAGTTAGCGAGATGGAGAACTTCACAGGATAACAAAGCAAAGCAAAGACGTATTTTTAGTAGAAAAAAAAACAAGATATACATTTTTCTCTCGGTGGAATTCGTTTAATTAACTTTCGTCTTATTAGACTCTTAGTTTAACCCAAAAAATGTTTTCAGTAAAACTTTAAAAGGTAAAAAAAAAAATATTGGAAGAAGGTTATTAAAAAGGTAAAACTAATTGAGAAAAATAAAAATTAACTAATAGGAGTATTCATAAATGTGTACACATGAGTTGACATTAAGTCAATGTCCTATTTTACATTTACTAGTAAAACTTCGTCAAACTCAAAACACTTTTACACTTCTACAACTCCAAAGAGGTTTATTCTTTTGTAGCTTTTTAGATAAAAGAAAATGCAGATCATAAAGAGATTTTCTAAAAAATGAAGAATGGATCCGGTTAGTGTGAATGAACATGCAATATATAGATCCCATTCCTCAAAGAAACAAAGAAGTATTCACATGTATATATATATATATATATATATATATAGAGAGAGAGAGAGAGAGAGAGATCTTACCTTTGTACATACAAAGAAACCCTAGATCGTACACTTCTATATTTTTTTGGGGTTCTCTTCTTGTGGAGAAAGAAAGAGATGGATGGGGAGATATGAAAGAATCAGAAGGGCACCGGTTAATAGCCTAGTCAAGACATAACCGGTGGTTTTGAGAGGATTCTCTTAAAACCGGCAAGAGATAGCTAGTATCACTATTCAGAAGGAAAAAGGGATGATTTTTGCTGTCAAACAAACAAATGGAGAGAAGAGGCTGAAGGAGGAACTAAAGGAGAGGAAGAAGAAGAAGAGAAAGAGGTGAGGAGAGGATGTGGTAGAAGGCAAAGGAGTTATTGCGAAATGCATAGAGAGGGTGCATTGCATTTATGATTATCGAAAGGTCCATTAATGCTTTTAGTGAGAGAAAATTCATACCACTACTTATAGATATATTTTCTAGATATAGAGTTTCAGTTCATCAGTTTTGAAAATACCTTTTAAAAAATCACAGTTTCTCTTTGACTTCACGGGTTCTCGTAGGTAAGAAAAACAATAGAGGAATAATTAACGAAATTTTCAAAATGATTAACTTACTACATATACTACAGATTATATATATATATACTGTATATGTTCATCGTTATAGTATATTTTATGTATCCTATATCAGATTAATACGTATTTGCATGTGTTGTACATATTGCACATTGATTACATGTATGTCCAAGAAGATATATGGACATATAAATGCTTTGTATGGCTTACACTTTACACAACCACTTCGTATAATTTATGTCAGTCAATAATGCATCATGATTATGATTCCCTAAATAAAATTTAAATGCAGTTGTTTACAAATTAGCATGATGTTTGAGCCTAATTAAAATTTGTACGGAAACCTGCAGGTATTATATTATTATGGAAGAATTGCCAAATGTGACTCAAAACTTGGAGTCAAACCCAAAAGAATACCCAAACTTGGGTCAAAGGTAAAAGTAACTTAAAAGGCTATTGAAATTACAACTACCCCCCTTGTGAACAAACAAAAAAACGGAAACTTTTTTACGTTTCTAACCCTCGCAAGTCGTCTGTTCAGACGACTTGAAAATAAGTCGTCCAGACGACTTAACTTAAAGTCGTCTGGACAGTTATTCTTAAACATAATTTAAAAAATTTGTAAAAAATATTTTGATAAGTGAAAAATGGGAATTATGTAATTAACATATGTCTTAAGAGATATAAATTAAGATATAACAAATTTCAATTGTTTTCAGCATAGATGAGTGAAAGTAGTGTGTCATGATATTCTTTAGCTTATGTTTCATCAACATATGTTGTAGTATTGTATGTGTTCTTAGGGTTAGATTTTGGAAAGCATTAAAACCGTTTTTGAAAAATTTTAAAATTACCTAAGCTTTTTCATTTCTGTGTATAGTAAACAGTATTGAAGTATAATTTGATTTTATAACGTGGTTAGCTAGTTAATTTAGTCATTTAAGTTTAGGGGTTCAGTTTAGGGTCTGGGACGACTTAATATTTAGTCGTCTATAAACGGACGACTAAATATTAAGTCGTCTGATGTACATTATCCGCCAGACGACTTATTTGAACCGGACGACTGTACTTTTAAAGCTAACCGGATTATTTACCCAATATATAAGGTGATTTTTTTTTACTCACTTTTTAGCGAAATTCAGAAACCCTAACGCCGTTTCTCTCAAAGGTGATTTCGAGGCGATTTTGATACGATACAAAACCAAGGTAAATCGAAGGCTTCTCTTGCAGATTTATGGGTTTTTATTAGGATGGATGTTGTTTTCCTTTACTTTTACCGTTTGGTTTTGTGTTTTCAACGCTTTCGGGAAATTTTGGTTTCAAATTAGGGTTTCAAAAATTGGGTATTTCAATCGACTTGTTGTTTAGTTAGGTTGGATGTTATTTTCCTCTCATTTTACGGTTACGATTTGTGATTTCAAGCAATTTGTGGATATTTTCATTTCAAATTAGGGTTTCAAAGATTTGGGATTTCAATCGATTTGTGGTCTAGTTTGGTTGGATGTTGTTCTCCTCTCATTCGTCTGGTCAGCTTTCAAATGTTCTACTGGAAGTCTTGGTAGACTTATAATTAAGTCGTCTGGAAAGTCTTCCAGGTGGACGACCCAGACGACTTAATCTAAGTCTTTCAGGTGGACGACCCAGACGACTTAGAATTAAAATGTTTCCAATTCGTTTCTTGTTTGCAGATGGCGAATCAGCATGAACCTCACTTCTTGAAGCCTCTGCTTCCTTGTTTCGAGTGTGGCGTGGTATACACACGCTCTCTATTTCTCCTCTGTTTATTTCCTTTGCTTATCTTCTCCTTTGTTGACTTGTAGCCAATACCACTTGCCTTCTACTCAAAACACGTACAAGGCAAGCCGAACGAAGGAAAATGGACACTACGATCGGACGCTTCACACCAAACTTGGGAAGTTATACAAGAAGGAAGAAGACTCACCGATGGTTGGGAAGACTTCGCCCAAACACACTCCCTTTGCATCGGTGACATTCTCGTGTTCAAAAAGGAAGGAGACATGGTATTTCATGTGACTCCTTTCGGTCGTAGTGGTACTGAGATTCAGTATACATCTCCTCAAGGGGATGATGCTGAGGATTGTGCCTCAACTTCCTCGCCTCTTCCTAAATGATGGATGTTTGTCTTGCTATTGTCTTATTGTAATGGATGACTTCTATGTTGTTGTCCCCTTGTTTCAACTTTTATAACTACAACAACTCCTTTTATAACTTATGAGTAATGGATGATCAACTTTTATAACTACAACAACTCCTTTTTCCTCTATGTACAAACCATGGTAACACCATTGTGGATGGTCTTAGTAGACGACTAATAATTAAGTCGTCTGGAAAGTCTTCCAGCCGGAAGATTTGTCAGACGACTTAATTTATTAGTCGTCTAAGAAACACAAATTCTAACACAAATTTAAAAATTACCTAAGCGTGTTCATTTCTGTGTATAGTAAACATTATTGAAGTATAATTTGATTTTATAACATGGTTAGTTAGTTAATTTAGTCATTTTAGTTCAGGATTTCGTTTTAGGATCTAGGACGACTTAACATTTAGTCGTCTGTAAACGGACGACTAAATATTAAGTCGTCTGATGTACATTAGTAAACATATAGAAAATGAAGAAGTTCACTAAACATTGCCGCAGACGACATAGAAGTAAGTCGTCCAGAAGACTTAAAGGTAAGTCGTCTAAAGAGGTCACTTTTGCAATTGAAAATTAAATGGGACGACTTAATTCTAAGTCGTCCGGCTTTGTTAGTTAAAAAAAAAAAGTCCAGACGACTTATATATAAGTTGTCTACGAAAAAGGGCTAGTTTTGCATTTGACCGAATCGTGTCAGATCTTTGACTATTGCTGAACGACTTATAATTCAGTCGTCTCTGAGAAAGTTAAAATTTCAATATTTTATTCAAACTAGACGACTTAAACTTAAGTCGTCCTAGGTTAGTTTTGTAATTGAAAAATAAAACTTGAAATTTAACTTTCTCCAGACGACTTAATTGAAAGTCGTCCAGACAGACGACTTAATTTAAGGTCGTCCGGATGAAGCAAGGTTTGACCAGAAAACTTGGGAAAACTTCTGGACGACTTTGCTTTCCTGGACGACTTTAAATTAAGTCGTCTGTCTGGACGACTTACAATTAAGTCATCTGGAGAAAGTTAAATTTCAAGTTTTTGTTTTTCAATTACAAAACTAACCTAGGACGACTTAAGTTTAAGTCGTCTAGTTTGAATAAAATATTGAAATTTTAACTTTCTCAGAGACGACTGAATTATAAGTCGTCCAGCAATAGTCAAAGATCTGACACGATTCGGTCAAATGCAAAACTAGCCCTTTTTCGTAGACAACTTATATATAAGTCGTCTGGAGTTTTTTTTTTTAACAAACAAAGCCGGACGACTTAGAATTAAGTCTTTCGTTTTGACCAGAAGACTTATCAGTAAGTCTTCTACATACAGATGACTTAAGAGTAAGTCTTCTACGCGAACAGATCTTGAAAAAAATTCAAATTTGTACCTTAAACTAGGTGAGATGACTTCGTTTGCACACAGGGTCTTCTCCAACCACCCAGAATCTCAAACGAAAGCAACCGTAAATCAAAACGAAAGAAATATGGCTCTGTCAACCGTAAAATATTTTGAATCAAAAGCTTGAGTTTTTTGGATGAATATGGAGAGAAAGTGAAATAAATGTTGTTTTTAGTTCATAACAGGTCGTACAACGTTGTTGAACTATTCATTAAAGGGCATTAAAAGCTCCAAACAGGTAGTACAAGGTTGTTGAACTATTCATGGTAGTGGCAATACTGTAAATACTTGAAGATGATGAGGTTGAGACAGTAAAGAAGCCATTTTCGAAAAACCAAAAAAAAAAAAGGTTAATGGCATTTTCGTAGATAAAATGCACGTGTGGGGTGAAAATCTCAAAAAAAAAATGAGTCAAACAGAAAAGGTTAGTTTTCTGTTTGACTCCAAGTTTTGAGTTACTTTTGCAAAAAGGCTTATTATTATTAGCTTCTTTGATGGTTGATTAGCGACGATATTAATTTGTATAGCAAGAACCTTGTACGACTACATTCGTGGCTTTTAATTATACTGTCATCATGAAAATAATTACACATTTTATTTGAAAGTAAGATTCTATACAATTCGAGTGGTTGGTGCAAGTTTAAGAGAATACTTTAAAAGTTTCAGAATCCATGATATTGACCTGGATTGTTATAAAAACAAACAACTAATGAATCCAGGATTTTTTTCTGGACTATATAAACCTATTTTTCTACAACTCTGCATACATCCCAATTTACACATTGACCAATCTAAAATCATGTTCCATCAGTATATAAAGTACTTCCTCTATGTCGAAATAAAAGATTTTTATAATCAATGAACATCATATTTTTCATAAAATTATTTTAATACAGGTTATTCATAAACAAAAGTACAACATAATTTATCATGGTGTAGTGTAAATATAAAGTTCTAAAGACTATCGTTTTACAACCATTCCATCCTTTTGGCAGATGTCAAACTGATTGTCTCAGGTTAGCTGATGAATTACTACTATAACGAACCCCCTAAGTACACTATCATACAATGATTTTTTTGGCAACCTATATAATTATCTTTACAAAGGAAAATATATTTATTTATTAATAGGAACATACTGGATCAAAAATTTCATCTCTATTTTTTCGATAATAGAAATTTTTTAAAATAGAAATGTGTGGAGATGCCCTTAATACTAAAATACAAGTAATAAGTATGAGATAACTTTCGGGATTGGACCCACTTTAGAGGCACAAAAGAAAGCGATGAGATGGAAACTACGTAAGCTCCAAGAGTATCTAAAAATAAATTAAAAAGGTCAAAGTTATATTTAATGGCAGCTTGGATTAATTGGAGGATAAATTGGCCACTCCATTGACTCAGGTAGTTGGGGAGTAATATCCTTGTGGACCATTGTCCAAGAAACAGCTCACACATTATGAATTACATCACATACATATACGTACATTGAACTAATGTAAACATTCATGCTAACATACATGTGTATGATGTGTGAAATATAGTACATATATATACAATAATACAAATAGATTGTCAGTGTTTTCTAGATTTATGTGACGTGTTATGGTATGTGAGTGAAGTTGAATGAATCTAAAGATGACACACCTCATTTTTAGGAATATTGCTCAAATACACAAACGATCTATATACGCGTAATTAACACCGTGTGGAAGTATATGAGATTTTCGTGGATTTAGAAAACGGAACTCTATATAGTAATGCAAAAACATACTGAACAAATTTCTCATAAAACACACTTAAAAACACGTAGAAAATTACTATTACAAATATTAAAATAATTTGGGTGGGGGTCCTATGTTTCTTTTACGCACGACCCTGCATATATACATGTATAAATGTTAATATCTACATATATAATGACTATTAAATGTTTGTGTAGCAACCCTAGGTCTCTTGGTTGGAAGAAGGTTGGTTGACATTTGTCTTATATAGAAAAGGTTGAATTTTTGTTCAAAGGTTCGAGATTTGACAGTAACTCATTTGGTAGGCAATCTTTTTTTTTTTGGAACATGGTGAATTTGCGTTCTCCAATTTGAGTTTTTGACACTTGAAAGTGCCTAATTTAAACAGTACGTGTACTGATAAAAAAAAACTATTGATCCAATTTGTAACAACATGTGACTCATAATACCCCCAAAGCAGTGTTGTGTGCCCTTAATTGTATTTAGCTGTTGACCCCTACATGAAGGTTATATTGCACCATTTTTTGATTAGATTGGCCATAAACCGATGTGAAAGTGAATACATCATCTTAATATAAATGGGATGATGTAAGCAGTAAGTATTATCAATAAAATAAATGGATGATGTGTGGAGTGGAACATTACATGCATAGTATATCCACACTTAATGTGCTCTAAACTAATGCACTCATTCACCCAAATCGTGATTATATATGTCAAGATCTGTTAAGATTAGCTGTTTTTCTCTTGCATTTGTCGTCTTCCTTATGAATTTTCAGATATAACTGGCCATTTTTAATCATTTTATTTTGATTTTGTAGCTTAAAAGTTAGAATGGATCACGAAGTACTTAAACTTAGTCCGTTAATTATGCTGATCGTTTAATATTACTAATTTATGCACCTACTGTGTAATTCTGCGCTTTAGGTACTTTTAGTATTTTAAGAATTTGCTGTACTGATACACTAATACTCATAGTTAACCCACGTAGGGAGAACAATAGCTAAATGCCTTATTATTAAATGATTAATAGTTACATTTATCAAAATGTTTCTGTCTCATTAATTTATATACATGTTCGTCGACCTTAGCTGTTCCATTTGGTTCATATCTATATAATACATAGTCAAAAAAAAATGATTGCCTACGATTTAAAGTATTGACCATCATATAATTAGTTATGAAAATTAAATTAATGTATATCTATTTATACGAAATATATGTTATAATATGATAATATCCCTCAATTTAGTAATGTAATATCATGAGTTTAATTTTATTAATCTAAAAAAAAAAGATAAACGTTAGAGATATCAACTAAGCTTAATTCTCAAGTTTATCAATTAAAATCTGATCATCTAACCATAATTTAACTAAAATTTGATTAATCATCACAAAAAAAGAATATCCGAAAATTAGTTAAATTATTCTCTAATGGATCGAATTTTAATTAATGAAAGAGATAATTAAACATGGTCAACATCTCAACGTCCATGTCACTTTTTAAATTTAAAATAAATTAAGTTCATGATGTTAACTACATCTAATCTATTAAATTAGAGTCTATGACTTTTCTATGTGTGATATTTTATTTTGACTATCTATTACAAAGTTAATCAAAATATACATAATTTAATTATAATATTTTTTAATATCTTAATCAAAAGAAATTAAACAATTTTTTTTAAGAAAAACTAACAATATCTTTTTAAAATTTATTTTTGTAATTAATTAATATAAATTATAATTATAAATAAAATGTAATTATAAATTAACATTAATTCAGTTTTGATTTTAAAACAAAAATTTTAAACATAAAAAAAATATCTAATCCTATTAAATTAGAGTCTTATTTTATCTACTAATAAAAAGTCATTGGATCATTTCATTAGTAATTTTTATTATATTAAAAATAAGATCTATATATTAGATCATTTGTATAAAATATACTATCACCATGACACACATAAAAAATATTCTACTATAAACTATTTATTTTTGAATATTTTATATTTTACTGTAACAAAATCTTATAAAATATTTTGATTATTAATTTACATTATTCATTAAATTCATTATTATTATTAAAATATTATAAATTAGTATTATTTAATTTCAAATAAATAATTTTTTTATTATATAGTATATTAATTTATAAAGTTAGAAACATACATTTAAGTTTAATAAAAATAAATGATACAAGATAAAAAGTTATATTTTATGATTTTATGATTTTTTATTTTATAGTTTATGGTTTATGTTTGTAAATTAAATAAAAGAAATTTATTTTATTTAAATTACAAAATCTTAAAAATAAATTTTGATCAATAAGAATTATAAAAAAAATTTAATCCATTCATTAGAAAACATCAAAAATAATAAAATGGGTTAAATTGATAAATTATTATTTGATTATGTTTATTTTTTTAATAATATATTAAAATACAAATAAATTATATATTAATATCTGTTGTTTCATAAAAATAAAAAATATGAAAAAATTATATATAATTATATATTAATAATATCAAACAAGACATATTAAGTTACATAATACAAAACACCAAATAGTAATACATATTTTATCAATTTATCATGAAAAATAAATTTAAATATCCGCACGGACGTGCATGTTAAAATCGAGTTTTAATTATATTTTACTGACAATTACAAATTAAAATTTTAAAATATATTTTAAAAAAGAGGTTGTTAGAATTGTTTTAAATATTTATTTATAGTTTAATTAAAAAGATATTAAAATATATCTGATCTATTAAGTTTAAGTCATATTTTGTTTTTCATGTGTTATATTTTAATTTTGGACTATTAAACACATGTTCATCTAAATCATTAAGATTACATGATATAACATATTTATTTATACATGTAATTTGTCATAAATATGTTTAACCAATTTAAATCAAATTAGTCATTAATCCGAAATCAACCCACAATGTATTTCGAAAATAAAACCACATGTACATAATAAAAAAATCACATATCTTACATTCCTTAATGTTTATAATTTTTTTCAAAAAAACTAATCAGTTCTAACTGGAATCATATATATTAAATTTAATTTTTAACATATCATATATTCACTAATATATCCAATTAAAAAGCATAAAAACACATTCAAAATAGATCATATAAAAATTAATTTTCTAAAAGGTTTCAAACCATATTATATTGGATGGACAATTAAGGTTAAGGTTAGTAGGTCAAAGTGACACATTTAAAGTTAGAGTTGGTGTAAACTTCTCGGTGTCACTTCATATACAAATACTTATACTTCCTCTGTTCCAAAAAGATCCATGTTTTAGAAAAAAAAATTGTTTCAAAAAAATACATTTTTATCATTTTCAATGCATTAATTAATGGTAAATTGTAATTTTCAAAGTGTTTATTAAAATCCTATTGGTTAAAAATTGTGGGGAATAGTTAACTACGAAAAATAATGCATTGGAAACTAAAATATTATATGTTTTCTTAATTAGTGTAAAAACTCTAAAACATACATCAATTTGAAACAGAGAGAGTATTAGGTATTCAGAGCTTTGGGACGACATACGATTCTTCTAGAAGGTAAAAACAACAAACTTAAATAATATATAAAATAAAATAAATATTTAACTATTAAAATAAAATTTAACCGCGCATGGCGCAGATTCTATTCTAGTAACAACATTAAAATAAAGAATATTTGCATAAATAACATATATTTTGTGTAGCTAAATATGCATTAGTTTAGTCATGCAATGGTCAAAATATTTCAAAGGTAGCCAAGAACTATTTTTCCTTAATTTATCGCATAAGTAAATTTGTCATAAATAAAGTTAATTAAATTTGTAACAAACAAAAAAAACGACGCCGTAATTTGAAGGGCTTCCTGAACTGCAAAGCATGAAATGACATGTAGCTGGTAAAACGACAGGTAGTTCACTTCGTTTAGAGTAAACGACAAGCTGTGTAAAAGGTGCATTGAATTAGAGGAGGGTAATTCGGTAAATGAATGGAGCTGAAACGCCTTGGAGTTGTGGGGACGTCATCTTCTAAATAATACCTAGTGGGAAAGTGCTACTTCTGCTGACCAACCAACTCATTTATTGCCTTCAAATTTCTTTTCTCTCAATGTGTCATTTTAAACGCCAACATCAAAATTCTAAATTCAGAAATTTTATTATATTTATATTTTCATTTTACATTTTAGGTCCAAGTGAATGATTATTTCAGTAATTTGGAAACAAAGTTTCAGACAATGAATCATGTCTTAATTTTTGAATCTTAGCACACTTTGAGAGTATGCATCATTTTGTTATTGTTTTTTTCTTGAAAATATGAGTATACTTCAGAATCAATATAAAAGGATCAATATATCAAATTAAGAAACTAAACATTACAATCTTAATTGCTATTTCATTGTAACTCAAAATTCTGAAAGCTATATAACTTCTTTGTTTAAAGCAATTTAAGTTTGTTTAGTACTATTAAAGAAGAAACCAATAGTCAAATATTTGGAGACAAATGTTTGCTAGTATAATATTACTTGCCAGAGATTATCGATTGTATATGATTAACCTGAATAGGAATGCTTACTTACTATTTAATGTAGTCTATATGGGCCTGAGCCTCTCTACTCAATATCATTGAAAAATTGTCTGTTTATAGGTTTAATGTATGATACACTATATTTAAAAGCATAATATGTTGAAAGTTTTGTAAAGAATAATTAGTAAAGAATAATTAGTACAAAACCTTGAAAAATTACTGAAAACTCTGAAATTACGCTAAATTGAACTTTTAGCTTAAACTTTTCACTTAAACAATGAACAGATTCACAGTCCAACGAATATGAACATTGTCAACTTCCGTAATTACAAATTAAAATATCAGGCCGTCAAGGCAGCCTCATGTAATTGATGAAGTCTCTCCGGCCACTACATATCTGAACTACGCATCATTGTTAAAGCATGTACGTCTAAGTTTTTACATGACTAGACAGTTTACAGATAGTTGTTCAAAACAAAAGTTGTTAAAAAACACATTAATCTACGGATCATTTGTGTTCTTTCTACATGTCTTCAGTATTACAATCCGTTATATTAAAAGAGAAGTATTTTAAAAATAATAACTTCTAGTTCAATGTTTATGTGTTAGTCTCACAACTATCTTGAGAGTTTTCAATAACTTTTTCAATGCTTATGTGTTAGTCTCACAAATATCTTCAGAATTCTTATTTAAAATTCCATAAGTTACTAGAAATATTACAACATTGCCATCAAATGAACCATTCATTATAATGTAGCTCTCATTCAATAAATATAATCGTACATTATAAAACTGGTTTTGGACCGGTTAACTAATTAAACCTCTCTATTAACTCTTTTTTTTTAATGAATGTAAAATTTATTCAATCAAAATTGTACTACAACCAATGCAATTGTTTTCTTTTAATACAAAGAATCTGAACCTAGTGAAGAAAACTCTTTATCATTCTTGACGTGTCCCAAACCAAGCGATCAAAGATCGAGGTGTTTGTGTCCTTTCCCTTGGATTGAAAGAAGTTTCAGTTCAGCTGTTCACCGTGTCGACGCGAGTTTCTTTCCTTCTGTATCGCGTACATTGTTGCTTGGAAGGTGTACCTTATGAGATAAGTCTTTATTAGGGTGAGCCATGAATTTGATGTAACCTCTCTATCAACTCTACTAATTGAAGTAATTCAACAACCAATACAATACATTTTTTATTTTTTGGCTGAGAATTTTCAATTTCTTTCCGATAAAGAGGTTCATCCTAAAATCAGAAAAGGCTAAATCTCTTATCTGAGTTCTGGTGAAACAAACCAAAAGTTTTGAATCAAGATATAACGACACAAAGTATAGTTTCCTGCACATATCTCTGAGCTAGGGTTCTTCTACGAGGGGATTACAAGGACTCCATAATCCATCGGTAAAGAGGAACAATGTGGAAGATTATAGAGATAAGAATGGAGAACACAAATTAAAGTTTAGAACTACACAGTTTGGTAGATCAATTGACGAAAAAGAGAAGATGGGAGAGAGAAAACACCAAACTCTCAATGATCTCATGCGACTTCGGTCCATGTTAATTAATTCACGTGCTACATTTGATATAATTACAACTATTGCTACGAACTTGGAAGAATTGGACAAAACCCTTAATATATTTTTTTTCTGACCCATCAAGCTTTATAGGAAGCACATATAAACCATTGATGTAACGCTTTAAAGGATGCACATATATTCCGATTCATTACTTGGAAAAAGAATTCATAGAGTTTAATACTTAAACCGTTTAAACATGTGAATCGAAATATAATATGTAAGATGTTACTATCTAGATTAACCTTTAAAAATAGGTGTTACTTGAGCGAAATATGAAAATTTTGTTATTAATGGTTTTAAATTTTAATTATAAAAAATAAAAAATATTCATAAAATTATATAAATAAAGTGCTATATCCAGATTAAAAATTAGATATATTGATATCGTTTAAATTACATTATCTATTGTATAATAATTTTATACTTAAAATTTTGGTTAACTACTGAAATATTTTATACATTATTTCACTTTCGCATAACACATAGATCTCCATCTAGTATGTATAATGTACTATGTGTTTTGTATAATAAGAGAATGACTTTCGTTGCTAAGCATTTATCAAAGAAGAGTAATTTTTCCTCTCAATTTCGGATGTTGCTATATTACTTTTATACTCCCGTTGTTTTTAAATGAATATTTTTTTGTGGTTTGAACATATTAAAAATATATTAAAATTGATTATAAATGCATCAATTTTTTTTTAACTATTTTCATAATTTAAATTAATAGTATTTGAATCAATATAATTAACTTTTGAAATTTTATAAATTGCCATTTTAACTAATAAAATTGAATAGAAATAATAAAATATACTTTCTCTGTTTTAAATTAAGTGTCGTTGTAGCACAGATTAAATGTCATGATTTCAATTTAACTTTCTCAATTAATTTATTTATTTTACTCCTGATTAAATTAAAATAAATAATAAATGTTATGCAATTATAATGGTCAAATAAGGTAAATTTGAACACTTTTTTTAATTTATGTGGCAAACTATAGAAAGTCAACTAATTTGTGATGGAAAGAGTATAGATATTAAAACTTTTACAACAAATATTTATTTTAAAATTTTCATCTTTTAGAAATGAAGCGATTAATATTTAAAATTTAACGTAGTGTGTCATATAGGGCTCCTAAAGGCTAATTATACTTACATACCCTTTATGCTAAATCAAATTAAACTTGAAAACAAATTTTAGACTATTTTATTTTAAGGAAAAAACAAGAAAGAGAGAGAGACATATTAAATTATTTTTCTAATATTACCACACTCTCTGCTTCATTTTATATGTTGTTCTAAATATTTCATGCAGATTTTTTTTTGGTCACAATTCACACTGATTAAATAATCATTAAATTTTATGTTTTATCCTAATAACTATATATTTTTATGTGATTATGTTCATTAATAAAACAAAAAGAGGTGAAACTGGAAAATTTTCAAATAAATATTTTGGAAACATAAATAATATTTAAAACGAAACACAATTTAAATTCCAAAATGAAAATTAATATGTAAGGGAAGAAGTATTAAATTTAGCCTAAATTATTGACTTTATATGATAAAGAAAATTCATTTCTCCAAACTCTAAATCCAGATTAAAATAGAAAATAAATAATTTTTCTTTTTTCGCACAATTCTATTTTCTTTTCTTGTACTTCTTTCGTCAATGTACATATAGAAGTTATTCAATTCCGAGAACTACAAAAAAAACTCTGAACAAAGAAAACACCAGAACTACCAACAAAATTCCTTATGCATAATATGTGACACAAGTTTTAACTTTTTTTGTTTGTTTAGATTCACCTTTATGCATTAGAGTTCAACCGAGTTGCCACTGATTTGAACGAATGTTTGGATAAACCTGCGGATCTTGAAGATTTTGGAGATGGTAATTTGGATCTTGGTGATGATGGTTTCTTTCTCCTATTCTTGCTCTTAGTATGAACCTTGGATAGACCTACTGGAATTGGAGGCACATCCCTCAGCCTATCTGATATATTTAGCTGGCTTGAGCTCTGATCAAAATCTGCATTTAAAAGAATTATAACTAAGCAATTCCACTAACTAAAACTGTTATTTGAATTGTTCATACATCTCATTAATTAAAATGCAAACATAAACTACCAGTGGAAGAAGAAGTGGCCAAGAAAGAATTCGAATGTGTTGCATGACTAAAAGATGATGCTCTTGGAGATAGAGGCTCCGCTGCTGCTTTAAATTCACTCATCTTCACCCACATAAACGATTAAATATTTAGATAAACATCAGAAGAAAACAAAAATTACCATTATATATATATATATATATATATATATATATATATCAGTTGATATTAGATTTAGAATATATATCAGTTGATATTGGATTTAGATTTTATGGCAAGTAAACCACAGAGTTGATGGCTTATACTCCTAAACTGTAGTTTTGGTCTGATAAGATCATCTCAAATGGTACTGTATAATTTTCTCTATATTTCTTTTTAAAATAAAGTTAGAGTTGGATTTGCTCCAATAGTATACTGTATAATAGAGTTATTCTATAATAGAGTAGAATACATATGGATGTTTTTAGTCTATTTTTAGAGTGAAAAGGCAACATTCTTGTATTTTTTACTATATTATAGAGTAAATTACTGTAGTAAATCCAACTCTATAATAGATTTACTTTATTTTAGAATGAAATATAGAAGAAATTATAGAGTACCGATGGTTTAAGTAAATAAGTAGGAGAAAAATAAACTTAATTATTTTTTGAGACAAAAGTAAAAATATAAACAAATGAAAAACATAACAAAAGAGAGAGAGCCAGCATGATTAATGCAGGTCTCTTAACAAGGGGTTCTTATTTTTTAAGAGACCGTATTTTAATTTTAACTAAGAAAACTTAAGAACCGTCTCTTAAATAAGAGACATAAGGGCATGATTAATGCAGGTCTCTTAACAAGGGGTTCTTATTTTTTAAGAGACCGTATCTTAATTTTAACTAAGAAAACTTAAGAACCGTCTCTTAAATAAGAGACATAAGAGTTATCCGGAAAAATGTAAAAAAAAAAAAAAAAAATTAAAAAGAGGACAAAAAAATTAAGAACCCCATCTTAAGAGACCCGGGTTAAAGATGGCCTAAGAGACGTCTCTTATCCGGAAAAATGTAAAAAAAAAAAAAAAAAAAATTAAAAAGAGGATAAAAAAATTAAGAACCCCATATTAAGAAACTCGGGTTAAAGATGGCCTTACCCAAGCAGGAGCACTGCCGGAGGAGCCCTCCCAGCCAACATGAGCCACATGTTTTACTTCGGTTGGGTACCCAATTTCGATATCTCTTTCTTTCTCAACTGTTGACGAAATTATTTCTTATAAGTAAATAATTAATCACTTAGAACATCTCTAAGATAATTTGGATGCTCCACAGATGAATACGATAGACGATTGTGGCTAAAAATAAACCAGTTTTTTTTTCTGGCGTGGCAGGCGTATTTGTACTTCAGAAATGTAGACTTTCATATCATAAGATTATTTTATAAGTTACTTCAGAAATGTTCTAATTATGTGGTATAAAGTTGCAAGAAAGTCTGATAAATCATATATCTTAGCTTAATAAGATCAGAAGTAACTGACAATATGGTAAAAATAATACCAAATAAATGAGAGATCGATTTGAAGCTTTTGTAGATTCCCTTCATCTTCATTGTCATAATTGATGGAGAAGATCACTAGCCAACTCCAAATGTCTTTAAAAGCTTCTTCTATTGTAATGAGCTTAACACAAGCACTATCTCTTATCTATTACAAAAGTAAGACTCAAAGAATTAATAAGATACTTAAGACTGGTCTTGCCTCTTTTTTTTTTTACTTCTTAGCATCATAAACAAAGGAGAATGGCAAAAAAGAAAAAAGAAAATTTTAGAAAGAATATGTAAAGTGAGAGTAGGAAACATATATAGCAGAAAAGCAAGGGAAATATATAGATATACAGTTGATGGTTTATCCCATGGAACAAGATCTAGCACATTTAGTCTATGAACACTCAAACTCAAGCTTAAACAATCTACGATCCATCTGAGTAACATATAGGAACATTAGTAACCCATGATATTTTTAAAGTTAGGAATACTTAAAATTTTAACCTAGAGATAAAATTGCAACTCTCAAAATGACATAGTAATCCCATAATAGTATATATGTTCTTATTGTGATAAATGAAAGATAGTTTTAGTTTTGTCAAGAAATAAGAGAGAGTTTTCATTGAGCGCAATAGTATGTACCTGAAGATTACAGTCTATGATTATGTGAAGGGCTCTCGTGGAAACAAATATGACAGAAGCTCTTCTTTTGATTGATGGTGAAAGCCGTTATTAATGAAGATACACAAAACATATGCGTCTCACTAAGCAAATAGATTTGTATCCCATACAGGATACACAAGAAAAATACCAAGATATAGCCAAATCGTGATGGGGGAGATGATTGAAGGAAGGGTATGGCTTGATCGGGCAAGATATAAGAAAGTGGGGAACCATGACACTACTTGTGGTATACAATCATGTATGTTAATGATTTATATCAACAAAAGAATCTTAATCTATTATTTTAAGAATATTTCAGAATAATAAATAAACATTGCCTAGTCGTGTTACTATAACATATAGAACACCGGTGATACGTGGATGCCAATGATATGTGATTTTAATTTTGATCATTCTTATAACTTTTACAGAAGATTTGTGTTCGAAGATTCGTCATTCAGCGATTTTATTGATAAAGAAAAAAAAGAAAACACTTTCTGTCTGTTATCTTGTCTTATTGATCTTAATTAGGTCGATTTTGATTTATTGAGTATGCGGCTAGAATCATGTAATTATATATAGGTTCCTTTTCATCCTCCAAAAGGAGTTATTTAATTGTGAAAGTGAGATCTTTAGTAAATTATTGTCTTTTCTAGTTGACAAAAAATGGATTGTCCCACTTCTTTACCATATCAATCTACTAGCAGCAAATTAGTAAATTTCCTACGAAAATTTACAAAAGTATAGGATTTGGAGCAGTATGATAATAAATGGTCACAACTGTATAATGCATGCATATTGAATTAAACAATGCCATTTTCAGATTTGTTCAACACACGCTTTGTGTGTTTACCTTTCTTCCATTCATCGACACTATAATGTTCGTTAGTTGTACACACATACAATGACCTTCGCTAGAAAAAAACACATATGGACCAGTGTAATACAATTTTAAATACAGCTAGAGCTTGATCCGTCTATTCACACGGATGTTAAAATAAACATATAAATTTTCATAGCACAAAAATGTAACGGTTGTACAAATATACATTCATATGAATGTTTGTTTTCGATTTGTGGTATATAACATTTATGATATATTGAAAATTTTCATTTGTCTATAATTTATTGATTGTTCATATTGTGACTCAATACTAAACAAATCCAAATGATATAACATATTCGTCGATTAATATTTTTAATTACATTAAATATTTTTGATGTATTCATTTATAAATTAAAATATCAATTACTATTTTTATATATTAATAAAATTATTTTCCCAAAGTAAAATATTTAACTTCAAATAAAATTCACTTATGTTTTAATAATATAAATATATATGTTTCTAAGTTTTATAAGCCAAATAAATTTTCTTCCATGTTAACTTATTTTTGAGGAAATATTAAATTAAATTAAATTAATGTATTTTTATATATTCAAATATATATATGTGTGTGTGAGAGAGAGAGAATAATATTAATCATTGAATTATTTAACAGATATTTTAAAAATAGCTTTATATTTTTAGTAAAAAATTTATAATTTATATTTTGTATATGAAATGAAATAATAATAATAATATACATGAATATATAATATTTAAAGGTTGTATGTTACATTTTATATAAATCTTTTTGATTTTATTGTAAAAAATGATTAGAAAATATTTTGGTTAGAGAATAATGGTAGGTTTAGTTAGAAAATAATTTAACAAAATAAATGATTTATAGTTAATTAATAATTATTAAATCATGTTGTAATTATTATGATGAATGAAGGGTTATTTTAAAAAAATACTCATGTTTTAATAATATAGATATAAATTAAAAAAAATTTAATCAAAATCATATTGTTTTAAATATAATTATTTATGCGCATGAAGCATGAAAATTATAGTAAAATTGTTGTATGTAGTGAAAACTAGGTGATAATAAATACAATACGCTTTTATTATTTTGTTTTAACTTATTATTTTGTTTTTCACTGATTCAAACAAAGATAATTTTTTTAGCAAAACAGATATAAAACCGAACTTTTAATCATATACAAAATCCGGTTATATTTTTTTTTGTAATTGGTACAAAATTAATGTCGGTTAACAAACAAATAAAAATTTGCACTATTATTATGATAATACAATTAATGAAGTAATTTATTGTTATGGTAATATAATTGATGATGTTTTTAAACTGAGTGATAAATTGAATGACAATTAATGTAATAACTTATTGAAAAAATGTTAAATTTTTTTTTTTTTGATTCAGTTGTTGAACCTGTAATTTTTTTCTGGTATAACATATCGGTTAATTTGGTTAGCTCTAGAAAGAATTCAATTAATGTTTAAGAGTGGACTGGCTTCTACATTGTTCAATCCGAATTTATAATGCTTTTCATCTAATGCCAATGAATAGTCAAATCACATGTTATTGTACTACTAACTAAACTAGATTATTTAACCTCGCTACGCGCGGATATATATATATATATATTGATGATTTAATATAAATTGTATAATGATTTAATTATTAGACATAAATAATTTACAGATTTTTCTTCTTGTTAACATATATTTAAAATATTATGTCATTTTAATGTTATTTTATGGTAATTTTATTTATATATCTATTCACTTGTTTTATAAAAATTATAAGTTGTGTTATAAATATATTGGTATTATCTTTTTGTCATCATTGGTATCGTTTATAAAATAGAAATTTCACATTTTAAATATTATAAGGATTTGTGGTCCAAAAAAACTATAGTATAGTAATGTAATTAGTTTTAGTATGCTTTTTAAATATCTCAAAAAAATAATTTTAATTTTAATTTTTAAAAATACCCAGGGCCGGCTCAACAATTTTTGGGGCCCCTCGGCAAACTCCAACTCAACATTTTTGGGGCCCCTAGACAAACTTTTTTTTAGTATTTTTTTTTAAAAAATTCAAAATATTACACTTTGATAAAAAATTTACAATAAACTTAGTTTTAAAAATATATAAAACTAAATAGACAGTTCTTTCAAATAACCATTTTAAGTTTTTGTGACAAAAATAACTCAATAAAAAAATAACCGAAATAACCATTTTTATATTAAAAATTTTACTATATTTTTATTTAATTTTAAATCTCAACCCTAAAGCTCTAAACCTTAAATCTAGATTAGTTAACCCAAGAGGTATAAATGAATATTTACACTTTTAAATAAAATCTATTTTGGTCATTTTTTCTTTGAATACTATTTTTATGACAAAAACTTTTTTAGGATTATCTTAGGATATTTTTTCAAACTAAATTTAGCTATGCATTATATTTATATCTAAATTTTGTGTGTTGACAAATAAAATTTTAAATTAATTTATTTAATCTAATAATAAAAAAAAATTATGCAAATATTATTGAGCCCCGGGGCGGTCGCACTTGCCGCCCCACCATGTAAGCCGGCCCTGAAAATACCCACAAGTGTATGATTTTTATATTTATTGTGTACATTTTTGTATAATCTTATTATATTTTTAAAATGTATATTAGATAGTATTATATTTATATTTGAAATTTAATATCACAATAATATTTAATGGATTTTAGTTTATATTAAGTAGCTTAATTTTTAGATAATAGACAACAAAATAACTATAATTAATTTTAATGAATTCTAATTAATATTTTATTTCAGAGATATATAATATAAAAATCTAAAGTATTAAATCTCTTGTTCTACGTGATGTTATTAACTATATATATTTCGTAGTAGTGAAATAGATATGATTATATAATACATGAATATATATAATATTTTAATTTTGCAAAAATATATTTTGGTGCAAATTTACGATAAAATAAATAATATTTTTATGCTCATAGTCTTACATAAAAATTTGTAAGAATCTTTGAACTGTTATAAAATTTATAAATGTTTTCATAGTTGTTAACTGCCTATAGAAATTTTAGTAGATCTATTTAAAAGTATATCCGTTTGTAAATATATTAAAAAAAGTATAAGCATATTGGAGAATTGAGCGAACTATATTTTGGAGAATTAACAAACTTGTTCGTCGATGAGGAGCATTTCAAGACCAATAAGGGTCTTCGTAGTTGGATTTCGAGCCTCTCAGAAATGGATCAGACGAAATCCTAACTCGGCTTCATGGGGTCCCAGTGAGATATCTTTGAATAAGATAACTTCCTGGGAATTAGCGGAGGAGACATGAGACTTGCCGTTTGGTTTCATCGCCATGGCTTGAGATTAATCACTGTATTTTTTCGGGTTTTGGTTTTTAGCAATGTAAAAAGGATAATATATAAAGAATGAAAAATGGTGGGAGACGAAAGGAAATCATTAGTTGTTGTTTAATGCCAAAAGAAACGCAGAAGAAGAAGAAGCGCAGAAGACGCAAGAGAGGTGGGAAGAAGAAGAAACTGAGAACTCATATCGCTTGGTAAAGCAATAGGGTTAGGGTTTTCGTATCTCGGCCAAGACAAAAATCGGGATGGGCCAAAACAAAATCAGGGATGGGTCAAGATGATGCACAAGAGTTTTCGTTTTTGGGTCAAGACAAAATCAGGATGGGCCAAGCCAAATCAGAGATGGGCCTAGATGATGCACAAAAATCGGCCAAAGCCCATAAAAACAAGATGACATGACAATTTTAAAAATTCTGATTGGCTGATTTTTTATGCTGATGTGGATAGCCTCCCCACTCTTCTTATTGTACTTTTAGTATTTTTAGATTTGATTTTACTTTTATATATTTTGGGGATATATTTCTCACTATGACAACTTTATATTTTTATTTACTTATGTTTTCAACTCTTTAAACAGAAATGCTTGGTTATCTCATAGTGTAAGTTTCACCATTGTCAATCTATTATATAGTTTTATATGATTTAGGACGCAAAGTTTGCAATGTAAATATTAAGTTTGCCAAGTACTTGTTTAAATGCTTATTTTTGAATAATAAATGCTTATATTAAATTGAACGTCTGATGGGTTTAAGTTAATTACAACCAGATAGATAATCGACGGTCAACTGATAAGCTACCATAACTAAATCATAACAAAAAATAGAGGTGGCTAAGGAGAGAGAAAACCCATAGAAATTTTTCACATCCGTGTTTGAAAGAATACAAATAAATCGAAATCGGCTTGAAGAACTCAACCAATGGATTTTGTGAGCAGTTAAAAACCGTTTTTGAAGATGCATGAATCTCTCAAAGTTGCAATGAGGTGTGAAGAGGCTAAATAGTCAGAACCAAACAATTTGGCTTTTTTCTTTTTACCAAAAACAATTGAACTATTTTTCATATATACAAAGAAATTTTCAATTTTTGGAACTTCTCAAATGACTTTTGAGAAGTTGGAATTTAAATCAATTTGTGAAAATTAAATATTGTTTTGTAAAATTTTGGATATATTTATTGTAAATACTATGACTGAATTTAATAATAGATTTATTATTATTAGTTTATTTTTATAATATTAGATCAGTCCACTAAAGAGATAAAATCGTATGAGACAACTGAGATAAAAAGTTTGATATCTATTTTTTACCATAACTAAATCATAACAAAAAATAGAGGTGGCTATGGAGAGAGAAAACCCATAGAAAATTTTCACATCCGTGTTTGAACGAATTCAAATAAATCGAAATCGGCTTGAAGAACTCAACCGATGGATTTTGTGAGCAGTTAAAAACCGTTTTTGAAGATGCATGAATCTCTCAAAGTTGCAATGAGATGTGAAGAGGCTAATTAGTCAGAATCAAACAATTTGGATTTTTTCTTTTTACCAAAAACAATTGAACTATTTTTCATATATACAAAGAAATTTTCAATTTTTGGAACTTCTCAAATGAATTTTGAGAAGTTGGAATTTAAATCAATTTGTGAAAATTAACTATTGCTTTGTAAAATTTTGGATATAATTATTGTAATTACTATGACTCAATTTAATAATAGATTTATTATTATTATTTTATTTTTATAATATTAGATCAGTCCACTAAGAGATAAAATCGTATGAGACAACCAAGATAAAAAGCTTGATATCTATTTTTGTAGAATGAAAGTAAATTGTAAAGTTTCGGCCTTCTAAACCATAACAACATATTGTTAGAAACTCGTAGTCCCATTTCTATGACTTCTAATCAAAATGTTTGTATACTACCAAAACAACATCTAGAATTCTACAATTCTATGACTGAAAAGCTAACATAAAACTTATATCCGTATAAGAGAATATGTAACATTAAGTGTGTTTAGCATTTCAAAAACAAACCCATTACCCATCAGATTGTAGTAAGCTAGATAAGTCCATACTTTTTATGATTCTTATTTCATTTTGGGGGTGTCATTTATAAGTTTTCTTGTGGTCACACATCCTAGACATCTAGTTTCTCCTTAGTCTTTTGATGTCCAACCTCTCAACTTTCATTTTTATCCTCCTCCCTTTTCCTTTATGTTCGTCAATGCTTTTTAGAGTTATCTTTTAGTCATGTGAATCATTCTTCATAATAACCAATCATCAATTTGTAATCTTGAAGTTGGCATTCCCACTATCAAGAACGCAGATATTTCACAGAAATAAGCTTTGAAAAAGCACTATAAATTGATTTTTAATCTAGCATAAAATTAAGAGAAATACATACAACCGATCTGAGGTGAAGTCACAATACTTTTTCCATCGCTGCATATTCAGTTTGATCCAAACATACATTTGAGCTTTCTTTCTAAACATCACAGAATAGGAGATTAATTAAATGACCCACCAACTTCATCTCCTCTGACTCGAGTTCCTCATCCTTCTTCCTCCGCATGTCTATACCAATCTTGTATCTTACACCTTGACTTGCGTGTAGCTTCTTCATTCTATACCAGACAGTATGAACATATTTTGATTAGGAAAGCGAGAATGCTTTTTATGCTAAACTTCCATAGCTAAAGCTTATCAAGATCATCAGTTTGGGAATATAGTGCGTAAACCTAAGATAGTTGATCATTTGGATCAAGCTTTAAGGACAACGAATTGAGAAGGGGCTAGAGTGTTGATCTAAAACCACATTCATAAACAACTTTAACCAGGAGAAGAGTGGTTCAAATACAGAGATTAAAAGCAAAAACTTAACCTTATCCAAGGTGGCAGCTATTTCGTGAATGTTCCTTTCAAGTTGCATATATGAAACTCACTGACAAGATCATTTTCAACATTCAGAACTTCGTTAAACTACATTTTGAATAAGAACAACAACACATAAGTAGATCATGATCTTCTTACCATTACACTTGTCTTTTCTGAGAACATAAAACAACAACACAAAAGCATATCCAGTTTCTGCTATTAATTATTCAAGAATATAAGTAGAGAGAAAGCTAAGAAAGACCTTTCTATGTTTTGTTTTGTTCGAGGGCGTCTGATTCGCTGAAATCTTGCTCGTTAAGCTCTTATGTCACATCTTGTATCTTCTTGCCGGCTACGTTTCCCATATCAGCTTCCTTACTGCCCAAAATTAAAAACAAAAATCATAAATAACAGCCTAAAAGTATATAGATATGATCTGAAATGAGAAATCTTTTTGAGATGAAGATAAACACATTTCACCAATTAAAACCTTCTGTGAGAAGCTGATGCGCTCTTGATATGAGACTGATTTTGTTATTGTGGTGGATTTTACCGATTTCATCACCATCGTTTGATGTAGTTGTATCATCGTCTATAGAATGAACGTGAAAAAGTGGTACATAGAATGGAATTATATAAAGAGGAAGACAGAGGGAGACGGAACGTAAACATCTTATAGGGTCAAAAGAGTTAAGAGGAGAATTTAATGGAATAATGATCGACTTAATTACAAAGAAAGGGAAATTTGTAGAGACGGAAGCGTTTCTCTATTGATAACGAAGATGAAGAAGTTGTAAAGTCGGCTAGAACTTGATGTTGCTGGAGGCTGGAGGTGGAAATGGGCCGCAAACATTTGTATTTATTATTAACCCATAGAATTCATAATCGGTGGCCCACTCTCTAGTGACATGGCAGATGGTGATAGAATAAGGCATTTTCATTGGTTGCTTTAATTGGCTTACGTGGATAGTCTCTCATTTGATCTTATTAAACTTTTAGTATTGTAAGATTATCTGAGCCGAAGCTCAAACTCAGATTTCCTATATGACTAAGACTTTTTTTTCAAGGGAGAGTTTATATAGTGTTTTCAATATTTATACATAAATGACTTAGAGTCAATCTACATCTTAAGTTGATTCTAAATAAATTTAATACTTTATCCCATTTCATAGTTGCCATAGTAGAGTTTAATGTTTGTTTCATTTTAACTGTCATTTTATATTTTCAATATATTTCTTTGATAGCATTCTAAATTTTACCCTTAATATTTATCTCATTAATTAATATAATCAAATGAAACAATATACTTCCACCGTTATACCAATATATATTTTTTTTGAAAAAATTAGTTTTACAAAGATAGTGTTTTTGTGTTTTCTATGAAAATATTGTAAATTTCAAAAAATAAATTGATTTTATTGATTTACTATTGATTAAAACTTATTAAAAATTGAAAATTACAGAAAACAATACATTTATTATAATGATTTAATAAGTTTTTTTAACATGTGTGAAAACACTAAAAATCCATCTTTATTAAATAGATGAAATATTTATTAAGGATAAAAAGAAAATTTAATAATTTTTTATATGTTTGGGAAAAACTAAAATGACATATAAAACGAAACAAATGTAGTATAATATATAAGTAGAACTGTAAACTGCATTTATGTGTCCAATTGACTATGTTTTGAGTGATTGGTTGATAGGCCTGAGATTTATTATTCGAGATTCAGATCCAGTTCGAGAACCGTTCTGGAGACGCTCCGAACATAGGATATTCAGGGTGTTCGGATCTCAATTCAGATAGTAAAATCTTGGATCCGTCCAAACAGATTCGAATATGGATATCTTAACTTTTATGTCTGGATATCCGGACTTGGATCCGTTTTTTTAATATATTATTTTTATTTTTATTATTAATTATATTTGATATATTAATACTTATACATAAAATAATTTTTATAATATTATATTTAAATTTTAATAATATTATATACATATATATATCTATAAATTTTGTATAAATATTTAATTTATGTATTATTTTTAGAATTTTTATATTTTAAAAATATTTTTTAATTTTTAATTATTTTTACGGATTTAGATCCAAATCCAAATATTTGTGGGTATCACAATATTTAGAAGAATATCTGAAATCCAAATATCTAGAAAGCACTAATCTGAATCCAGACATTAAAATCATAGATCCGATAAATTTAGATTCGGAATAGATACTCTAATTTTTCCGGATCTCCGGTTACGTGACACTCCTATTGGTTTTGATACTCAACAATTGCTAACAATGAAAATAGACAACTAAGGGGCTGACTGCTGTAACCATAACGGTTGCGTTTGCGACTGCGGGTGTCTGCGGATGCGGACGGTTGCAGTTTTATGTGTTATTAAGATATTTGGACGACTGGTAAAGCGGTTAAAAATTGTTGCGTTTGCGGGATATTTATGACTGGTTAACTATTAAATGCAGCAGTGGTTAGATAATAAATTAACAATATTTATATTTTATATAATTATAATAATATTAAAAATCATATTATTATACTAAATATAAAAATTATATTTATAAAATTATACTATTAAATTATTTTAAAATTATAGAAATATTTTTCTTCAAAGTTTTATAATATAAATTACAATATAATGTATATATTTTGGTATTTTATTATTTAATTTAAAATTTTAATTGATTATTTTTATTTTTTATTATATAGTTTCTTTGAAAAAAAATATTTATCCTCCTGCAACTGCCGGCAACCGCAAACGCTAGCTGGAACCAGCTTTTGAATTTTAGAGGTTTATAACAATTTGAAGCGATTTATTACGTTTTGTATGATTGTTACAAAACGCCAACAACCGCTACCAACCGCAAAAGTGCTTCTGCGTTTGCGGGTGGTAGCGGGAAAACCAGTCAACCCCTAAGTGGTACAATAAATTTGCATCAATTATTGCCACGAACCTACCATTTTCATAAGTTATTTTAATGACAGACAATAGTATGTCCTTTTTTTTTAAATCATTTTATTTTTGGACATCAGAACAAATTTGAAGCCTCACAGATCCTCATGAATAATAACTACATAATATTGTAATTTCTTATTTTTCTACAACAGTAATTAGAGAATTCATCTTTTTTTAAAAAAAAAATTTGGAGAATATGTGGGTGTGTTTATAACTTATAACAGTAGTCTAACGCAACAAAACGTAAAAGTCTTCAGAACACAGCAAAGTGCTCTTTATATTTTTAAAATAAATAAAAGATATTTTTTAAAAAATTCATGTATACACATAAGGTAAAAAACAATCAAAATCGAATTTTCTACCTTAAATCGTTACAGGGTAAGTTCGGTGGTTCTTGTTTCCGATACCTAAAGAAGTAAACCAAAGTGAAAACCACAAGAAGCGCAACACCGGAGACGCCACAGATGATACTCGCCGCAAGAAACACGTGCCTCATCACGTGATCACGTCTGTTCACAGCTTCGTCACGCCACCACGAGTTATCTTCACCGTCTGCCTCCGAAGCTTTTGGGAGGATCTGAGGAGGAGGAGAGTGAGAATCTCCGAAGAAGGACATCATTTTTCCCGGAGGTGAGTGAGATTCAGTTGGCGGTGAGCTGAACTGATACTGTAGGCCATGATCAGAAGGTCGTAAGGCTTGGGAGAGTGATTTTCCGGCGAAGATGAAGATGAATAATACAGTGAACGTGACGAGCGACGCCGATCTAACGCGGTTTAAGGGAAAAGCCATGTGAAGAGAGAGTTTTTTTTTTTTTTTTTTTTTTTGTATTTTCCTTCTCAAACTAGGTGTCGTCGATGAGCTCAAACGACACCGTTCTATTATGTGGGTTCATAAATATTGGTGTGACAAAAGAAGATACAAGTGGGTTTGAATCTGCGACTGCGTTTGAATCTGCGACTGCATTTGAATCTGCGGCTGCATCTGCAGCGCTTTCAAACTTAATCTCTGATTTATCCGGTGTTCAGATTTTTTTAAACGCCAACAGCGTTCGGACACATCGTATAGACGCAATTAACCGCGTCAATCAAACGAACAACCGCAACCGCAGGAAGCTATGTCTGCCAAACAAACAACACTACAACCACACCAACTCTTAATCAACAAGATTAGGTCATGATGTTTTTTATGTTTCCTTCACTAACAAGAAATCAAGATTTGCAAAAAATAAAATAAAAATAAAACACTCATCTTATTTGACAAGTTTACTTCTGGATACAGTAGAGTTCTTTAGTTACTATAAGTACTACATGTTCAAATGTCCCAATCTTACGTTTCATTATGTGACGAAATAAACTTGTAGACGATGAATTAAATAGCAAAACCCATCATCAATATGCCTTATGGACTAAAAAGGTCACAAGGTCCATCCACGGGACGAGGCCCACTAATATACTATCCATTACCTTTGCTTGTGAGTTCGCTACTCTGAACATTAATACTCTCACAAATTGTGGAGTTTTGAGAAGTTAGTTCACAAAGTGTTTGATGTCAAGCAGAACTTGCAGGAACATCCTCATCAGAAGGAGGCTGCATTGGTCCTTTAGCTCGTGGTGGTGGTTGTGGCTTTGGAGGTGGTGGTGGTGGTCTCTTTGGTTTCACCTTATTGACTTCCTCAGATTCAACTTCGAACTGTAGCATAAACAGGCGTTAGAAGAAGAACAGCTGCAAAAGGATAAAAAATAAGGTTGAAACAAATAGTAAACCTTGTAACCACAGCCTGCGACACACGCGTGAAAGCATTCCTGATTTTTATGAACAGAGGACATGTAAACAAGTTAGATACGGAACAGTTCTTCAGTCTACTCCTCTGTTTAAAAGAAGGTTTTGTTTTAAATACCTCAGAGTAGCTAGCAGCTCCAGGAGAACGATCTATATAAGCACTCCATTGTCGGTCTTTTAGCACAGGATCTTTGTAGCATATCTCACTGCAACTTGATACACCTATAAAGATCACACTATTACTCAATTCATTATGGATGTTCAGAGATTAGAAAGATATGCTTACAATCTTCCCATGTGTCACTGTCGGCATCACATCCCTTTTTGCAGAACACTCTCCCTACAAGGATTCAGAGTAATCATCAGTACCTAAACTGATGATAAGGTGTGTGTACAAAAGGGTTCTATAATCCTGAAAGAATGTTATTTACAAACAACATGGAGAATAAATATCAAATAAGCTTAGTTCTGTGATCAAGAATGTGACTGAGAAAGATAAAAAAAAAATGTAGAGCAACACAGATGCGGTAGCCCTTTTACTAAATATACATAATTGTGCTACAGTTCAGAGAAGCAACATGGATGCGGAAGCATCTTTACTACACTTGTTCAACTTATCTTCCTCTACCTCCTACTAGCTCTAAGAACTCTGCATAATCCCCCTTACTTTTACTAGGTAGAGACATGCCACATTCTACAATTTACATTGTTAACCAAGAAGCAAGACGGCGCTTTTTAACACTTGCAAGTTGCAACTACTACAATGAGTATGATCGCTAACAACAATTGATTAGGGTTTATAACCAAAGTACACTGACAATAACATTTCCCCAAACAAAAATGCACTTCCGAATCATCGATTATCCAAATATTAGAAACCTAATCCACAAATCAAAATCGATTTCAAATGATTTACCAGATTTTAATCCAAACAGAGATTGTAATCATTCTTCCATAGCTAAAACATCAAAGCAAACGAGCTAATAACATAGAACATAGTGAGCAATAATGGATCGAATCAATATCTATTGAAACTGAGAGAGAAACATACATGGAATCTGCGTAAGAGCTGCATACTTATGCGTGCATTGACCCCCACACGGCGGCGTCCATTGCTGCGGTATCATCTCTTTCTCTCTTTTCCTCCGCCTTCACTCTCCGCCGAAAATATCGCCGAAGCAATAAAAAAAAAGAGCTGAGACTTCGTTTACATCAAGGGTATTTTCGTCATTCAACTGTAAAAAGTTCCCTTAAAATCAAACCGGTTGGTTTCTATCACATTGTCTTAAACCGGTTATCTAATCGAACCGGTTAAAAGAACCGACTCTCCATTTTATAAACACTGAGGCACCGGCTGCTTCATTCATTTCTCCGCGTCTCCTCCTTTTCGCTTGAGCAGTCTCCCAGAGAGAGAGAGAGGAATGGAGTATAACAACGAATACGAACAGGATCCGACTTACATCGAAGAAGACGACGATGAGGAGATCACTCAGGAAGACGCGTGGGCGGTTATCTCTGCCTATTTCGAGGAGAAAGGTCTCGTTCGTCAGCAGCTCGATTCCTT
Source organism: Moricandia moricandioides (assembly GCA_905132885.1). Classification (NCBI taxonomy): domain Eukaryota; kingdom Viridiplantae; phylum Streptophyta; class Magnoliopsida; order Brassicales; family Brassicaceae; genus Moricandia; species Moricandia moricandioides. The sequence continues at coordinate 174,871 of CAJHQQ010000489.1, forward strand.
CGATGAGTTTATTCAGAACACTATGCAAGAGATTGTCGATGAGTCTGCTGATATCGAGATCCGTCCTGAGTCTCAGCACAATCCTGGCCACCAATCTGATTTCGCCGAGGTTTTTTTTTTTCTAGGGTTTCTATGAGGATTCGAAATCTGTGGCGGTTTCGAGCTGTTTCGGAGTATCTATTTAAGCTTGTGTAGTTATCTAGTATCCAATGCTTGAGCTATTAGCGATGTACAGTGGTTTGAGTATTGCTTCAAACTCTAATCAGTGTTAGCACTAAGTAAATGTGTATGCTATGATTGTTTTAGCTTTTTTTTTTTGCAATTATTGTTTGTCCTTCTCATGTAGCTGATCTCGTTGATGTCTCGATATCACTTTTGTATTTTATGCTTGAGCTCTTCGTTTTCTCAAGGTGGATTTTTCAGTGGTTTTGATGTTGCGGGGAAGCTCAATTCAGTTTTAGCACTAGGAAGATGTTTTTGAATATTTTTTTTGGATGTAGTTCTGATAGAACTTTTTTTTCTTGCAGACAATCTACAAGATTAGTTTTGGACAGATTTATCTGAGTAAACCCATGATGACGGAGTCTGATGGTGAGACTGCCACCTTGTTCCCTAAGGCTGCAAGGTTGAGAAACCTCACGTACTCGGCTCCTTTGTATGTTGATGTTAGTAAGAGAGTTATAAAGAAAGGGCACGACGGTGAGGAAGTTACGGAGACACAGGATTTTACCAAAGTTTTCATTGGAAAGGTCCGTGAATTTCTTTTTTTTTTTTGTGGAAGATGTGATGAGCTGCATAATCTGTATGGTTCTGACAGTGTAATTTTTTTTATTTGATTTTTCCTAGGTTCCCATCATGCTCCGGTCTAGTTACTGTACCTTGTTTCAGAACTCGGAGAAAGATTTGACAGAGCTTGGAGAATGTCCTTATGATCAGGGCGGATACTTTATTATTAATGGCAGTGAAAAGGTTTTGATTGCTCAGGAGAAAATGAGTACGAACCATGTTTATGTTTTCAAGAAGCGACAGCCAAATAAGTATGCGTATGTTGGTGAAGTTCGTTCCATGGCTGAGAACCAAAATAGGCCTCCCAGCACAATGTTTGTGCGTATGCTTGCTCGTGCTAGTGCGAAGGGGGTAAGATAAAGCTTATAGTCTTAACTTTCTCAATATTTGTTTTGTAAATTCTAGAGTACAATTAAAAGTTGCGTTCTATGTGGCAAATGGATGCAGGGTTCATCTGGACAGTATATTCGGTGTACTCTACCATACATCAAAGCAGAAATTCCTATTATCATAGTGTTTCGTGCCTTGGGATTTGTTGCCGATAAGGACATACTGGAACATATTTGCTATGATTTTGCGGATACTCAGATGATGGAGTTGCTCAGGCCTTCCTTGGAAGAAGCTTTCGTTATTCAAAATCAGCTGGTATCCACTGTTCCTTCATTTGGTTAAGCAATTTTTATTCTGGCTTTTGTCATCTTTGGTGCTTAAGGATATATCCTGCAATTAGTTGATAACCTTCATATTGCTTCAGGTTGCACTTGACTATATTGGGAAACGTGGCACAAACACGGGTGGAGTAGTAACCAAGGAAAAGAGGATAAAGTATGTGATCATTTGAACCAATTGACTTTGGTGCTATGATCTAAGATATCAACTATTGTGATATTGATACTGGAGGTTTGCAATTGCAATATTATCATTGCAGGTATGCAAGAGATATCCTTCAGAAAGAAATGCTTCCTCATGTAGGAGTTGGGGAGTTTTGTGAGACGAAGAAAGCTTACTATTTTGGGTAAGTATTCAGCTCATTCGTCTTGGTTAAGATTTCATATGTTTTTGTCTTGCTCATACTATGCAATAACCCCCTCAGGTATATCATACACCGGCTGCTGCTTTGTGCACTTGGCCGAAGGCCAGAAGATGATAGGGATCATTATGGTAACAAAAGGCTGGATCTTGCTGGTCCTTTACTTGGAGGGCTGTTTAGAATGGTTTGCTATCGGCCCACAATCATGCATTATTGAGAAATTTTGAAGAATTTGAAGTGTCATTTTAGTGGATCCCTTATTGACTCAACATCTTCTTTAATGCAGCTTTTCAGAAAACTAACGAGGGATGTGAGATCTTATGTTCAGAAGGTCTCTTACATAGTTACTCTTTCTTGAGTCGAGAACTTTAATTCTAGTTTTTATTCCGTGTTTGGAAGTCTGATTCATTTCGTTTTAACAGTGCGTTGACAATGGCAAAGAAGTCAATCTTCAATTTGCCATTAAGGCTAAAACAATTACCTCCGGCCTGAAATATTCTCTTGCTACTGGAAACTGGGGCCAGGCCAACGCTGCTGGCACAAGAGCTGGAGTCTCTCAGGTTCGGATATTTATTTGTTTGTTTCTTCCTTTTTCATCTCAGATTATTTCCTTAGATATGGTATTAGGTTTACAGTTTTGGTCTATTATAGTTTTCACATGACTTGAGGTTCTAAAAAGTCTTAACTTACACCAGGTTTTAAATCGGTTAACATATGCTTCCACTTTGTCACATTTGAGGCGTCTCAATTCTCCTATTGGACGTGAAGGTAAGGGGCCTCGTTCTTTTCCTGCACTTATATGCTGTGTCACTTTATCTGTTAGTACAGTATATTTTAGTCATGGTTATTATTCATTTCACATCCTTGCAAGTTAACTGGCTTGTAGTTCTCGTTTTCCACTTGAATGCTAATCGAGTCTTATATGGCAGGAAAATTGGCGAAACCAAGACAACTGCACAACTCACAATGGGGTATGATGTGCCCTGCTGAAACACCTGAAGGACAGGTATAATTGTTGCATTTATAGAAATAAGAATATTTTGGGTTTCAATTACTTCCATTGCTTATTGTGGCTTTGCTTTTCCAGGCTTGTGGTCTAGTGAAAAACTTGGCGCTCATGGTCTACATTACAGTTGGGTCAGCTGCTTATCCCATCTTGGAATTTTTGGAAGAATGGGGGACTGAGAATTTTGAGGTCTGTAGCACTTCACAGTTAGTTTCTCAATCTCTGTTACCTTGTTTCGGCTACTCAGGGTCTTAACTTGATTGCAGGAAATCTCTCCATCAGTTATACCCCAAGCCACAAAAATCTTTGTCAATGGAATGTGGGTTGGAGTTCATCGAGATCCTGACATGTTGGTGAAAACTTTGAGACGTTTGAGAAGAAGGGTAAGCATGCAGTTTCTTTCCCGTTTGCAAATATTTTAGCCACTAAATTGCAACGTTTTGTAGAAGTGATATATTACGTTTACTCTTGCAGGTTGATGTTAACACGGAAGTTGGCGTTGTTAGAGATATTCCGTCTCAAAGAGCTCCGGATATACACTGATTATGGTCGTTGTAGTCGTCCCTTGTTTATTGTGGATAACCAGAGGCTTTTAATAAAGAAGAAAGATATCTATGCTCTGCAACAACGGGTAAATTTCTAGTCTTCTGCTCTCAAAATACCTTTTGTTATAACTTGATTCTACCAACATTCTTGTTTTATGACGCAGGAAAGTGCAGAAGAAGATGGTTGGCATCATCTAGTTGCAAAGGGGTTTATAGAATACGTTGACACAGAGGAAGAGGAGACTACTATGATATCCATGACTATTAATGTGAGTAATACAATGTCTGAAGGTCGAATTGAAGATGTGAATGAATGCACGGCCGCTCATTTGCACGGAAAACTCAATCCTAGTTTTGTTTCAGGATCTGGTTCAAGCTAGGCTCCGTCCCGATGAGGCATATTCTGAAACGTACACACATTGTGAGATTCACCCTTCTTTGATATTGGGCGTTTGTGCTTCGATTATACCATTTCCCGACCATAATCAGGTTTTTCTCTCTTTAATTAACTTGTCTATAAGAAGCATTTTAGTTATGTAGATTCCAAATTTATGCTAACTATCTCATGTACCTCTTTTCTGCCACTTCGACGTTTTTTTTGAACTTAGTCACCCCGTAATACATATCAATCTGCTATGGGAAAGCAAGCGATGGGAATATATGTCACCAATTATCAATTTCGCATGGTATGTTCGGGGCTATTATTTTTTAGCCTTTCTGGCTTTCCTTGCCATCTCTTGTTGTAACACTGCATGCTTTAATGACACTGTTATCATTGTTCTGTCAACCAGGATACCTTAGCCTATGTTCTGTATTACCCTCAAAAGCCTCTGGTCACTACAAGAGCTATGGAGCATCTTCACTTTAGGCAACTTCCAGCAGGGATTGTGAGTTAATTTGCTTGAAGTCTTTCAAAATCCAGCTTTTATTCTTCTGTCAGTTCTCTCAAATGTTGTTTCTCTCTTCTTGTGTAGAATGCTATTGTTGCCATTTCTTGCTATTCTGGATATAATCAGGAAGATTCTGTCATCATGAATCAGTCTTCAATAGACCGTGGTTTCTTTAGATCCTTGTTCTTTCGGTCTTACAGGTGAGTATGTCATACATGTATACATTTTTCTTTTGTTCTGTCCATTTATTTATACCGCAATCTTTCTGCGGGCAGAGATGAGGAGAAAAAAATGGGGACTCTTGTCAAAGAAGATTTTGGGCGCCCAGACAGAGCAAGTACAATGGTAAGTCATAATTTGACAATTGCGGCTCATATATTAACGTGGTGCTTATTGTTTGTGGCGTTTAACACTTTCCTTGTTTCTGCTGCAGGGTATGCGACATGGTTCGTATGAGAAGCTGGACGATGATGGTCTTGCACCTCCTGTAAGTATAAAATTTATTTTTACTTTAATATTATATCTGATTTGATTAGGCGGTAATGTATATCATACAATTATTTTCTTTTCGGGTATAGGGTACTAGAGTTTCAGGTGAAGATGTAATCATTGGGAAAACCACTCCAATATCTCAAGATGAGGCTCAAGGTCAATCATCACGATACACTAGACGTGATCACAGTATAAGCTTGCGACATAGTGAAACTGGAATGGTGGATCAGGTAACTTTGGCATTTCCTTGCAGTTAGAGTTTAGTTAGTTTCATACTGAGCTATGGCAACTGATCATATCTTGTTTAAACATAAACTTGTGGTTCGGAAAGTTCTCAATTCTTATAACTTTTGAACTTCTTGTAGGTGTTATTGACCACAAATGCAGATGGTTTGAGGTTTGTGAAAGTGAGGGTTAGATCCGTTCGTATTCCTCAGATCGGAGACAAGTTTAGTAGTAGACACGGTCAGAAGGGAACTGTTGGCATGACGTACACCCAAGAGGACATGCCGTGGACAATTGAAGGTGTTACTCCTGATATTATCGTGAATCCGCATGCTATTCCGTCTCGGATGACAATTGGGCAGCTAATTGAGTGCATCATGGGGAAAGTGGCAGCTCACATGGGAAAAGAAGGAGACGCAACTCCTTTTACAGATGTCACGGTAACTTGCAATTTTTCCTTATAGCTGCTTGGTTAGTTGTGACTTGGTATAAATCTGACGATTGTGGTGTTTTCAGGTGGATAACATAAGCAAAGCTCTACATAAATGTGGCTACCAAATGCGTGGATTTGAGAGAATGTACAATGGGCACACGGGCAGACCACTCACAGCTATGATATTCCTTGGACCAACGTACTACCAAAGGTTGAAGCATATGGTTGATGACAAGATTCACTCGCGTGGACGAGGTCCTGTACAGATCTTAACAAGACAACCAGCTGAAGGGAGATCTCGTGATGGTGGTCTGCGCTTTGGAGAAATGGAACGTGATTGCATGATTGCACATGGAGCTGCAAATTTTTGAAAGAGAGGCTGTTTGATCAGAGCGATGCGTATAGGGTACATGTGTGTGAAACATGTGGGCTCATAGCCATTGCAAATCTGAAGAAGAATTCTTTTGAGTGCAGAGGTTGCAAGAACAAAACAGATATTGTTCAGGTAAAGTTTCCAGATTGTGTTTAATAAACGATCTTGTTTCAATTCTCATTTCATCTCTAAATCTTTTCACAGGTTCACATTCCATATGCTTGCAAGCTGCTTTTTCAAGAGCTTATGTCAATGGCCATTGCACCAAGGATGCTTACCAAAGGCCTTAAATCAGCTAAAGGCAGAAAGTGAGGGGAGCTTTGCTCTCTTCTGGTTTTTGTAAAACATTGTGACCTTTTCGTCTTCTCTTTTGCTCGTATCTTTGTAACAAAACCAAGCTACGAATTTGTCTTTCCTTTATTTTACTTATGAAATTAGAAACTGAAATCACTTCTTGATGAATCCCACGACTCACAAAACATCTTTCTATGTTCTTCCTTATAAAAGCTAAGCATGAACTCAGCCATTGTTTCTGAGCATCAAGCGTTTGTTTTTTTCCTCTGAAACCACACTCTCAAGCGCTTATGTTGCCTTTGAAGTTCCATCCACCACATGGACAAACTCCATCGTTGAGTTTGTTGAAATATAGAGACCCACACAAAGGGAACTGAAGAAGAAGGAACAAGGGTTCTTGACGGTTAAAGTAGGCACGGGTGTTTTTACCCTAACCCGAAGTCTCGACCTTTAACCTGAACTGAAAAAATCGAAACTGTATTTAACCTGTTATACAAAAATATCTTAATGGGATTTAAGAGTTTGGTATTTTTAGATTTGGGTACAATCCGAACTGAACCAAAATCCAAATTAGGATCCGAAAATATTTGAAATTAGTTAAATATGTTAATATTTATATATATAAGATAATTTAAATATTTATAGTATTTTAAAAAAATATATAATTTTTATTTGTTATTTTGAATACTTTTTATTACTTTAGATAATTTAATTAGTTTTTAATTAGATTTTTATTTTTATATTTTGATTATTTTTTTAAAAAAAAATCGAAGTTTCTAAAAAAATATTTTTAAGCGATTTTAGACATTGGTTATAATTTGGTGTGAACCTAAAAATGAACTGAACCAAATCTAAACCAAAAAAATTAGTAAAATCCAAATAGGACTTATGATTATTATCTTAAAAATTCGAATCAACCGAATCAAATCTGACCGTCCTTAAACGTCCAAGTTAAAGGTCAAAGTTTTTATCAAAACAAGAAGAATCAAGTTTAAATTGAATTATAAACATAGATTAAGGTCTAATTTGCAAATATCATAAAAGACAATTAAACATGTACTTGTTCACTTGTTGTCCAGAATATCGAACTTACGAACTCATAGCAGTCTCCGCCGCATTTCATCACCGGAAACTATGAACATACTCCGACGAATCCCGGCTAATTTGTTCACAAACAGATATTACTACACAAACAGAGTAAAAAAGACGACCCTTTACTCCAAAATCAGCCCTTTAGGAAACCCTAAATCAAGCGTCTACCCAGAACTCCACAACTGGGTTCACTCCGGTAACAAAGTCTCCGTCGCCGAGCTTATCCGCATCGTTCACGATCTCCGCAGACGCAAACGCTTCCTCCACGCCCTCGAGGTTCCTCCTTCTCCCTCCCTCTCTCTCTCTCTAAAGCAAGAACCTTTCTCTTAAGGGCTGGTTTTAATTCTTCAGGTTTCGAAATGGATGAACGAGACTGGTGTATGCATCTTCTCCCCGACAGAACACGCTGTCCATCTTGATCTCATAGGTAGAGTCCACGGTTTTGTCTCTGCTGAAAACTACTTCGAAAACCTCAAGGAACAGTACAAGAACGACAAGACTTACGGGGCGCTTCTCAACTGTTACGTTAGGCAACAGAACGTTGAGAAGTCTCTATCACATTTCGAGAAGATGAAGCAGATGGGTTTCGCTTCTTCCTCTCTTACATACAACAACATCATGTGTCTCTACACTAACATTGGTCAGCACGAGAAAGTTCCCGGTGTGTTGGATGAGATGAAGGTAGAGAATGTTGCTCCGGATAATTATAGTTTTAGGATTTGTATTAATGCTTTTGGTGTTATGAATGATCTTGAGAGGATTGGTGAGATCTTGAGGGATATGGAGAGGGGAAAGGATGTTATTACAATGGATTGGAACACTTATGCTGTTGCTGCGAAGTTTTATATCGATGGTGGTGACCGTGGTAAGGCCATTGAGCTTCTGAGAATGGCTGAAGATAGATTGGAGAGTAAAGATGGTGAAGGGTACAATCATCTTATAACGCTCTATGCTAGGTTAGGTGACAAGGGAGAGGTGTTAAGGCTATGGGATTTGGAGAAAGATGCGTGCAAAAGGCGGATCAATCAGGACTATCTTACCGTGTTGCAATCACTTGTGAAGATTGATGCTTTGAGAGAAGCTGAGGAAGTGCTCAAGGAATGGGAATCATCATCAGGGAACTGTTATGACTTTCGGGTCCCGAACATTGTTATTCGTGGGTATGCTGGGAAAGGCATGGAGGAGAAAGCAGAAGCAATGCTTGAAGATCTTGTAAAGAGAGGGAAAGCTACTACACCTGATTCTTGGGGACTTGTTGCTGCTTCTTATGTTGAAAAAGGTGCTTTAGATAATGCTTACAAGTGTTTAAAAACGGCTTTAGATGTAGAAGTGGGGAAAGAGGAAATGGAGACCGGGTTTGAAGGTGGTGACAAGTGTTTTGAGTTGGCTCGGGGATGAAGGGAGCTTGAGAGAAGTAGAAAGCTTTGTTGAATCTCTTAGGAACTGTATGGGTGTGAACAGAGAGATGTATCATGCTCTTGTTAAGGCTGATATAAGAGAAGGTGGAAGCAACGTTGACACCTTGTTGCAGCGTATGAAAGAGGATAAGATCGAAACCGATGAAGAAACCAAGGCTATTCTCAGCACAAGATGTTACTGCTGATCTTACTATGCGTTTTGACATATTCTCAAGAGATGAGTTTTGCTTCAACGACCTGATATTTGATACCACACGAGCACCAGAATCTTTTGATGTCAAGAACACTAGCTTGACCAGAATCTTTATGTTGTTAAGAATCCTCTGTTCTTGTTCAAAATGCCACTAACATAACGGAGAGTATTTGGTAGGGATGTTAAATCCAGGACCAGGGCTTAGCCCTCCTTTGTTTAAAATTAACCCAACCCTATTTTAACCAAGCCCTATTTTAATTAAGGGTTAGGGCTGGTACCAGGGTTAGCCCATTTAATTTTCATTCATGTAGACAAATGTTTGTATACTAATTTTAACAAAAAAATTACATTTTTAACAACTTAAAATATGATCATAAATAGAAAATATCGTAAAATTGAGTTTTCCTGCCAAAACCGCAAAATCAAAATTTTCCGCCAAATCGTAAAATCGAGTTTTTTCCGCCAAAATTGCAAAATCAAGTTTTCCCGCAAAAACCAAAAAAATGACGTTTTCCCGCCAAAAACCACAAAACCTCGTTTTCCCGTCAAAACCGTGCAATCGAGTTTTCCCGCCAAAACCGGAAAAATCGTGTTTTCCCGCCAAAACCGCAAAATCGTGTTTTCTCGCCAAAACTACAAAATCAAGTTTTCCCGCCAAAACCGCAAAATCAAGTTTTTTTGCCAAAACCGCAAAATCGTGTTTTCCCGCCAAAACCGCAAAATCGTGTTTTCCCGCCAAAACCGCAAAATTGTGTTTTCCCGCCAAAACCGCAAAATCACGTTTTTCCGCCAAAACCACAAAATCGCGTTTTCCCGCCAAAACCGCAAAATCGCGTTTTCCCGCCAAAACCGCAAAATCGCGTTTTCCCGCCAAAACCGCAAAATCAAGTTTTTTTTGCCAAAATCGTAATATCGCGTTTTCCCGCCAAAATGGTAAAATCGCGTTTTTCCGCCAAAACGGTAAAATCGCGTTTTCCCGCCAAAACTGTCTAATCACAAATCAAGTTTACCCGCTAGAACCATAACACCGTAAAAAAAGTTTCAGTTTTGGTGAGAAAACTCATGTTTTCGTTTTTTACGGTTTTGCCAAAAAAATCTTTGTTTTGAATAAATAAACAAATTTAAAATTTTAATAGATATTTAGATAGTATATAATAATTGTGTCAATCAAATTAAATGGGCTAAAATATAAACCCTATTCATTATAGGGCTAACCCTTTTTAAACCCTGTAACAAAACTAAGGGTTAGGGTTAGAAATGGTTTTACAGGGTTAGGGTTAACCCTGTTAGATGAAGCCCATATTAACATCCCTAGTATTTGGATACATTTTCATTGAGCTTTATGTAGGGGTGGGACGGATCGGATATCCGGGTATTTTAGGATATTCGGATCCGGATTCGCCGAATCCGTGACTTTAGTATCTGGATTCAGATATCCGCCTAGATATTGTCATACCCTCGGATATCCGGATTTGAATCCGGATCCGTAAAAATAATTAAAAAATATATATATTTTTTAGAAAATATAAAAATAAAACATAAATTAAAGATTTATACAAAATTTATGAATATATATATATATGATATATAATATTAGTAAAATTTAAATAAAATATTACAAAAATTATTTTATGTATAAATACTAATATATCAAATATAATTATTAATAAAATTAAAAATTTAATATATTTTAAAATCACGGATCCGGATCCGGATATCTGGACTTAAAAATTAAGATATCCGGATTTGGATTCGGTTTGGACGGATTCAAAATTTTACTATTCGGATTCGGATCCGGACACTCCAAATATCCTATTTTCGAAGCGGATACGGGACGGATCTCGGATCGAATGGGATAATACGTCTCAGACCTAGCTTTATCTTCACTCTGTGACAATTTATGTTCACACAAAAGGAATTATTATTTAAGCCCAAAAACGAAAGGACAAGATTTAATTGTATGTCAACAAAAGTATACACTGTTGTAGCCTTTTCATTCGTGATAATTAACTATTTGGAATATTAGTTTAGTTTACTCAATTTCAGATTACATATAAAAAGATTCTGATCACAATATTGTAAGACTGGACTTCCAAATTAGTATGTACCTTATATGATCAAGATGCTATTAATCCTCAAATAAAAGGTAACTAGAATTATATGTTGAGAAGTGCAACATTAACGTGAACTTAAGACCAAAAAACATTAACGTGAACCGCAATCTGCTTTTAAGCTTCTTTGTTTAAGTGTTTAACTGACTTGTCTAATATATTTGCATATCAATTTATTTGTAATAATACAGTTACAATTATTTTTTGTTAACACGCTTTGAAAGCAAAAGATCAAAACATTACTTATGCTTGGATCTTATTTCCCAAACGCAAAATATATGTTTAAAAGGTTTCTATTTTCATAAGAAATAACATTCTTACACGTTTTTTTGTGCTAATAACATTTTATTGGCGAAATAAATTTGTGATCGTACATATCCGCTTTGTCTATGTTTGTGGACGT